>MTQE01003491.1:5882345-5930640 GCA_014337955.1 Aspidoscelis marmoratus
CCCCCCCCCCTCTCCCAAATGGACATGTTTTGCGCGGGTTTTCACAAACCAGCAGCATCCGTCCAGGGTCCAGCGACCCACCAGCTTCTTCCAGGTTGGTCATTCAGGGAGGAGACAGCTTTGGACAGATTGATTCCTGCAAGACACTGTGGTAAGGAAGGGGTGACTCTCCCCGACACCCCCACCCCGGAGAAACAGACCACGGGGTACAGGATTCGGCTGGGACAGGTTATTTATGCCATGCAACTCTTTCGAACCCGCTTTCGTCTCCCTGAGGCAGACAGAGTTCACCTCCCCCCCCCGCCCCGAGTTTCTCTTTGAAAAGCGACTTTAGCTCTAAAGGCTTGTTGTTTTATTTCATTTATTTTGTGGGTTAAGGGGGGAGGGAGGGAAGAAAGAGAGAGAGAAACTGATCTTTCTTGATCTACAGATAATCTCTTCGGCGGACTTGGCTCAGGATCAAGTCCTGCTATTCTCCGCCCAGGGGCTTTCTCACCCAATGATCAGCAAGGCACAAGTTTTAAAAATGCACACGTATTCAGATATTGCTTCTCCAGGCAAAGATGCTTAAAGGGGCTTCCTTCCTTGCCGCTTCCACATCCATCCTTCCTTCCTTTCCTCCCTTGTCCATCCATCCATCCATCCATCCGTCCGACCGTCCGACCGTCCGACCGTCCGTCCGTCCGTCCATCCATCCTTTCTTCCTTCCTTCCTCTTCCCTCCCTCCCTTTCTCTTCCTCCCCCTCCCCTCCCTCCCCCCTCATCCATCCATCCATCCTTCCTTCCTTTCCTCCCTCATCCGTCCATCCATCCATCCATCCATCCATCCATCCATCCATCCATCCATCCACCCATCCTTCCTTCCTTCCTCTTCCCTCCCTCCCTGCCTTTCTCTTCCTCCCCCCTCCCCTCCCTCCCCCCTCATCCATCCATCCTTCCTTCCTTCCTTCCTCCCTCCCTCCCTCCAGGTTGTCAGGTCTGTGCACACCATTAGAACCGGCCACTGGTGCCATTCACCATCCCAGGATTAGTTTCAAAGGAGTTCTTGCAAAAGTGTCTTGGGTTTCGTTTCTCTCTCCTATCAGCCTGCCCAGAATGCGCGCTGGTCCGTCCACTCCTGCACCCTTTGCTGCCTTTAACGTTCTCTGCGATTTGCCAGGATTTCAAAGAGCACAAGGGAAACCCTGCTAAATCTGTTGATCACGGGGGCAGCAGAGAAAGCAGCTCTCTTCTCTCTTGGTTTCGGCTGGGGACTGGGCTGACCAACCGTCTTCACGGCAGGCAGAATGATAGCTCTGGCTTATTCCACCTGCTCTGCACGAATGGAGTATTGTTCCATTTAATCAATCACAGAATAAACTACATACCCTGGACACACGGTTAAGTTGCATCTAGGGTCAACCACAGCCCCAAAATTCTAAGTTTTCCCAATGCCCGACGCCTCTAAGCCCGTACAGCATGATCTTTATGTCTTCCCTTCCCAGTGTGCACCATCACACCACCTACATGCTGGATATACACAGACTCCTCTGCCCCCCAATTAATCTATTATGATCTTATGAGTCCTGTGCAATTGCATTTCACACAAATGGGGCAAACAGAGTTCAACAGCAGATGTCATTATCTGTGTCCCACTGAACTCCCTTTCCTTCCTTCCTTCCTTCCTTCCTTCCTTCCTTCCTTCCTTCCTTCCTTCCTTCCTTCCTTCCTTCCTTCTCCCAATAGCCCTGGAAATCATGGAGGGTGAAAAAGCAAAGGAGAAAGCAGAGTGGGAGACAGGCAGACAGACAATATAAGAAAAGGAAAGAGAAAGAAGGTTTATGGAGGGATAAGGAACGGAATAGAAATGTATTAGGGAGACAGAGAGGGGGGGTACATGTGGTGTAATATAGATAGATATCAGATTGATGGAGGGGCGCATAGATGAATATGTATGGGGTAAAGCGAGGCAGAGGGAGAGAAAAAGGAAGAGGGGAACCAAAGCTGATCTGTTACACAATTATGTTTCGGTACTACAGTGTGGAGGTCAGAAATTAACTGCTGCTAGCATTAACAAGGGGTGTTAATATGTCCTCTTTCTCTTTCTCCTTTCCTCCCTGTCTCTAGGACATTGGAAGATGGAAGATACAGGAGATATGGAGACTGGATCCCCCCCTCCCCCCGGCCAAGACCATTTTAGGACATGTATATTCTTTTTCCAGCCTTTCAGGGAAAGAAAAGAAGGTCCACTTGTGCTAATAATAAACCAACACACACACAAAAGAGAGAGAAACTGGCTTAATTGGAGACCCACCCATCCATGGAAACAAAACAGTCACCTAACAGGACTTGGTAATTTCCAGAAGAGATGCCTCTGATCTGCTCCTATGTTGCTGATCTGTAGCCTGTATGCAAAATTCAAAGGCTCAACCACTAGCAGGACTTTTCCCTACTTTTTAAACTTCCGTTTATGGCATTCAGATGTGTTTGTTCCCTCCTGGATGAGAAGTAGTTCTTAGTGGCACCTATAAAAAGGTCCTCAGGTTTGCAGGCGCACTGATGTCTGGTTCTCCCTCCCATTTTGGCTCAAAGGAAATGGAAGCGACGCCGCGTTCAAAAAGGGGGAAGCACACAAATGCACCTTTTTCACTTCTCAGCTTCTCTGCACTGTTTATCGCTTGGGGACCAAAATAATTGTGTTGGTCTATACCGTAACCTGCCTGAATACCTGAAGAAACAGGTGGGCTCAGAAACAAATTTTAAAAAATCACATTCTTGAACATGCAACTCATCTGAAAATTTCACACTGCAATTTCTACTTCTACTTTCATCCTTCCTAGATTCCTATTCAACTAAGGGAAACAAAACATACATGTGGAACAATGTATACTGATCTGAAAGATGGGTTTCATTTACATAAGCAACGGCCCAAATTGTAGCAGTGAATGGATCTTTTCTCCTCCTCTCTTTTCGTCTTTAAGACCATGCTTTACCCTAAACTATTCCTGAAATTTCCTTGGATTCAAAACATGGCTTCTTGCAGCATACCAAAGCCCCCTTTGGATAAGAAGAACCCATCATGATGTTCTTTCGGTCCTGGGTTTCATTCCTTTCCACAAACAGATTTATGCACAAAATTGTATTTTAAAAATTCAGCTTTCAGCTTTTGCTTTGCGTATTCAAATTCTAATTCAAAGATTGCTGGGCAGAGAAAAGTCTTCCACACAATTAACAAGCAGTTGACAACATAAGACCATACGAGAAGCCCTGATGGATCAAGCCAGAGACCATCTAGTCCAGCATCCTGACCCGCAGGGTGGCCCACCAATTGCTTCTCGGCATCTCAAGCAGAAGATGAAGGCAAAACCCTCACCTTCCCTAGATTCACTGCAATTGCATCCTGCCTGTCTCTCCAACCTGGAGGTGATACCTGGATATCCATTTTAGCAGCCATTAAAACACCTAGCCTCCACAAATTTGTGATAAGAATATAAGAGAGGTCCTGCTGGATCAGGCAACAGCCCATCTAGTCCAGCATTCCATCTTGTATGGTGGTCCAACATTTGCTGCTGGACATTCTCAAGTAAAACCCTTACTTACTCTGGACTGCCAGAAAATGGCCTTTAGAACCATCCAGAGGCAGCAACTACGCAGCAACTGTAGTAGTCATGGATACATCTGTCCTCCATGAAATTTTCCAATTTTCCTACAAGGAGTAACTGAGCTCTAAGGTGGCGGACTCGGGTGACAGACGGCCACTTCACAAGACAGGCAGATGTTTAGGGGGGCCGTCATTTCTGCATCACTCGGCTCTGCTCAAAGATGGTCACTTATGTTTGGACCACTCTGCCCACTTTTCTCCTGTCTAGGATCAGGAAACGCTTGTGCAGTTCACTTGATAGTGGCCGGCATCCAGCCAAAAGATCCGTTCATGCAGCAACTTTGACAAACGTACAAACCTTGACCCAGAAAGTGAATCCGTGGTACAGAAGGATCTTAGCATTAAAAATTTAGACAATTATTCCGGGATTGTTAGTTTCCCACCAAATTATTATTTTAGAACAAATGACACCATAAGGTAGAAAAAATACACTTGCTCACCCTCCAGTTCTAACCACAATAAAGAGATTCTGCGTACAAAATGTCCCAATTTATTCATTTTAAAAAGTGAGAAAGACAGCAAGGAAGACAGTTATTCTGTTATGTACAGAATGTTACACTGCTGTTCTACAGAGTGAATCTGAGTTCTGAATAGATTAAGAGACACTTCTTAATTTAGTATTGAAACTTGGGCCCTTTCTGCACTTGGCCTTATTCTGGAATATATCTCAGGATAGAGGTCTGCTGGCCACAAGCTAATGAAGACTGTGTCATGACACCCCTGGGGCCTTCCATATTCTGCATTAGCGGACAGATAGTAGGTCCCTGTCCTGAGATATATTCCAGAATAAGGCCAAGTGCAGAAAGGGCCCCTGTTTCCCTCCCCTGTTAACCCACATTTGTTCACTTGCAAAACTTAGGGCTTGTCCCCGTGCAACTCTGGTACGGTTCTGAGCATGGGATCAGCAAGCTTTGTCCCCATGGGTTTGGGATTTGGTCTGTAAAAAACATACCAACCCCCCTCCCCCAAAACCGTGCCAGAAGGGTGCCAAATTTGATACCTGAAAAAACAAGTCTCAGCACACTTTGTGGGGCTGGTACGCATTGCTCAGTGAGCCAGGAACGCACATGGGGACGCTAGCAGGCTAACGGGGAGGAGATCTGAGCCATTGGGAGATGGGGTATATGTGCTGTCCCTGCCCAGTCCACTGACGATCGCAGCCGCTAATTTTTAAAAATGCCGATCGCAAAAGCAGGCTGGAGAACAGCTTAGTTTTAAAATTTTCTGCCAATTCCAACCCCGTTTCAAGAATGCCAAGGCAGGCTGCATAATTGCTTGATTTTTGTTCCATTTGCAACCCCCATTCCCCCGATCTGCAGGGAATGTCATGCGGACGCCCGAAATGCATTCCTGGTCCCATGCCCAGCCCATGCATGCCCAAACAGCGCCCAAAGTGTGCCAGACGGCCAGCATGGGGGGGGGGCAGCCTTAGTGCTCAATGATGCATCTTTCTTACAAGATGAATCTACATCCAAAGAATTGCAAGAATCCTGCAGGACTACATCAAAAGTTATAAACTCAGTATAATGTTTTTAAAAAACCAGATTTGAAATGGGAAGAAATAAGCTTTTTTCAATTTCAACGGACTATTCAAAAAGTACGAAGAAATCTAAATTAAAGTTCATTTGCAATTCTTCATTCAGGAGAAGCAGTGGGAAAGTATTTGGAAGAAGAAGGTTAATTATTCCTAGCATTCCAGAGAATTTTAAAATGAGGTATCTTCATCCAGAAAATAAAATTATAAACAGGAATTTAAGCAACGAGAGAAGAAAAACAAAAGCCAGGATTTCTTCCTTGCTGCCAAGTTCTTGTTGATACGCCTTAAATTAATTAAGACTGGGACACTAATTAATACCAGGACATTTCCCTTGTAAGTTTTTTTTTCCTTCTAAGAAAACTTTTGAGCCTCAATTCCTCCTACTAAAAGCAAATAAAGTGTCGGGTATTTGTTGGCTGCTGTGGGAGACAATCAGTACAGAGAGGTTTTCTTATGTAAGAGAAGGAAGTTAAACAATCGGGATAAAGCCTTCATCAACAGGAGTAAGGCCCTTGTGTTCTTTTTCCCCTTATCCTACACATGGGCATTGAGATCAGCTGACCTTTGTAAATATTGTTATGTTTTTGGCGAAGAGATTTCATCCTGGATCTCCCTACCTTTCTCTTAAGGGACTAATAGCTGGACAGTGAATTGGAGAACAGAGAAATTTAGCTGCAATATCCTTTGCCTCATTAACGATATGAAAACTGCATTGTTGGTTGTTTTACTCAAACAACACACTGTAACTTATTGCAAAGCACGGCAGAATGAACAAACCCTATTAGAAGAAGCACACAGGTAGATACAAGAATTGGACACCATTTTGGCGGCCTTTTATGTATGGGCCATTAATCCGGATTAAGGATCCATGTGGTACACATCTGGGGCTCATTCATCTGCACATTAATCCAGATCTATGAGGTCTCACTTTCCCCTGCTGGTCTCCTCCACTCTATCTCCACTAGACAGAGCGTGATCCAGATTAGGAAGGCCTTTAATCTGGATCGCTGGTAGAGCCGTTTAATAGGGTCTACCAGCAGGTTTGATCCAAAACTCAGGATCAGTAGAGCACATTTCAGCTGCCTACACCACAGTTCCTCGTCTTAGAGGATCCCTTTTGGGAGTATAACAAGTTAGTGCAACCAAAAGAGGTCCCCTGCAGGGAACCAGACTACAGAGATGGGCCATATTTGCACGCTTCTCTGATCCAGTTTAACAGCCACTGATCCATCAGTAGTAGGTGGGCATTTGGGACTGCGTCGTCTGTATGCACTCTCTCTGTTCAATGCAGACAAAGAATACTGACAGGGCCGTGGGCTCCCTTGGATCCTACGAAGGTGTGGAAGGGAGAGTCCTGGGACCTTTGCCTTGCCACTTGAGCAGTAAATGGAG
Source organism: Aspidoscelis marmoratus (assembly GCA_014337955.1). Lineage (NCBI taxonomy): Eukaryota > Metazoa > Chordata > Lepidosauria > Squamata > Teiidae > Aspidoscelis > Aspidoscelis marmoratus. The sequence continues at coordinate 5,888,915 of MTQE01003491.1, forward strand.
AAGGGGCCCAGCTCCATTTTCTCATTTAGCATAAATAGACACTGGGCCTTTTTGGACTCACTGGTCTAGTATGATATACCAGTACCATACCAGGTTGGTACAGGTACAGCCCCAGGGCAGATGGCCCAGCCAGACCACCATGGCAACATCCAAGTGCAGATGGGCAGGGCAGGGCAGATCTCCATGGCAACAACCCAAGGCAACATCCAGTGTGTGCTCAGACCTTTCTATGGCAATCTGGACACTGCCCACTCACTGCCCCACAGCTGGAAGAGGGTGCGGGTGCAACATCCAAGAGGTGTCTACCAACTCCTGGTCAACATGTGGACTACTCTTTTGGGAAGCCAGTTGCTACTACCAGTGAGCTGTGGCAGCAGCCAGGTGTGGACACACTTGACTGGTGAGAAGACTGCGGCTCACCAAGAGAAGAAGATTTGGTTTTTCTACCCCGCTTTTCGCACTCATTTAAGGGGACTCAAAGCAGCTGACAAACCTTCTGTTCTTCTCCTCACAACAGAACACCCTGGGAGGTAGATGGACACTCCGCAATGAAGCATGGACGCTTTATGCTTTATTCTGGAATATCAAAGTATAGCGGAATAAATAAGTGACTAGGGATATGCACAAATGCATTCAATTCGTATCTAATAGAATGCAAGAAAATCTGCATTCGTTCGAATAGATCCCCTTTGAATGTGATAGAATTCTATTCGATACGAATGTATCCCTACAAATGTCCAATACATATCCCACACGTATCCCGTGACATATCTGCTCTGAAAGCATCAAATCTGCCCCGAATCCACTTTGAATCCACTCTCAATCCATGTCGAATGCACTCTGGATCTGTTGATGTGACTGGGCAGAAGCTTTTCCACCTAACCAGGTTCACAAATGCATATGAATGTCTGAATTTGTCCGAATATTGAAGGTTACAAATATTTGTGCCCATCCCTATAAGGAACACCTGGGCGCAGCCTCCGATTTGCCTACCCAGATTGTTTCCATCAGCCTGCTCTTAAAACGCATGCCTCCCTCTGCCTCACAGAATAGAGAAACCCCAGAGCCTAAGTCATCCCTACCCCAAAAGCAAATAACCTATTTCTGTTACTCTTGCAAGGTGCTTAGGGACAAACCGGGCATGATTTAGGCCTGCATAAAATCCATTTCCCGCTGTCATTTAAAGATTTTTGTAAGTTACAGTAGCCAAGGGGGAGGGAGGGGACCACGACTCCAGCACAGAAGAGAAGCAGTAAATCACCCCGCCGGGGTGGCGATTCCTCCAATTTGCTCTTGCATCCATTCTCCGTTTCTTCCCCTCTGCCACATGGCCACAATCATGCACAAAACACACACACACGCACAAACTGCTCTCAGCTACAGAGGAAAAACACATGAGGTCCCAGACTGGACGTGTGGCTTCACTGCTCATGGTTAATAGGTCCAAAGGAGTATCATGGTTTAGATTTAGGACAGGTACTAGCTTTTACCTGTCCTATCGTGCCCCTATAGCCAAGGCTATCTGGTTCGTAAGGGTAAACTGGAAAGCACCTATTATCTTACTCATCAGCTCAGCGCTCGGCCATTTCCACTCAAGCTGGAACTGTTCCTAGCAGTTAAAAGGAGCATAGCTATGTGGCACGTTTGCCCTGAAGCCAAAGAAAGTTCTAGAAAGCTGTCAGCCTGAATGTATGCTGAGTTTTCAAACAGTCAAGTATCTCAGCTCCCTATTTATTTCAGTAGGGTAGCCTCCTTCTTCATCCACCCTGACAATTTCCTAGAAACTCCAGACATATATCGGTTTTAAAACTGCTTCAGCTTTATGCTTTGCCCCACAAAATCCTCTGAAGGGCACGTCTTTAGGGTACAGTAGCACCCTTAAAGGAAGCATAGTTCTTCAGGAGACGGAAGTAGCCTAGCACTCGTTTATGGCTGTCGTGACTTTCATCAGCAGAGACACCTGGGAACAGAGCACATTTTGGAAGTCCCTTGCTTGCCGCATTGAAGGCTGAGTCTCCACTTCAGTGTGGGAAGCTTTTGAGGCGCCTTCCTCAAAAATGCAACCCCACCTCCAGAGACCTCACCTCTGGAAGCAGAAATGTGACACTTGAAGCCACATTCAAAGATGCCTTAAACGGCAGGTGGAGAAACGGCCTATGTTAATTAGATAATTCTCAAAGTGAGATATAGCCACCACAGGTGGGATGCAAGAATATTTTTGGGTAATACATGTCCAACTTTTCAAATAATGGTTCATTAGATGTGGCAAAAATCACGAAGGTGGTATATAAATAACTGATGTTTGGGAAACACTAAATTAATGTATAATACAGATGTAAAATTAAAACTGACTGCAAGCGATTCCTATGTTCTATTATACATCAATAACAGCTTTGGTGTAATTACATTATATACACATACACACACAGAATGGTAACTAAATATTACTGACAAGTTACTTTTTTAGGAGAAGAAGTGATTTCTGGGCATAGAAAGATAGAACAAGGTTTCTCAGGCCATGGGTGAGCAAATCCTTGTTTGAAAACATGACGTAGGCCCTCAAGCAATTTTTATCTGGGCCCCAAGACCCCACCAATGTTTACAATCGCAGGGGCAAAACCAGAGTTGAGGTGGATAAAAGAGTTGAGCCCAAAATTAGGATAAGGAAGATTGTGCAACCTGGGACTCCAGGGAGGGCATGTTAGAAAGATAATGAATTAATAAGCCGTTAAAATTAAAAGCCACTAGCCTTTTGGCCCCAGAAGGTTAGCAAACACTGGCTACTATTTTAGTGGCTCCCAGCTTGGGTCCTTTACCACCTGTGACTCCTCTGTTCCCAAGTATACATACTCTCTGCCCCACAGGGATTGAGGCTGGGTCTTTGCTTGCCTGGTAAGGCGACATCTTTGGGAAGTTGTGTGGACGGAGGCGTCATGACAGTCTCTATTTCAACATAAGTCATCGCCTCCACTGAGGGTACTGAAATCAGGCCCTCACAAAATGGCACCTCTGTCAGCAACCAGGGGCACAGAATTGCCGCAAGGCACTTTCTACCACAGCGGTTAGAGATGCAGCGCAAGAAGGCACATTACTGGGCGTCTCAACCCTGTAAGCGAAGATGCATCCTGAGGCAGATGTTTTGACATGCAAACATGTCATTTGCAACCTGGTCAGCAGACCTAGCTTGAGGTATAACAAGGTACTCAAGAGAAGAACAAGCCTGAGGGAAAATTAAGACGAAGAAGAGTTGGCTTTTATACCCCACTTTTCTCACAGTTAAGGGGACTCAGAGTGTCTGGCAAACCTTACGTTCTTCTCCCCACAACAGACACCCTATGAGGTAGGTGGGGCCGTGAGAGCTAAGAAAGAAAGCTGTGACCAGCCCAAGGTCACCCAGCTGGCTTTGTGCAGGAGGGAGAAATCAAACCAGACCTCCAGATAAGAGTGAGACACTCTAACCACAAGACCAAACTGCCAAGCCACAAGAACCACATATTACAACCCTAGCTGTTTCTATGCTCCAAATCACCCCCTTCTTATGCTCTTTTCACCTAGCAAAAGCAGCTACCGGCATTTCCAGAGCATGCCTGCACACAGAATATGCCATTCCTCCCTTGCATGTGGCGCAAACACAATGCAAAAGGCCCTGGACGTTCTTTTTAGTGCCCTCTGTGTGAGAACCGGTTCCCCCCTCCCCGTTCCCTTTTGTTCCTTTTTCTTTGTGGGATCACAACAGGTACCCTCCTAGTCACATGCTCCAGAAAGAAGCTTTGCCGAGCCACTCACCTTTCAGGCAGAAGTTGCAGCAATAGTACATTCACTCCAGTCCAGTCCAGAACCTAAGGAAAGAAGAAAGAAGATGAAACAGCAACGCTGTCGGAGAAACCGAACAGGACAGCAAATGGACTCTCACTAACATACATCCAGAGAACCGCACTCCTTACAGGAACGTTTGCACACAAAAATGCACATAATTTTTTCTTGCATGCAAATTGAAAAAGCAGATAGCCATTTTAAGAGAGCTGAATTATCCTGGCCCTTAACTGGCTTGCCCAATCCACTACAGTTACTGCAACCCCAATTTGTGGTTATATTCTGCTCAAAACTCACGTTTTGTGGGTTGTTGTTGTTTTTCCAATCTTACAAGCACAAGTCTTGTTAGATCAGAGGTGATAACGGGACCAAAACAAGGAGCTGATGCTCTATGGAGAAATAATGTCTCTGTCATTCAACCAGCTAGAGGAAAACACACACACACCCCAAAAAAACCCTGAAATACATAATCTATCTGCAGGTTAAGGAAAATATTAAAGCTTTTCCATGCTCTCCAGCAGTGAGAAGCCTCTATTTTCTCGGACTTCACAGTCCTCTTCTTTTACAACATCCCCTAGCACATTAAGGCTAGGCTTTAACTCACACTCGGGCTGAAATTACCATAAGTATAGGGTTACCATATAAAAAAGAAAATAGGGTTCCCTCTCTTTTAATAGCTGCATAGAAGAGAGAGGTAGCAACCTCTGCTGACATTCCCTATTCTGCACAACAATGGCCACACCCAGACTTATTCTGCTGTATTTGGATATTCCAGAATATTATGGAATAGCCATGCTTTATTCTGGAACATCCAAACATAGCAGAATAAGTGACTGGAGTCTGGAGGCAGCCAATAATGAAAGAAGCAGGAGCCCTGTCCTCTTCTTCATATGGTATCTCTAGTCATTTCACTAGGTCTAATCCAAACGTAAATCAAGCAGAATGATAAGACCAGGTTTTTTATAGCAAAATTGGTAACGTGGGCAAGTGGAGAAAGGCTTTCCCCCCATATTCAGCACATATCCAGACACAGCCTAATTTTATGTGAACTTTTCCTACGCCTAAGCTTGCTTATGGGACTGGAGCCTAGATGAGTAAACAAACGACAGCAGGCCAAAAAGTCTGTGAGGGAGTAGACCACAAGTCTGAGGGGAAGTGGCTGCCCTCTCACTTATGTGGCCCTTATCAAAAACTGGCTGCCGTGCTGTAACTTCATACCTGGCTGGGTCATTATTATATTTAACAAGTGAGCCTTGTTCTCTAATTTTTATCACACCTGGAGATCTCATGTTCAGCTCTACTAAAGCTGTTCCCAAGGCTAGCCAAAGGCACATGGCTACCTGAGGGAAAGAACAAGATGGCGCCCCTTCCCTTCTTAGCCAACCAAAGCTGACTGAACTGTCAAATTGGATTTCGTTGCTCTCAGTTGGATCTTCCACTGCACCTAAGGGCAGCAGGGCAGTTGTTCATCCCCAGGACAGGCCTTGTACCCCTGTTCTTCCCTCAGAAAGACAAATGGCTCAGAACAAGCAGCCAGCTGGTTTGGGCCTTCACATCTCAACTTTTGAGGCCTGGAGTGGCAAAACTGCCTCATGCTGTCTAATGAGCGAGCCAGACCTGAAGGGTCCTGCAAAATGGGGCCCACCTAAGGCCCTTCATGCTTCAGTTGGCCCTGACAGGGCCTGCTCCAAAGGCAGCTAGCATTCCCAAGGGTTAGGGTTTGCCAAAACAGTGCAGATCCCAAAAGTGACAAAAATATTGAAAAGTCCAGAAAATTCTGTTTTCCACCCAGCCCACCTCTTGCTCAAAAAGCCCTCCAGAAAACCAGAGTTTTCCAAGGCCAAGCTCACAAATATGTGAGATTGGGCGCCATCTTGTCTGGCAAATCGAGGAAGGTGGCCCAGTAATCCATGTTTAGTGAATCCGCAAAATTCACAGCTTTAGAAAACAGGGATTGATACATTTATGTTTGTGTGTGTTTATGAACTGTTCCACGTTCTTTAACACACTATATATGCCTCTCCAAAAGGCCTTAAAATAGTTATAATTGTCTGAACTAGGAGGGAAGCTGAAGTGCTATAAACAATTGGGGGGTTACCAATTTTTCTTAGTACAAACTCAGTGCTGATTTGACTAGCTGGCCAAACATTCCTCGGCTAAACCAAAAATCCCAGGAGATTTTTGTCTTTTTTAAAAAGGGGGGGGGGAGGAATCAGCATTGGCATCTGGCACCTGCATCAATCTGGAAGCTTCAGGTTGCATCCATTTCAAAAGTTTGGGGTTTTATCCTCCCTTGTGATTAAATATTAGACTTTGATGCAACAACCAAAAAAGCTTTTTTTTTCGGCAGGGGGAGGAAGCTAGGGGGTCAAATTCGGAGATGGAGGAACAAAAAGGGAGTGCTAGGAATCCTTGACATGCGAGAGCAAAACAAGCGAAGAATTCACAGCTCTTGGGTTCTTTTCGACGGGGCGCGTGTGAAAGCATGCTTGCATGCCAGACTTGCATTCTTGCAAACCCTGCCTCCTCTGCGATGCCCAGAACACCCCTGCAAAGCTCCTTGTCGTGTGAAAAGCCACCCTTTAAAATCCAGAGCACCTCTGCCTCTTTCACAGGCCCTGTGTTTGTCCCTCACTTGCCTTTCTGCTCCCATCCCTCGAAACTCACCCCTTTCTGGATGCCAGAAACCAGGTATCCAAGTTCTCGGCCCCTCTAGATGTGTCAGAACCCCCCCTCCATGAGTCCGTTCCCACCCCCACCCCCATCGCTGGCGGTGCAGTGTACCCACAGTTGTTCCTGCTAATCAGGCGGTGTCATCTGCGGAGTGAAGTCTTTGCTTAAAGAGATTTAGGGCAGGAATCAATAGGAAATTTAAAAATCAATGCGGTTAGTATGAGAAAATCAATGGCGTTTAATCGGCCTGCCGATCCCCAGTCACAACAATTAGAAAGCTAGGATGTTCTACATCTCGCTACACGCCATTAGCGTCAATATTTGTGTAAGTGATGGCAGGGGGCAATTGGGGGGGGAAGAGGGGGAACCCCAGTCTGGCTCTGAAGCACTTGAAAGCTGGAAGATGCCTGCATTGGCTACAGGAACTGATTCCCACCTCTGCCGTTCAGTATTTCCCTTTTTTGGGGGGGGGGTTCTGCCTCTTCCCACCCACACTGTTTCGTCCTCCCTGTATGGTTAAGCTCAACCTTCAACTGAATACCTTTTATGGGGGATAATGGAGTGAACTGGGGTTCAGGCTTCGTCTTCCAGGTGTCAACCAGGGGAATAGTCTCTGGGGCCAGAAATGTCACAAACTGCAACCCATCCAGCCTCTGTTTTCCAGAGCGCGGCCAGCAGGCTTGGTAGCTGAACCTGTCAGGGTGGGAGGCCAGGGAAGAGGGCAGTCTGGCCTTGCCCAAAGCATGCTGCAGGGGAATGCCCAGAGACCAGCACATCATGCTTACGCCTGCAATACCCAAAAGAGGCAGGTATCTCTCTTTAATTATTGTCACAAACCAAGGCAGCTCCATCAAGACGACAGTCATTTGTTCTGCTATATTTGGATATTCCACAATAAGGCATGAATATTCTGGAATATTGATGCTTTAAGAGAAGCCCAGCTGGATCAGGCCACAGCCCGTCTAGGCAGTATCCTGTCCCACACAGTGGCCCACCAACTGCTTCTTCTGGGCATCTCAAGAAGACGACGAAGGCAAAACTCCCACCTGCCCTCAGTTCCCTGCAAATGGCCTTGAGGGGCATCCTGCCTGTTTCTCCAACCTGGAGACAGTAACTAGCATCCATATACCTCTATATTCTGGAATATCCAGATAGAATAAGTAACCAGCGTACGGATGCAGCCCAAGAGTGCCATGCGTTGCTGATGGAAGGAGGGCAAAGTTTCAGAACAAGGGAGTGCATTTGCCATGCCTAGTCCTACTTCTAGTGGCTACTTCTGGGTATTCTGATGGCACAGAATACCCAGAAGTGAACGACTGCCAACCCTCACACACATGCAGTGGACACTTTCAGGCCGCTTTAGGCCCCACACATCCGTGGGACACATCTTCAAGGCCCGCACCGAAAGTGAACACCAGACACAGTAAGTCGAATGCCTGTTCTGGGAAACTTTGGATGGGGAGTTGATTGGATGGGGGGGGAGGGGGTGCTTCTAAGGCCATTTGCTGGGATTCGAGATCAGGCAAAGGTTCGTCCTTGTCTCTGCTTGAGATGCCCATGGGCAATTGGTGGGCCATCGTGTGAGACGGGATGCTGGACTAGATGGGCTGTGGCCTGATCCAGCAGGGCTTCTCTTATGTTCTTATTCACCCCACCCCAATATTCCGGGGCTGTGTTTGGACTGCCACAGATAGGTGTGGCAACCCCAACATAGCCCCGGGATAATCTCACATTTTAGGCCCTGTTTGGACAGGGCCCAGGACAAAACTCCCTGCCCTTGACCTGGGTGTACGACAATAGGCCGCCACCCTCAGGCTTTGTGGCGCAGACTGGTCAAGGTTGCAGATTCCAGAGCAACAAGAAAAGGCAGTAAGTAAGTCATTATACTTCTTGTGATATTATTACCTCTGTGGGAGATGCCATTTAGCTTTTAGGCCTCAGGCACCAAAATGTTGCTCCTTGCGCCAGACGGCGAAGCCGCCTCCAGGATATTCAGCCCAAGAGCTTTGGTAGCCAGGGCTTTAAAGTAAGGGGTGGGCATTTTAACTCTTTGCCTCAAGCTATATTTGTGAAAGGGGAGAGCTAGTTCTCCCTTTGTTCTACCACTTCTGGAAGAGGCCGGACTGCGGCCTAGTGGCCAGAACCGGGGAATCACATGCCTTGACCCGGGGGTGGGGGGTGGCTAGGGAGGAAAAGGAAAAGCCTGACGCTTCCCCGAAACTTCCCAGCCCAGCCCAACACAGCTTAGAGAAGACGCAGCCAGTCTGGGAAACAGGCAGGACTGCAGCAAGGCGTTGACAAAGAGTTCGCTCCTGGGAGCCAGATCAATGTGTCAGTGCGGGGGTCGCTAGGAATCCCCCAAAAATCAATGCACTGGTGTTTCCGGGCCGTGGCTGCCTAGATTAGCCTGGTACAGAACTGACAGGACACTAATCAGCCTGTCAATAATCCTGACCCTGAGCAATTAACCTATCGACAGGAGCGGGGCAACAGGAAATACAGTGTGTGGGCTATGGGGTAGAAGATGGAGGGAAAATACCCTTTCGCTCGGAAATGGGGAAGAAGAACTTGTAAAGCCTGTGCCGGACTCCTCGTCATATTCCTACCCAGGGCCAAAGGTCCCACGAACCAGAGGGACATTGCTTTAACAGCATGTAGTTAATAAAGCCCGTATGGAAACCTTCCGCCGTTCACATGCCACCATCTTATTAAGGCCGTCATGTACGGAATTCCTCTTGCCAAGTTGTTACTCTGGAAATTTAGGGCCCTTCTGCAGAGAAAGGCCTATGGCCCAAACACGAGTTTCAGGGCCAATCTTCATGGGCTCTGGAAGGCTAGGAACTAAAGTGTCCCAGCTTCAGAGCCTCTGGGGGACCCATTTTGGTGTCACGCTTTGGTGCACCAACAAAATAGGTCCCCTGGTCATCCAGAAGACAAAGGTGTGCCATTTACGCACCTCTGTGTTCCAGATTGGAGCCCAACAGTTCACTTGCTTAATCAGGTCTCGCACTAATCATGATCAGGACTTCCCTGATGGAGATTACACTCCATACAGTGCAGGTGTAGCACACCAGCAATGGGCTGGGTCTCACTGATCCACATTAACACATGGATTGATAGGCCCCAAGGTGAATTTTATGGCCCCTTGTTCTGGGCTCAAAGTTAAGTACAAAAAGGCCATTACCTTATCTTCTCCTTAATGTTCTTGCTTTGGTGCCTTGACAAGTACACCACCGCAAGGCCACATACACCCCACAACACAAGAAGAAGAAGAAGAAGAAGAAGAAGAAGAAGAAGAAGAAGAAGAAGAAGAAGAAGAAGAAGAAGAAGAAGAAGAAGAAGAAGAAGAAGAAGAAGAAGAAGAAGAAGAAGAAGAAGAAGAAGAAGAAGAAGAAGAAGAAGAAGAAGAAGAAGAAGAAGAAGAAGAAGAAGAAGAAGAAGAAGAAGAAGAAGAAGAAGAAGAAGAAGAAGAAGAAGAAGAAGAAGAAGAAGAAGAAGAAGAAGAAGAGTTGGCTTTTATACTCCGCTTTTCTCACCCTTAAGTGGACAAAGCGTCTGACAAACCTTCTTCTCCCCCCACAACAGACACCCTGTGAGATGGCTGGGGCTGTAAGAGCTCAGAAAGAGAGTTGTGACCAGCCCGACGTCACCCAGCTCGCTTCATGCAGGAGTGCGGAATCGAACTGGGAGACTACCAGACAAGGGTCCTGCACTCTAACCACAAACCCAAGGAAAAGCAGCAGCGAAAAGGTGGATGAAAATCAGCATGGATTTGCATTCAGGGCCATCTACTAATTTATACCTTACCCAAGAGATTGGAGAACATCAAAAGGGGAGAACACGTCTCATGACTCTTAGCCAGGAACCACTACCAAAACATGGGTTATGGGGCAACAAAATGGAGGGACAAAAATGTGAGGATCGTTCATCCCTCCAAACCTGCCTTTGATCTATTTACGGATCAAAGGCTGATTTGATGAGATGGAATGTGCCTCACCAAAGGCTACACGTCTCCCAAATCACCCATCAGTTCCTGTTCTCTTGCTGGTGCTGAACTTAGCTGAGGATCACAGAAATTGTAACACAAAAAAGGAACTCAAGTCACCCCTTGCAGTCCACGATGGTTCTGTCCCAGGAAACCACCATGCTATGCACACCCACATTCAGGGAATTAGAAGTAATCACTGTTTTTTCTAAGTAATCATTTTTAGTTTCCAGCAATGACTTGTTTTAGGTATTTGGGCCACCGTCTCCACGAGGGATGGATTCCAGGCTCTACCGTGGATGACGCAGAACTGCGGATAATAGCAAACACTGGGGAATGCACTCCCTTTCCCATAATTCCAGTGAAATCCTGGGGGATTCCAAAGGAATTATGGGAAATCATGTGCCATTTCAGACCATTTCTTGCCTGTCCTAGGCCTCGAAAGAGCTTAAAGCAGGCCTAATGGCGACTGTGTGGGGGGAGGGGGGATGATCCAGTCACCATGGGAAACTGAGGGTGTTTCTGCATTGGCTGCGGAAACCGTTTTAACCCCCCATTTAAGACCCTTGTGTACTTACCTTCTGCACTGGAGACCTCTTTAGCGACCCTCCCTGGCTGCCGCTGCCACATTTCGGCGCAGGCGATCCGTTTCTAAAACGGGTCTCGACGCCAAAAACCGGATTAAAATGAAGACCTCAAAAATGAGGTCTTCAATTTGTCCCTTCTGGCCAGGCGAAGGGATGGATGTCCTGGCAGCTGCCATGTTGGGAGTTTTCCAGCCTGCCTTGGAAAACCCTCCCTCGGGCACCCTGCGCCACTGCAAACATGCGGTGACTGACAGCCGCCTGCTCCAGTCCGGTAGCTCTGGGGGCAGCGTCAGCAGCGTGGGAGGCCAGATGCCCTTTGGAACGGGTGCTGCAGCTTCCGCGCAGCACCCAGGCAATCCGGCCACCCAATCTGGCCTCCCCGTGCATGTGCGGACACGCGGGGCCTCCGAGGATCCATCCCTATTTGGGACGGATCCTCTGGAGGACAGCTTGCCAAGAAATCGATCTTCTTTGATCCGTTTCTCAGCAGCATATGCGGAAACACCCTGAAACTGTAGTTTCTGGATCGGTGGATACAGGGTGGAGTGGGGGTCCGACTGTACTTAGTTCAACAGTGTGATTTCCTCTGTCCAAGGTACTGTAAAACCCTTGTTACAGGAGAGACGGCTAAATTCAAATAGAAATAAAGACAATGAGCTGTAAGCTGACCGAGTTGCGAAACTTTTGTTGTGCTTTCTTGATGTTAATTTGAGACCCCCACTTAGATTTCCTTTAAAGAGGGTTTGGACTGCGGGGCCATTTCAACGGGGGCCAGTGTCAAAGGGAAAATCCTTTATCTGACAACCCTTCAGCAGAGCCCTGCCCTTTGCAAAGCAGGAAATTCGGAACAAAATGTGCCTCCTGACTTCCAATTATGCATTATTTCTGTCCGCATTTGATCTACGATCCTAAAATTCTGGGAACGGAGAGAGAGGCAAAGGGGGATGTGGGATGCTGAGGATTTAAATATGCTTCCATTATGCCCTGCAACAAGCACCTGAGAGAACACAAGCCATTTACAGACCAATTTGATACTGCGTTTTCTGGGTATATGACCTAGTTGTGGCAATGACTGTGTACAGCCAATCTGAGGGTAGTTAGAACCTCTTCTAACAAGCCTCTGAGAGGACAGAGAGAGAAATATCCATGTCCTATGAGGAACGGCTTAAGGAACTAGGAATGTTTAGTCTACCAAAAAGAAGACTGAGAGGAGACATGATAGCTGTCTACAAATACCTCAAGGGTTGTCACAAGGCCGAGGGATCAGCCCTGTTCTCACTCTCTCAAGGAAGGACTAGAAACAATGGGGTGAAACTGCAGGGGAAAAGATTTAGTTTAGATGTTAGGAAAAAATTTCTAACAGTAAGAGTGATCAACCAGTGGAACAGGCTGCCACGGGAGGTGGTTGGTTCCCCTTCGATGGAGGTCTTCAAGCAGAGACTGGACAGCCATCTGTCTGAGATGCTTTAGGAGATCCTGCCTTGAGCAGGGGGTTGGACTCGATGACCCAGGAGGTCCCCTCCAACTCTACCATTCTATGATTCTATGATTCTAAATATGGTCTTGGCAGTACCTCCACAACAGGAGGGCATCTGAGGGTGGGAGGGGAAAGGCACCAGGGTGTATGGATAGTCCCACAAAAGTGTCCCTTCTCTGCATCACGAAGGGTTTCCTTGCAACAGAGGAAGTGGGGAACAAGGTGTTTGCTCAGAGAGCACAACATGTTGACACTAACATATAAAGCCCTGAACAGCTTAGGCCCTGGGTATCTGAAGAAACACCTTCTCCCATATAGACCTGCATGTGAACTGAGATCCCAAGGACAGGGCCTTATCGTAGTTCCTTCTCTTGAAGAGGTAAGAGGCATAGGGACACAGGGCCTTCTTTGTGGTTGCCCCAAGACTTTGGAACAGTCTCCCTCTTGAGGTTCACCGGGCGCCTACATTGTATACTTTTCAGCACCTGGTGAAAACGTATCTTTTCAACCAGGCTTTTGCCATTTAAATAGCTTCTGTTAGGGAGGGAGGGTGGGGGTGGAAGGGAGGGGGTTATTTTTTTAAAATTATGTTTTAATATTTGGTATGTTTTATTCTTATTGTAACCCGCCCTGGGACCATTTGGCGAAGGGCGGGATATAAATTTATTAAATAAATAAATAAATGAACTAGGAACGCACTTAAATTTTTTTTTGGCCTTCGATTTGATTCAAATCGAACATTCCAAATACCTGACTTTGTAGGAATCGAGGAAAAACCAATGTATGGAAATTCAAACAGATTCAAATATATTCGTATTCATTTGTATGAATATTCGATACATGTCTGATGATACGAATCTCGTACACATCCATAAACATCCATATGCATCCCGTTCTTATCCCGTATGCATCCCGTTCTTATCCTGTACGTATCTGTACATATGCACACAGATACAAATAAGATGCGTACAGTTGTGTATACAATTGGACGTATCTGCGCACATACGATTGTCTGAATTATTCCTATTCGTTCAAATACTAAAAAACGAACATCTGGACATTCTATTTGGATTCAAACCTCCAAATTCGGCCAAATTCTATCGAATAACGAATATATCAAATATTTGTGTACATCCCTAAAATAAACACATGCTCACTGATGGATGCTTCATGCCACCAAACGTGAACACAAAACAGGAGCCCTGCCTCTCTTTCTGTTCAACCTGGAGGTGATACCTAGGCATCCACTCTAGCAGCCACTGATACAACTGCCCTCCATGAATTAAGAGGAGCCCTGCTGGACCAGGCCAGAGCCCATCCAGTCTGGCAACCCGTCCCACACAATGGCCCATCAATGGCTTCTGTGCATCTCCAGTAGAAGGCAAAGGAAAAACTGCCATCGAGTCTTAACCCGCTGCAAATGGCCTTTGGAGTCACCCTGCCTGTTTAATCCTTCCCAAAACTTCATAGGCATCAAAAACAAGCACCATCTCCCTGCTCAGCCCCTCCAGTAGATCTCCGGTGCCGCTTGCTACTTCTAGAAAACGCAGGAGAGAAAAACGGGAGAAGTCCCAGCTCAGAATGAGGGCAAACACCTGAAAAGCAAGTCGCAGGTGTATGCCCAGCACCTCCGTGAAAAAAGGCAAGAACAAATTACTTCTGTACCTCTGACTTTGTTCAATTTATTTCAAACATTTTGAATATTTTATACTACTTTCCATTTTTTAAAATTAAAAGCAGTTTGCAGAGCATTAAAACAAGAGTAAATTGTAAGTGTGGCTGCTTGCTGAGCATCAGAAGGGAAAGCCTTCCAAAGGGAAGAGGCCACCACTGAGCAGGCCCAACTGGAAGCTATTGTTAAAACGAAATTCTGTATCACATGAGAGCTGCAGTAAGACCTCTCTCCAAGGACATGCTCATGTACGTCAAGGACATCTTAATTTTACCTTTTTAAAAAAGAAATTAAGCATCTTTTTTTTTATCCACTCAAACCACATTGAAAAAGAAATCCCATCTGGCTGGTAACTATGCCAAAATACATTCCCACGAAAAGATAAATATTCCAAATGCTTAAAATGCAGCTGAATTGGAAAGTATCCGGATACAGAAATCTGAAAATACCCAAATTCTCACCTCTGGATGCATTCAAGGCCAAGCCTCAGATAGAGTTTGAGTAAGAGCAGCTTATGCTGCATTTATACATAATGTGCTATGTTTAATGCATGCAGCTCTCTATAAATTGTTGGGGCTACAATCCTTTCATGCCTGTTTTAATGAATTACGCTTGTTGTACTTTATTACCCAAATTGTAAAACAGCACAGACAGAATCTTTTGAGAAGGTTCGTTCTGCATTTCCAGGAAGAAAATAAATATAAATTTTAAAAGCACAGAAGTATGTTTGCTGAAGAGAGCTATTCTGTAAGCACTCATTTGCGTGTCCATATGGCTTGTAATGTATCGGGTAGTGTGGGGGGTCAGGTTTGCCCTAGATCCCATTGTGTTGCCCTGCACAGCCCTCCTCCCTCTACCCCCACCTTGTGACCCCATAAATATGAATTTGAAACCATCCTGGTAAAGGTCACAAGGGCAGAGAGGAATAATGGCTTAAGGACATGATTGGTGAGGGAGCTCTGGTGTTTCCACCAGCAGGAAAATATGCCAGGGGCGAAGACAAGAGAGGAGAAAGAGCCAGAACCAAACCGATGGCAGATAACTAGGCTAAGATGGGGCGTTACAGCATGCAAGCAGGAAAATACACTCATTGCCGTGCAGACAGGGTAGCACTGATAACAAAAATATAAAGGTACTCACCCAGTTTGCAAGAGGAGGGCAGCGCGACTGAACTCCCTTGCTCAAAAACCTTGTATCTGCACTAGGGATGTGCATGAACATTCGAATGCATTGAAAATTCGATCAAATCAACTGAATTTCAACATTCAAATTCCAATCAAATGTCCTTAAATTCAAATGTAAATATTTGATTCGAAGTTTGGATCTATTTGTTCGAATTATCTGAATATTCGTACGTGTACAGATTCATACACAATGCGTACTTGAAGATCCTCCTCTTTCCCACATCCATATGGCTTTTGTATGGATCCGTTTGGGATGAAACCGGGATGCATACGGGATAACCACAGCATGCATATGGACGTGTACGGATGCGTAGAGATGTGTACGGACCCAAGGAAGAGGCGTACGGGCACCTACGAATGTTGCCGGCATTCTTAAATGCAAAGTCAAATGAAAAATTCGAATGATTTGAAGTTGTTTAATTTGAATCAAATTTGGTTAAATCCGAACTGTAAACATTCGAATCAAAGCGAATTTTCGGGTGCTCGATTCAGGTCGAATTGCATTTGTGTACACCCCTAGTCTGCACACGTGTGTGCAAATAGCTGATGATATGTAGGAGATGGGCACAGTTTGTTCAAAAGCAGGCGTTCTCTGAAAACCTGTCCAGCAGTTGGGCAAACACCACACAAGGGTTCGTGAGAAGCCATGTGTGAGAAGGAGATTTGTGTGTACAATATAGACTCAACTGGTGCAAACATGTATGGGGGGGCAACTAAAGCAAGGGCCACAGAAGACGCTGAGCCCAAATCCGCCAGACCTTTGATGTGCGCAAATACGTATGCATATATTCCAAAGTACTAGAACCCCAGAAGACGGCCAGAAGAAGGGCCATCAGGACGAAACAAAGGAGGGCAGAAACCTGGCCGGGCTTTAGCTCCCATCCAACGCAAAGAAAGCTCACAGATAACCCTTTTCTCTTCCTCCTGGTCTCTCTCCTTCCTTTCCCTCGCTGCCAAATTGCTGGACTGGAATAAATGGGTATGAAGGGAACGCGCCACCAACCATCCCCAGCCAGGAATTGCTGAACCTGTGAAAATCTGCTTCAGAAATCCGGTTAGCGGAATCCAGTTACAGCCCGGCTGCATCAGGGAAAGCACTGGGATGGCGAGATGGAGCAGGAGGGAGGACAGAGGGGAAACAAGAGTTTCTTTGTGGTGGAAGAGACAGGAGAAAAGATGAAGGCTTTACAAGTCCCGTTCGCCCTCTCCCACCACCACCCCGATCAAATTTTTGGAATTCAAATTTTGCAAAGCAAAAATTCCAATGGTCCTGAAATAACATCACAATAAATTCATGACTCACAAAGTTTGGGAGGAGATGGTTTTTGTCGCAAAGCCCATGGGAAGTCAATAAAGATGTTCACTGAACAACCAAAATGTCTACCCCCAAAAAAAGTTGCTTAAAGGTGAAGTCTCCTTTCGCAACCAATCTCCTTTCTTTCTGTTGGATTTGTATTTACTCCTGAAAAATCTAAACAGTTGCAGGAAATTTTGAAGCATTTTGGCTGGCCTGACAAAATGGTGGGTCTGGTATGAAGTAGGGAGGGGAAGGGGGGTTGTTTTGGTGTCATTTGATTTGGTTGTCCTTGAAAGTGAGCCAGTCTGGTCTTGTGGTTGGAGTCCCGGACTCATATCTCAGTCATGGGTTTTGATTCTGCACTCCTCCATGGAGTCAGCTGGGTGGCCTTGGGCTAGTCTCTCTTTCTGAGTGGGGTAAAAAAGCCTACTACTACTACTACTACTACTACTACTTCTTCTTCTTCTTCTTGAAATGTAGGTCGTACACTTCCACTTCATGATGGCACCCCAGTTAACAGGGCAGGATGTCCTGTACCAAAATAAGCAATCCATCTCTAGCTGGGATGGACTGCTGTTATGGGTGCATGTAAGCCAACATCCCTGGCCTTCAGAGCTCCCATTTCTGTGATGTGCCTTTTTGCGCTGCCCAAATGGGTCACCCATGGTTAATGGACCATCCCCTAGTATGCCACTAGACCACAACAAAAGATGTCTACTGGTAGACTGGACCAGGATGCCATTTTGGTTGCTCTAGTTCAGTCTATGTTCAGCCATGTGCAGATGGAGCAAACTAGGAGAAAGAAAGAAAAAGAGGAAGGAAGAAAAGGAGAGGGGGAAGGAAGGAAGAAGGGAGGGGGGGAAATAGGAAAGCAGAGAAAGATAGGAGGGAGGGGAGGGAGGAGGGGAGGGAAGGAGGAGGGAAGCAAACAAGGGGAGAGAAAGAAAAAGAGGGAAGGAGAGGAAGAAAAAAGAAAGGAAAAAGAAGGAAGGAAGAAGGGAAGTAGGAAAGCACTGAAAGATAGGAGGGAGGGAAAGTGGGAGGAAAGAAGGAAGAAAACGGAGAGAGGGAAAAAGAAAGAGAATAGGAAGGAGAAATGGAGAGAAAGAAAAGAGGGAGGGTGAAAATAGAAGAGAGAAAAGAAGAAAAATAGAGGGAAGGAAGGAAGAAAGGAAGAAAGTAGGAAAGCAAAAAAAGATAGGAGAGAGGGAGGGAAAGAAGGGGGAGCGAGGAAGCAAGGAAACAGAGAGAAAAGTAGAGGGAAGAAGGAAAGAAAGAAGGGAAGGAGAAAAAGAAAAAATAGAGGGAAGTAAGGAAGAAGGGAGGAAAGTAGGAAAGCAGAGAAGGGAGGGAAGGAGGGAGGGAGGGAGAAAGAGACAGAAGAGAAAGAGAAAGAAGGAAAAAGAAAGAAAACCTGGGGAGCATTTTCTTCCCTGCCAGCCCCCAAGGCTTTCAAAGCGAGTTTTTCTGCATGGGAATCTTCTATCGGGGCAGCAGGATGGGGGCTAATTATGAAATAAAACTAATTAATCACTGCAAACCACAAGGCCGGCCCAGCGGGGCATTAAAGAGATGGCTTTTCTTCCTCTCCTCAGGGCACAGAAATTATTTGCTGCCAATGAATTATTTAATGATGTGGTGTTCATTATGTATTATTGATCAGGAAAGACGGTTATTGCCGCCCGGATAGCCTGAGCTCCTACGTAGTCTCTGATTCCCAGCCACGGAGGAAGACTTTGGCCTTTGCCAGCTTTTATTCCTCTCACTTTAGGTCCATTGTTTGGGCAAAGAGTCCTCCGTACGCTGCAGTCCAAGCGCCAAAATTTCTACTCCCAACCGGCTCATCTGGATCCCCGCACGGCGCTGATTCCGCTCAGCTGTAGTCCTGCTGGTTTGTTTTTCCAATCCCCCGTCTGCGTCTGTTTAGAACATGTATATGCTGCCTTCTGAAAGCTAGAGATAGCAGCGGCGAGCCTTGAAGGAAAGCAGAGAGGAAGTGGCTTCTATGGCAAGGTGTAACAGCCCGATCTTCTGTAGGTGTTTCATGCCACGCTCTTCAGGCCCAGTTCTGAGTTCAGAGGTCGCTGATGTCCAAAAGAGCAGAAGGGCATGAAGCTGCTAAAGTCCGTTCCACAGTCTGCTGCCTTTGGGCGGGCTCTGACAGAGGGTCCCACAGGGAACACCTTGGGCTGAAGATGCAAGTGCTCAGCCTGTGCTATAAATGCTAAATATTCCCTAGAAAAAGGCCGGCACTTCAGCATCCCTGCCATGTGCCGCATGGCCTAATCCGGACCACCAAAATTCCAGAGCATGTAACCATCTCTCCTTTTCCATTAAACATTAGCAGATCGTTTCAGACACAGCAATAGCCCCAGGCGGTCCCAGGACTGAAGTACTGCCTGAAGTGTAGCTCAAGAGCGGTCCACCCGAGTACGTGAAACGCAGGGCTAAATGTGGGCACTGCTCCAGAACGGTGTCCATTGTGGGCCCTTCTCCACTTGCTGGGACAGAGCAAGGTCACCCCATCCCAGAAGAAGCAACTTGTCCCAACCTGGGACGGATTCCCAGTGCGGTGGAACAGGGCTGTCCACACTCAGAGGACCTGTTCCTCTCCAGTCAGCAACAAGGCTCTGAAGCCCTTAGGAGTTTCCAGGCCTGGCCGGTCTTGTGACAGACCCATTTCTAGTGGTGCTTGCTGGCCTACAACCAGAAATGGTCCCTGTAGTATATCAGCCAACTGCACCTCTTCATGGTCCCTTACACTACCTCTGGACCAGTGGTAGGCCTCAACAACTACAGTATGTGGGCGCTAGGACACAATTTTCAATGTCCTAGCCCAGCCCACGCTATGTCCAATGCAGATGAAGTGTAATCCATACTAATGTGTGGATGTGTGCCACCCTCTTATTCCAGTGCGGAGAGGGCCCAGGATGGCCAGTTTCCCAGCATGCCTCACAGCGGTTTTGCTGCGTCAATAGCAAGGAAAATCTGGGCGATTTTTTCCTACCTGCGTCCCTCTAGGTTTGCATGATGTGCATTTGACGGTTCGTTGACTTCTCCACCTGCCTTTCTCCTGTGCTTTTAAAGTGGAGCAATTTGCACAGGTGCTAAACGCAACACACTCACAACATCATCAACAACTGCCACAAAGATAGGGCTTAGCTCGCACAGGATACAATTAACTTACGGAATTCATTGCATGCAAGGTAGGAGAGCGGTTACTAAATCAGTTACTTTTTAAAGAGGAATTAGAGAAACTCGTGAAGGGAAAATCTATTGATCTCTGTTAGCCTTTATCGTTAATTGCCGCCTCGGTACTCAGGCGCAGTATTCGTCAGATGGTGTGGATAAACAGTGGGGGCCAGAGTGGGAGACGGGGCCAGGAGGTGTGTGTGGGGGGGGGTTGCCCCCTTCCACGCCTCGCTTCTGAATATCCCAGGACATCGGATTGAATAGACCTCACAGAAAAGGACAAATCTTAAGCTCCTAGGAAAAGAACAGGGATGCTGCCAGTATAGTCTAGTGGTTAGGGAGCCAGACTCTTATCTGGGAATACCGGGTTTGATTCCGGACTCCTCCATGAAGCCAGCCAGGTGACCTTGGGCTAGTCACAGCTCTCTTCTGAGCTCTTACAGTCTGTGGTGGGGAGAAGAACAGAAGGTTTGTCAGCCACTTCGAGTCCTCTTAAATGGGTGAGCAAAGCAGGGCAAAAAAACCAACTCCTCTTCTTCTGCCAGAGAAAACAAGAATGCATCCTAACCCACCAGAGCTGGCTAAAGACACCAAGAAGGAAGCCTGGGAACAAATGGTTTGAGTGGGGTAATTTGCAGGTGGGAATAGAGGAGATCAGCATCTACACTGACAACAGCACTGGACGGATATCACTCCAGAAGCAAGGCAATTAACTGGAACTCAGGCACATACAATGTTTACACACGCACACCTATTTGTGGCCCCTCCGTGGTCCAACATGGTACACAGAGCTGGTCTAGATTTATCTTTGGTGGGATACAGTTCTTCCTATGAAATAGGGACATAAAACCACTGAGTCCTATTCCATGTGAATTTTCAGTTTGTTTTCTATATCTACATGAAAAACAACAACACAAAAACCTACCATTTTCCTAATGGGCTCACCTGGCAAGCATTTCTTGCTCACATTACCTGTCACACATCCTTCCACTAAAATGCATTTCCACCCAACCCCTTCCCTAAAATATTGTTTCCTGCAACCATATTTTTGTCAAAGAGGGCATTGCAAAATTCAGAGAGTTGTGAATTTCTAACGACGGTTGCATTTCAAGCTACATATTTGTTCAGGAAACGCACGGGTTGCAATTTTTCAATCTGGAGCAAACAAAACAAATGTCTTTGGCATCTCTAGCTAGCTCTTGAATTCAGCACTAATTCACAGTGAGCTTGGCAGTGTGTCTACAAGCATTTCATTAACAGGAGGGAAACTTCAAGAGAAAGGATGCTTCAAGATGTGTAGAGTTCAGAGGTGAATTCTGCATGGTCCAGTATACTGGACCACCAAGCCTACTAGAAGCTTCCCTCATGTATGTTGAACGTAAGAGGGGCCCTGCTGGATCAGGCCAAATTCACACCGGAAGTAGAAAACAAAGGTGAAACCCTCTCCTGCTCTCAAATCCCTGCAACCAGCCTTCAGAGGCATCCTACTTGGCGCTCCAACTCAGAAGCCATACCTAGGTATCCATTCTAGCAGCCACTGTCAGAGAAAATGGTTTGACCACAGTTTTCTTGCAGTGTAGATGCGCAGACTGCAGTGATGTCATAAACTGGAGCAGGCTGTAGGTCAATTCTTGAACATAAAGGTTTATTTCAGTGCATGCAAAGGAAGCACTAACTAACAGTGTGGGAGAGGTGAATAGAAGTAAGAAAATAATATAGGCTTACCAAACATCAGCTAACGCTGAACAAAAACAATACCTTCCTTGCGTTCCTTATAATACACACTTACACAGGAACGAGGAATAAGGCAAACAGCATTAAACAATAGAATGGCATAACAGCAAAGATAGGTTACAAGACACCAGTAATTATACAGAAGGTAAGCACCTGACTGACCTACCTAGCTGACTCAAGGCAGCTGTGTTAAACGTTTCTCTGCTGTACCTAATCATAATCAGGTGAGCTTAGTTGGGCCAGAGAGATCCCCAAATACTTATCTAACCTTTAATTCCTTGACAGCCATCAATATACCTGTCCTCCATGAATTTATCTAATCATTCCTACTAAACTGCTAGTAGCAAATTCCATACACTTGAGACTCTCTGGGTGAAAAAATACTTCCCCTTGTGGTACTCCTGCCCATAAGTTTCATACAGTGGCCCCTGATAATAATTAGACTGGGACTACCTAATCGAGGACCATCCACCAGAGGGGATCTTAGGGGCTAGGGTCTAAGGGGGGGGGGTTCTAAGAGGGCAGGGTCTAAGGATTCCAGGCATACCCTAGAATATACACCACTGAAATTTTGAAATTTCCATGCATCAGGTGTCACAAATGGGGGGGGGGTAGCTTTAATATCAGGAAAATGTATGCGACAACATGTTTTCGCCCCAGTGAAGCCAGAATTCTAGTTACAAATTTGAAGGAACTGACTTAACACCATGGGTAATATCACACAACTCCTTTGGGTAAACTCTGCACTTTGTGTGTGTGTGTGTGTATGCAACTCCTACATCCCACTTCTTAAATCTGGGGTTGTCGCATCTTGGAGGCACACACCTTTCCATTCTCCCAGTGGCAACAGGAAAGTCCTGTCTTGCCTGAGCGGCGACGTACATTGACCAATCCCTTTAACAGCCAGAAGTCATGATAACACCACATAGGGTACGCACAAAATAATCAATAATGTTTTATCATTTTTACATTGACTCTTCGCATTCAGCGTACTCAATTGCTCCCTGTAGTCCTTAATTCTGATATAATTATTCCGGAAAGATGATCACACGCCGACGCAGGATGAAACTATTCACTCGCAACGCAATTGAAAGCTTTGGTGGTTCAGCATACGCTCAAAATGTGTGGGAAGAATCCACACTGGGTTGATTGTACTATACGGGTATGGATTAAAAACTACCCTTTTCCAAGGAACTTTGTGAAGTTTGGTCTTGACTGAAAATGGTTGTGCCAAGAACTAAAAAAGTAGTCAGCAGAACAAATACAAAACTAAACAGTATTTTTAATTACAAGTTGTGAGCAGTGAAACTTAGGCCTTTCTGCACTAATCTGTACAGGTATGGATCTATGGATCTGGATCGGGCAGGTCTCGGCATGGTATACTCTGGACCAACCCCTGCACTGACCAGAAGCTTGCACGAGCTTCAAAGCCTACCCCCAAAGGCTAGGAATGAAAGTTCCTGACCTCAGAAACCCTGGGGGACCCATTTTGGAAGGGCAACAAGGCACACCACCCTCATGGCCCTACTATGCCAGTATACCTCATTATCAAGCTCTGGCACACTTTTGGCACATGGTGGGCTGAACATTACCAGGGCCTGGTCCTCTTCCAGGCATGGAGACCTCCTCCTAGAATGCTCCGCCTGCAAAATGGTAAAACCAACCTGCCGAAGTGGGCCCATGGTGCCAACTGGTGCTTTACATCATGAGCCTGAATGGAAACTTTGCCTCAGTGTTTCCACATGGCAGGTCATGCAGCCTGCATGGAAGGCCATCTACCTTTCGGATTAGAAGAAGCGTTCCATCCGGGCATGGTCCCCATCAGATGGCATACATACAGGTCGCCAGCATCTGCTCTTGCTGAAAATCTTAATTTGGACCCATCTCTACCCACTCTATGCATTTCTTAAGAGGCTAAGAACGCTATGAACAGTTTACCTCAAAAACTTTACCTCAAAAACCTCAGCCTCCATTTTGTTTTAATTAAACATGTGCAGTGAGACGGCGGACAAGCAAGAAACCTGAGACGTCTGTGGCCTACTTCCTTCTCTCTGCTGCAAGCTTTTTGCATGACCTTGGACGAGTCCCTCAGGATACGTCAACATAGCAAGTTAATGTATCCTGTGTTTTGTTTCATTTTGAGAGACAAACAAACAAACATGGTAGCCACAAAATACTAGCTACACGTGTAAACCAACCCGGTCATGCAGAAAGATCTTTAAACTTGTGTTTCATTTTAATCAGACCTCAACTAGAGACACATCTAAAACACGGCAACCAAATGAGGGCGCTACCGAACCAGGAAGCGCCCCCAAAGCTTCCTTTCCGAGCGCACCAAAGGTATGGAAAAGCCCACGGGCAGGAAGAGACAAACTGCCCTTAACGGTTCGTGTTTTAAAATGAGTAGCACCTCGTTCAAGATGGGAATTCTGCAGAAAAGTCCCCTTTGTGCAAGCTGATGAGGTACAAGAATCAGGGGGTCCTTGGTGACAATATTGCACCTAGCAAACAGAAGTGCTGAGTGCTGTTTATTTATTTATTTGAGGATTTATACTTAGCTAATTCAATTGCGGGTCTGGTCCTCCTTGGGGAGCCGCCATTTTGACTGCGGCACCCTCAGCAACAGTGCACGCGTCAGTGCCATTGCCATGACAATGCTGATGGTTTGCACACTCACAGTTGCATCTATGGTCATCCGAGGTGTCAGCAGCACCTCCGATAATCCCAAAGCACTGGAAGAGGTGTGGATGGCTGCTACCTGGACGCTCCAGGTAAGGTAGCTGGTTAAGGTATGGAGCACGATTTCATGTTCCACACCTAATCAACAATTAGTGAACTTCTGGTGAGGCAAGGCACGCTTGGAGGTTGTAGCAGCCTCCTCAAAGCACAGATGTTCTTCACCAGAGGTTCACTAATTATGCAGTACCAGCTGTAGTGTGAATAGGCCCCTGGAGCACACACCCCAAGCCATGTTCTCATTGTAAGAGCATGCAAACACTTAATGCTAGTGCAATGACCCGGTTGTCGTGGTCTTCATGTCCTGCTTTCAACAGAAGAAAGTATCCCAACGCTGGCTAGTAGAGGACACCCTCAAAAAGAGTGAAGCATGGTGTGTTCTCCGGCAATGGGTCCATCAACTGCATGTCTGCATAAACAATCTGTAGCTTCTTCTCTCTTCTGTTATACAACCAAAGGGAAGAGGTTCATGCAATCCTTGGATCGAACATTTAAGGATCCTTAATTCCCATATCCAAGATTTACTTCCAAAAACATACGCCCCACTCTTCCCATTTCCAAGTCAGTTGCCAAACCACAGCTCACAATCACAAAAGCAGCAAATTCGGCGGCCGTCCAGCCACAGAGGCGCCAACCAGAAACGATCAAACTACCGAACAGCAGCGAAAAAGCGAGAACAGAAAGAGAGCCGTGATCGCAATCAATACATTAGGAAGCAACAGAATCAGACACTCGCTGGGAAAGGAAATGTTTTCAATGGCCAGTGGGGCAGAAATAAAAAAATAAAAATAAAAAGGGGGGAAGGCAGACTAAACACCCGGGCTTGGGAATTTCATACATGGGGAACCATCCACAGACACGGGAAAAGCCCGCGGGCAGAAATAGATGAATTGCCCTTAATGGTTCGTGTTTTAGAACAAGTAGCACTCCATTCAGACAGGAACGCTGCAGAATAGCCCCCTTTGTGCAAGCTGATAAGGTACAAGAATCAGGGGGCCCTTGGTGATAATACTGCACCTAGCAAAATAGAAGTGCTGGGTGCTGTTTATTTATTTATTTGAGGATTTATATTTTTGAAGCATTTATGTCAAACAGGGTCTGAGCGAACAGGGTCTGACTGAAAAACCAGAAGAGCAGGGAGAAGCAAAGCAGTCAGGGCAGAGTCTCCAACATGACTGGGATGGAAGGAACAGAAGAAAACAAGAGGGACCCGGCTGGATCAGGCCACAATCCATCTAGGACAGCATCCTGTCTCAAACAGTGGCCCACAGGTTGCTTCTGGGCATCTCAGGGAAAAGACGAAGGCAAAACGTTTGTTTGCTTTCAACTCTCTGCAAATGGCCTCCAGAGGCCTCCTGTCTGTTTCTCCAAACTGGAGATGGTACTTAGGAATCCATTCTAGTAGTCATTGGCATACCTGTCCTCCATGAACTAAGAGTCGTCCGTGAACTAAGAGTCCAGCACCTTTCACCCAGTGGCCCACCAATTGCCTCCGGAGTTCTCAAGCAGAAGACAAAAGCAAAACTCTGACATGGTCTCAACCCTCCACAAATGGCCTTTAGAGGTCTTCGGCCTGTCTCCAAACTTGGAGGTAATTCCTAGACATCCATTCTAGTAGCCATTATAGACAAATCTATGGAGGACAGGTGTAAGAACCTAAAAGGATCCCTGCTGGATCAGGCCACAGCCCACTCGCCCACCAATTGCTTCTGGGCATCTCAAGCAGAAGATAAAGGCAAAACCTTCACTTGCTCTCAACCTCCTGCAAAAGGCCTTTAGAGGCCTCCTGTTTCTCTCTCCAACCCAGAGGTGGTACTTAGGCATCCATTTTAGTGGCACATGTTTTAACCAGGCACTGAAAACCATACAATGTATCCATGTAATGCTGTTTAGTAAACCATATGTTTACCTCAAATTGCTCTTTCTGGCCTGGCCTGGCTTAACAATACCATACCAGGCCAGAATCCAGTGCAGTTGTGACCATTCACGCTACAAGCGCTAAACTAGCCCCGTAAATAGTCAACCAGAAACGCCTGGATTGCCGAGGGAGCGTCTGAACCAGCATCCCGTGCGCAGCTGTAGTCATGTAGCCACACCTACTTCACCAGAAGTACACTAGATCTTCACTAGAGGCCATAGTGCAAATAGGCCCCTGGTCAGTGTGTGGAGTGGTTTTTAGCAGCCCACCACTGGATAACTCTCCGAAAGGCTGCGGCAACTTCAGGTGAGCTGCTGCAACTCCTGGTTGCAGGCGGAACAATCCAGCGAGGGGCCTAGATCACCTTGCCGCCAAAGAGTAGAAGGCCTCCAAGTTTGCATGGTACAAAGGGCTTCGTTTGTTTGATCGTTTACAGAGGGCTTCTCACCTTAGTTACGCCCCCAGCACCAACAGCTCCCTCACCCCATCCATCGCCCCAACAGGTAAGGTGGCCCTGAGGAAAATAACCTGCTTAGAAAACAGTCAGTGGCTCCTTAGCAAAGCATGGCCTGATCGGTTTGGGCCCTGCAGAAAAATTCAGGAACGTCTGATCACGTGGATCCACACACCCTGACGGCAGTGTGGCCATTCTTGTGCTTGCTGCCACGCAGGTTCATTGCAGTGACTGTGGAGAAACTCTTACCGAGTCCAATTAATGCCACGGACTTACTGTGGGCCGCCTGTATATTTTCAATCTCCTCACAGTTAGAGCGTTTTCTGCCACCTTAGTAATGAAGCCCAGCTTTTAACAGGTACCTAACAGGCTGAAATTCAGGCGCTACACTACACTTCT
Organism: Aspidoscelis marmoratus; assembly: GCA_014337955.1. Lineage (NCBI taxonomy): Eukaryota > Metazoa > Chordata > Lepidosauria > Squamata > Teiidae > Aspidoscelis > Aspidoscelis marmoratus. The sequence continues at coordinate 5,916,036 of MTQE01003491.1, forward strand.
TTCCGAATCGACAAGGCTGACAATGAGGCCCTGTTGAATTTCTGCCTGTGAGGAACATTCTCTGTCGAGGAAAAAAGGGGAGGCACACAAAACATAGCAGCCAAGGTCTGGTGATGCTGAAACAGAAGATCCCTCATCTTGTATATGACAGTTTCTCAACAACACGCCTCTTCTCCAAGGAGATCAACGCAAATTAAGACTCCTGGTGGCTTTTTATTTCATTAAGACTTGGGGTGTGCATTTTGACAACCCGCTGTGGCACACTGCTTAAATATTCTCCTCGGTTGTCCCAAACACAAGAGGTGTGACTTCTGCACACCTCCAGCACTCAAAGGCAGGGCTGCTGGGCCACTGGTCGGTCTACAAGTGATCCAGATTAAAGGCCGCTCTACTCTGGATCATGTTCTATCCAATGCAGACAGGAGCAATGTGCAAGAATATTTGTTAACATTCAACACTCATACAAATTTGACCGAATTCAGACATTCGAATTCAAATTGAATGTTGGCACGCTCAAAGACTGACATTCACATTCAAACTGAATGCTTTGATACATTCATATGAAGCTTCGTATGGGATTTGTATGCAATTCCTATGCTATTCACAGGCATCTGTATGTGATTTGTACGGAATTGGACATTCGTATTGAATACTTATCCCACCACATTTGAAGGGGATCTATCTGAACAAGTATAAATTTCCTTGCATTCCATTCAATACAAATTGAATGCAAAAAAACACATTCTTGCACACCCCTACTAGACAAAGTGGACCAGTGGGGTATCGTGGGCTCATAGATCCGGCTTAACCAGCAGATCTAGGAGGGCTAGACTAAATGTGGTTGCACACTGACCGGTACACTAGACCAGCTAGCATGGTAGGAGCCTCCCTTGTGCTCTACTGTGGTCTAAGGCAGTGTTTCCCAAAGTGTGGTACGCGAAAATTATAGAAGGGGTACACATATGTCAAAAGTTTGGGAAACACTGGTCTAAGGGAGCCCCAGCCCCAGGTGAGGGATCTAAGGAAGGTTTCCCTTAGACCACACCAACGTGTACAGGGGCTGCTGGTACACTTGCTAATCTGGTATACCAACCAGTGCAGAACTGCCCAAATAAAAAGAACTGAGACAAAGGTGGTTCTTTATGCTGTTATTTTTATTACTGACCTCCTATTTTCCTGTATATGAACAGCGGGGAATTAGCTATTCAGTTCAATTAAAAGAAATTCAGAAGCACACAGGAGGCAGGAAATTAAGGCCCAAAACATAACAGCTCTTGCTGCTTCTTTAAAATATACATATATAACGCAAACAGAATAGTTAATAAATGTAAATATTTGGGGGTGGGAAATATGATGACTAAGTAATACAGCATTTATGTCATTCTCAAGAAATTTTGCACGGGGCAAATTCTAGCAAGGCTTTAAGAATAAGGAGTACGGTGGATTTAAATATACTGCCTATATCTCAATATCATATCCTATAACTTTTATTCCAGTGCATCTATTACTATTCGTACATTCTATTCAAACTGAATGTCCAGACATCCGTACTTTAGTATTCACACGAATACAAATATTTCAAATTATTCGCACAAATAATTCAGACATCCGTATGTCTATGTATCTGTACGCATCGCATCTTGTACGTATTCATACACATCCATACTGATACGTAAAGGATGGAAATGGGATACTTACGGGTTGCGTATGGGATGTGTATAAGATTCGTATCATTGGATACATATCCAATATTCAAATGAATCAATACGAATGTATTTGCATCAGTTTGAATGTCCAGACATTCACTTTTCTTTACACATACAAATTTGGATTTTTGAATATTCGATTCTTTAGGAATCAAACGTCAAAAACTGCATTCTTGCCTACCCCTAATCCTGACACTAGAAATCCCAATGCTTTTAGACGCAAAAGCAACCCCCCCCCCATTTCCAAGACATTTACTCCGTTCCATATTTAAAATTAGATGCATAGAAAAATTGCAGGGAGAATTTGATTTTACAGGGGGCTATAATTCACTGCGATTTGTTAGCCAAGACTAGCAATATCTTGACTCCGTAACAAAGTGAATTTCTCCAGGTAGATATTCTCAACTCCTCTTTTGTAAACAAAGCAAAACACAAATAGCCAAGACGACACACATAGCTGTGCCTTGCTCACTACAAACAAACCGTAATGGCACCAACCCAACTCACTGGACCTGTTTATGCGAGGCAGTTTGAGGCAGGATTTCAACGAAAGGTAGCTCTACCCCACCCTGTCAACAAGATACCGCAGTGAAGTCACCGGATTGAGGGTCACCGGATTGAGCCAAGTCAACATCGCGCAATTATTGCTCGCCACCACACCAGTAAACAGCAGCCCCGTCTGCCTCCTGTACTGGCTTCCATTAATGTCCGTCGTTGCCCAGAACATGGAGGCCATTATGCTCCTGCAAGAGATGCGGAGCCTATGGCTTCCACCTCCCCAGCTGTGGGGAAATTCAAACGACTGGTTTCCCGCCCAGCATGAAATGCGATTCAGCTACGTTCTCTCTAGAACGGCAGATAAAAGTACCGATTTTGGGCTACGGGCACAAGTGTCCACATCCCCCGTCATTCGTGAAAAAGAAAACGGTAAAGTCCAAGCAGAAGGAGCCCTCGAATTTCCCTAAAGCCAAGTCACAAATGTAACAAGTGTAATTTTTGCCTTCTGGTCGCCCTTACACTAAATACTCAGCTTTTCACATCCGCCCTCCTTCCTTTCCTAATCACCCCAATATCTCCATTTCCCCACAACCAGCCGTGAACCAAAGTCAACAGGAAATTCCCTCTTGTGTTGACAGTTAATTTCTGTGGAACCCTTAATATATTAATCCCATGAAAGGAGAGATATTCCAGGTGATAACAGGGTAAGAATTGTAAGTAGGGATTGAAGTAATAACACAGCCATTCCTAACTCTAAGAGGCTATGGATGGGCTGAAGGTAAAATATATATGACACACATGTACATATTGACCTTATTTTAGAAGCCTTGATCTCCTTACACATTTTGTGGGTGTTTTTATTTGCAGACAAAACAAAAGACCCAAACATAAATCATTCACCGAGCAAGAATCGTCATTGAAAGAGTTTTCTATTAAAACTGCATGGGAAAACAACATATAAATCTATAAATACTTTTATTTTTAATGTACCCATTATCTCAGAATGCTGAACTTCCAACCACATTGAGCAATTAATTGTTTTTATCAGTATATATATATATTTTTAAAGGCCAATAAGGAATCATTGATTATGAGTTAAACTTCATTTAGCAGTGAGAAACAGCAGATAAGACAGACAGGCAGACAGATGGGAAGAAATGGAAAAGGAAAGAAAGAGGAAATGGTTTAGGTTTATATCACATTTTTGGCATCTTCTAATTTCCCAGTCTCCGAAAATGCCTATGCAAATCTATGCAAACGTATTTAGAAAGCAGAGTTGTTATTTATGGCCTAGTACTTCATTCACGTTGGAGTTCTTTCAAAAATTGCAACAAGCGGACCGGTCGTGTATTTCACAATGGTCCTTCTACTCTGCCTTAAGTGCTTTGAAGAGCCCTCCACGTAATGGGAAATGAAGGACACAATGTACTGATGTATATTATTTATAGGTTTGTAAATTGATCCCTTTATATTTATTGAACAGTATTCTGTAGATAAATACAGAACAGTGTTCTGCAGATAATCATGGATTAATGCATTTACAGATGAATCCTGTGGCTTGATAGATCCATTCACAGATATCTAAAACAAAAAAAAACACTTTCAAATGTGAAAATTATATATAGGAGAAACTGTGATTTTGCTTTTCTAGCAAAATATTTTTTAATGCACGTATTGATCTCAGGAAAAGCACTCATTATTTAGAACAGGTGTGTATATTTGCGTAAAATCTACAAAACAGAGAAAGACAAAATGTAACATTATAAATAGAAATATTTAATTATTGCTGATACTGAGTAAGGAAGACACAACTGCTACAGTGTGACTTTGAAAAAGAAATTCTGTTAAAAACTGCACAACACCTAAGCTGGAGATATTTCTTCATACTTTACTTGTATTTATAAATCAATTTCCTGGTTGCAGATTATACTGTGTATATCTTTACAGGTAATTCCATATTTCTTAGTTGTGTATTCTTTCTTTTAAAAAAACACACAAACAAGTGTCATTCTTAACTGCCTTTATAGATTTAGCAAAAAGATCTTTCTATCTGCAGCAGAATGGTTTAGATTTAAGAGGAAATCTTTAATGGAAAAATAATATTTTTAGACATACTGATAATTTAATTGATCTCTTCCCTTTAACATGCATTGATTTATAAACAGGTCTTTTAATGCACAGGTTCACAGGCTGAGCGAGTTGGTAAACTGTACACCAGAAACGAGAGCTAAAATGGGATTTTCTAATTGTTCTTGAGGCCTTTATTGGTTGCCTCTTAAAATGTGTTGCTGGTGCTTTTGTGTTGCCTTTTTTCTTTTTTCCCTTCTACATTTCAGTCTATCGAGATTCACTCCGTTTTGCTCGCTCTTTTAACCCCCCCCAAGCATCTCAGCAGATTCAAGGTGAATGACGAAACAAATCCTTTTATTCACCTCTTTCTCGGATTTCTTCCTTTCTGGGTCCCTGTGTTCTTCTTGGCTAGAGTGTGGGGCTATTCCGCTTGTGATAAAGCAAACAGAACCCAGATTCCAGTGGTTTTTCCTGTCTGCCTCCACCACAGACCCTCACACCAGAAATATCCCTGACCGACCACCCTTCCCCAGAGAGAAATATATATATATATATGGTAGAGGTATGTTGGGGAGGGGGGGTACCATGGGATGAGGAAACATCCAATTCTCATGGAAACTGACACCAAACTGTGGGACCAGGGAAAGGATGGAGCGTTTGATGGCTGAAGAATACAACTGCTTTCTCTGCCCCCGCTCCCCAGGTGACATTCATGGAATAAATGACCTGGACTCTTTGTCCGGTGAGATGAGCTGGCTGGCGGTCAGTTTCTTGACCAGGAAATGGCTGCTCTCGCATTGTCCTGGAGAAGTGTGGTTTTGCTCAGATCTCCATCCATTCACACACCACCTTTTTCATAAATGGCCCTAGTAGTAAGAGCTAACTAAATTAGAGACGAGGTTAATTTGGACAGAATAAAAAGCGCTTGATTTTGATTTTGATTTTTTTTTTCCGCCTTTTTAAGGACTTCTGTGATGTTACATCACAGCTGGTGGATTTAAAAAAGAAATAGGAAAAAGGGTGGGAAAAAAAAAGAAGTTCCTTTCTTTTCCAACAGAAATAATGACTTCAAGGGAAGTTTAAGAGCACAATATCATTTGGATAAAAGGGGCTCTGGCATTTGTTGAACACAGGGAATCAAATTTGGAGGCTTTATTTTATTTTATTTTAATAAATCAAAGATGCCGGAAAGGGAGGAAAGAGGCTACGGAAAGGAAGCGTTAAAAAGGAGACAAACGTGCGAAGGAAAGACAGGGAGAAAAGACTTCTGAAATGCAATGAACAGTAGGAGGAAAAAAGTAGGGAAAAGGGGGAAAACGCACTGAAAGCAAGGGGGAACGACGGAAGAGCTTATAATAGAAGGCAGGACATGAAAGAGCAGAAGTCGAAAGGCTGTGAAAATAAGGTAAGAATTACACGAACGAGTGTAAAGGGTAAAGATAATAAACAGATGCAGACCTAATTAAAAGCGGCCCAAATACTGGGCAAAGAGGGAGGAGGAGGAGATATACATTTAAACAGATGAGTTTAAATGCAGAAAAACTGCAGAGGAGGTTCACAACACAGGCAGGTTCAAAGAGAGGGAAAGGGAGCAGTGTTACACCCCTGAAACGGAGCACTTGGGCAGGTTGCTAGAGGGAAATAAACCAGGCCAGACCCTAAAAGTCCCTAGGAGCTGGGCCTAACCAGCAGGGTGAGCTGTAGAGGACCCGAAGGGCAGAATCGGAAGCGCTATCCAACACACACCAACCGGTCAGCAATAAAAAAAAGGTCACTGCAGAGAAATGAGGTCTCACTTGACAAGAGCAGATGCACACCCAAGAGAAACACACAGAGAGAGAGAGACACACACAAACCCTCCACACAATCACACCCAGATCAAAACAGAACCCTTCGAGGGCCTGCCGCGCAGGACGCCACAAACGCACTACACGTATAGTACCGGAGTGCACCCACTGCTGAATAAAATAATAACAAAATAGACATAAGGCATGCTAAAAACACACAGAGAGAGAAAGAGAAAGTGATTCAGGGAAATCACAGCAGGCGGACAAACACAGAACGCAGAAATACCGTACCCGTTCAGAAATGAATGCCAAAAACGGAAGGGGAAACACACCTGCTAAATTCAGGTTCTGCCACAGCTCTGATGTTATGGGTGGCTAATACATAACAAACCTAGTTTCTCGTGGAGGATAATGGAAATCCCTATATTCCGATTCGTCCCCACGTTTTTTCAAAGAGTTGCTAAGGGGCAGAGTTTGGATTCTGCTCCAAATTAGAGGCTGCGCGCACAAGCCTGGGCTGAATGAAATTACTTCAGATCAACTTGCATACGGTATCTTCTTCTTCTTCTTTTTTCTCTTTAACATGGGACTCCAAAGCCCTTCCCGCATTCTGCCTCCCATAAAAATCAGAGGGGTCCCTCGCTCCTTTTTAATTTTATTTTCCGTATTTTCATCCCGCCCTTTGCTCAAAGGTCCCAAGGGGTGTCACAGCATATGGTAAAAACACAGGAAGCTAAAACCATAAATAAAAGATGACCCTCCCACTTTGGGCGGGCTACTTTCGGAGGAAACTGGGCATCAGCCATCCACCTGGGCAGTCATTCGCCTTGGCTAAAGCCAACACAAAAACTGAACATCCCACTTTAATGCACCTCACTCGAGACTCATGTGGAAGTTTTTACCGTAACTATTTCTAGGGCGATTCCGCACTGGCTGGTATACCGGACCAGCATGTGTGCTTAGACTTTCCTTCCACACGCTGGTGCAATGGAAGCCCCACCCCCTTAGATCCCGCCTCTTAGACCACACCCCCTGGAGGTGGGGCCTCCTTTAGACCACACCCCCACCAGCCAAGGTGCCAATGGGAGATTCCTACTAGTACGCGTGCCGGACCAGGGTACCATGCAGGGCAGAACGGTCCCTAGTCCGTATTTCAAAACTGGCCTAGCTAAAGGTGAATCCAGACATCAGTTACTTATTCTGCTATATTTGGATACTCCAGAATAAAGCTTGGCTATTCCAGAGTATCCACGCTTTATTCTGGAATATCCAAATAGAGCAGAATAAGTAACCGATGTCCAGGTGCAGCCTAAGTGAGGCCTAGCAATAAAGTGCCTGGGGTTCAAGCTACCCAAGAGAAGTGAACATCCTGTCCTATGGCTTCTAAAATTCAAAAGCTCAGTCTAGACAACAGTGCAAAGAACTAGGAGAGGCCTTGCGTCCAAAGTCCTCAAGACAGAGCAACCTAATTATTCCAACAGGTATACACAAGGCCTCCTATAGCAGCAACGCACAGCTTCTCCATTTAAGGATACTTTTAACCAGCCATTTGTACACATCCAGGGTGCAGACTGGAGATCACTTAATGCAGATTAATTATCCCATGGCGACCTTGCAATGCACACGCACGCCTGTCAGCCAGTGTGGGTTGAGCTCGTTGTCTGTCAACCCGTGCGGCGTACAGGCGCAGGAACATGCACGCAACTCGTCCCATTTGGAAAAACCTTAAGACAGAAATCCCCCCCACACACACACACACACCTTTGTCTGCATGTGAGGTCCAAGCCAGAAGGATTACAGTATAATTCAGGGATCCCAAACCTTTTCCCACTCGCGAACCCCTGGCAGACATAAATTGTGCCCTTCGTAATAGTTGCTCTTCTCAACTCTCTGCATTGCAACTGTGCCTTTTTTCCGTCATTATTTGCGGGGGGGGGGTTGTTTCCCACATACGTCCTAAACGTCCTAGTTCATATCCCTGGGGGCTTGCATACCCCAGGTTGGGAATCACTGGAATAAATGTTCCCAGAAAATTAATCTGGAGTAAGTTTGAGCAATCTCTCATACACACCAGAGGAAACCCACAGGCCCCCACAGTTATAATGACCACCCAGTCACCCATGGACGTAAAGCGCGGGAGACACCATCCTCAAAGGGAAATGCAAACTCCCCGAGATGACAAATAGATGGATTAATGCACACCCGTGGGGGCTATTTATATACCCGCAGGGCTACAGACACACAAAATATCTGAAACTGCACAAAGGCCTAAGCAGGGATGCTTGGAGAAAAGACGCTTTGCAGCGCTAACACTTAAATAAAAGGGGCGTTTTTAATGGAAACCCTTTGATACTTCTGTAGGGATCTGGTGTTTGCCGCATTTACTCCGGAGCAATTCCCACTTGTCACTGCGCTGCCGAAAGGCCTCCAGGCCTAAGCCTCCCCCCTTCGGTCCCCATCCTGCATCCACTGAAGGTAAAGTCGCCCTTTATGGATGGTGAGAAATCGATGATCACCCTCTATCTCTGTTGTGCGCGCCTGAAATTAACATCCTGAGGAAAGTTCGGCCGGAGGCATCCGGGAGTCTTAGCCAGCCCTGCGCCCACCTGCCATCCCTCCTTCTTCAGCAGGGGCCTTAATACAATATTTCCCCATAGCAACACCCTGTTACAGCATCCAACTCCTGACCTCCCAAACGCCCACCGTGAGCACATCCTTCCATTAGTAAAGCCTAGGTAGTAATTTCTGTGGAACTCTTAAACTCCAAGGAAAAAAACTAAAAATAAGTTGGACGTGCCACCATAACGCCCGCCACAGAGAGAGAGAGAGAGGGAACAAAAACAAGTCTGGGCATAACTATATTTCTCCCCCTACCATCCCTGACCACCACCACCCGCAAGGGTTTTACGCAGGGCGCGAAAGTGCCAAGGGGGTACAGCATCTGGATTTGGGGGTCCAGGGAGGCTCCTGGAGCTCACAGCCACACCCCTAGGCCTATTCTTCGACCTGGACATATAAAGGTATCCCTCTACCCCCCAGCAAAAGAAGAGGGGGGAAATGAACAACCCCCCAACCCCCCAAGTCCCTTGCCAAGATCCCTCCTGCTTCATCCAATTGCCTCTATCTCGCCCTGATTGCCCCGCTCTCTGCCAGATCCCTTCCCCTCTCAACCCCCCAACCCCAACCCCCAACCCCACGGCCAGGAGCGCTCTCCTCCCCTCTCCTCTCCTCCATCCCCCGCCCCCTTTCTCTTTCTTAGCTGACTCTCCTCCCTGCTTTCCACACACACCCAGCTCCCCCCTCCTCTCTCTCACCTTCCTCCCCAAATATTCTCACCCCCCCCAACACCCACGCGTCCACCAGGTCAAAATCTTGACCTCTTCGCCCACCATCCACGCCCCTAGCCCAGACAGCTACCTCCCCTGCCCCTTTTTCCTTCAAGCTCCCCCCCCTCCTAACAATAGCTGCTAGGTTGCTGCTAATAATTATTAATAACATCCTTCCTGTCCCTCCTCCTTCCTCCCCCCCCCTCAGCGGACAAAAGAAGTGTCCAGTGTCTTGCTTCGGCCATTGCACCTTCTCTCTCCCCCCACCACCACCACACCATTCTCCCCCCCCCCTTTCAACCATTGCCTTTTCGGACAGCCCGGAACATTTGAGCATCCTTTCCCCATTATGCAACTTTTATTTATCCAAACACAAGAGGGCAATAATAAATAAATAAATCCGTATACATGCACAGACACACACACACCAGGAAAAGCAGGGCACCCTCGCAGAAATAAATGAATAGATAAATAAATAAATAAATAAATAAATAAAATCCAAACAACTGCCAATAATATCCATTCCAACCCTCCCCTTTCTCTTCTAGGGGGTCAAAAATGCCCAAAGATTTCAGTACAGTAAATGCCCGCTTGGCAAGACCATCAACCAGCATCTCCTTCCTTTTCTGCCTCTATTCCTCCTTTATTCCCCTCCCTTCTTCCTTCCTTCCTTCCTTCCTTCCTTCCTTCCTTCCTCGGCCAGAGGACCAACAGCCGAGCCACCGCCGGCAGCGACAGCAGCAGAGCCATGGGTAGAAATCCGCTGCAGTTTCCCCGTTTTATTTTTACCCGTGCAACAATTCTGTTATTTTAAGGATTATTCGGAAGGAAAACAAAACCGCTCTTCTCTGGGCGAAAAAAAATAAATATATAGCCATTTGCGAAAAGGCACGGCAGCCAGCCAGCCCTGTGATTTCTGTCACAGCTAAAACACCACCCTTTTTCTTTTTTGCAAATAATTTTTCTTTTTTTAAATGCCCTTTCCAGCCACCTCTCTCTCGCCTTTGCCATTTATTTTCCTTTTAAATTAAAAAAAAATCAGATTTAAATATTCGTCTCTCCGTTTCTATGTTTCCCTCTTTGCAATTTTTCCCCTTTTTTGTGTGTGTGTCCTTTTCCTTATATAAAAGGTTCAGCCATAGATACTTATCCGGGAGAAGAAGGGGAAAAAATGCTAGAGAGAAGAAATAAAGAGAGAGAGAGAGAGAAAGGTCTTGCAAGGAACAATTGCAGCGGCTGTGTTGAGAGACCACAGAGAGAGAGAGAGAGAGAGAGAGAGAGAAAGAATAGACTGGCTTGTGTGTGTGTATGTGCGTATATGTGTGTGTGTGTGCGCGCGCGCGCTTGTGTGTGCAATAGACCAGCTGCTGCATTAAGCATTTTGCAATCAATAAAGAGCGGGTGAGATGTATGCAAAGCGCAGATATTAATATGCAAAGTTTTAAAGATTTTTAAATGGGAGAGAGAGGGAAGGAGAGACAGAGAGAGGAGGAGGAGGCGGGGTGGGGGGAGAGAGAGAGAGAGAAATTGCATGGAGACTGCACCTACCTCTGCTTCCATCGGTGGGCGCAAGCTGACTCCTCCATACGCGCATGGGTGCAGCCCAGATACACACAGCGCTGGTGCGGGAAAGCGGCAGCGAGAGCCGAAGCGGCGGCGGCGGCGGCGGCGGCGGCAGCAGAGCGCGAGCCAGCCAGCCAGGGGCGCGCGCCGGCTCCCCCCTCCCTCCCTCCCTCCTCTCTCTCGCTCTCCATCATCTCCCCCTCCCTTCCCCACTCACTCCCCGGCTACGGTTGCCCGGGCAACGAGAAAGATGCAGCAACATCAGTACCAGGATGAAAGCTGCTCAGGGCAGCAACAGCAGATGGGGATGGGATGGGATGGAAAGGAAAGGAAAGGAAAGGGGGCGCGCGTGAATGGGAGCCCTGATTGGAATGGGGGGGGAAGGGGGGAAGAAGGGGGGCGCCTCGGGATTGTAGAAAGTCGGGGTTCACCCCCACCCCCAAATGCAAAAGAGAAGGAAGGAAGGGGAGGGAGGGAGGGAGGAGGTTTAGCAGGAGTAAATATTTGGAGCATTTTTAACTTGGAGGGGGCCACTTGGGGGACGGGAACCAGACATAAAATGGGGTCTGTTTTTAACCCTCTAGGGGGTAGGGGGGAGCATCAAAGTTGTAATGGCGTGTGGTCGAACTTTAGCAGAGGGCATAGAATCTAAGGTTTGAAATGGAGAAAATTCAAGGACTGGATCAGGATGGGGGGGGGACGAAATCCGGTTTTCGGATCTCTGTCTGTCTCTTTCTCTCAAACGCTTACATGTGCCTTAGAATTAGGAATGAAATCTGAGCTGTAAATTAGCAGAACTTCAGGTGACCGAAAGACCGTCAGGTATATATGCACATATTTGGCTAGGATGGGTTGCAAAACGGGCAGTTGCGCGAATAAGGGGTGCCACGGACGTCTGTCATGGGGAAGTCGGTGTGAACATCTGTCTTGGCTCCTAAAGCATCTCTCCTGGGGTCTCCAGCTTAGATGGTTTATGTGCAAAATTTGCTGGACCTCTTAATGATCTAAAACTATGCCAAACTTCCCCCCCCCTCCATCTGCATTTCCCCATCTACTATTTAGACCTACTTATTGAATAGAAAATTTCTACCTAGCCTTACACACAAAGAAGCAGTGGACAAGATGCTGCAATTAAGGACATATACCTGAGAACCTTTTGATATAGTCGATTTAGGTTTTTAAAATTTGCCTCACTACCAGCCTAATATGCCATCCGTGTTGGAGGTCCAGAATATTTTATTATTAATTTATGAAATTTAAGATAATATAATTTGGACTGGAAGGCTGCCTTTTAAAATAGCAAAAGGTGCTTGTTAAATGTTGTTTCCTTGTTCGTTTAGAATTAAAATGATTTCAACTTGACGATGACGTGAAAAAATTAGTAAAAAGTGATTATTCTAATGATGGTCTGAAAACAATATATGAAACATCATAAAGATCAGACAAAAAACTATGGTTTTAAAAATGTATAAATATGGATGCTTGGATTTAAGAGTACTTTTAGAGAACAATTTATACAATCGAAACACTACTTACAGAATATCGCATAGGCAATATTTCAGCATACTACATGTTAGACATTTGGAATTGGGGAACTCTTTGTCCCAGAATAAGGTTTCCATAACATTCATATTAAGGACTATAATTATTTCAAGATAAAAAAATTCTGGGGTCTTGCATTTTTAACAGTAATATAAGCATATACATTAAAGGAGATTTCATTCAAGTATGCAAAACATTTAATTATGCAAAATGCATATTTATGATTGAAAATTGTTCAAATTTTTCTTCTAATAATGAGCACTTTATGTAATACAATATAAGAACTGTGTTACAAATTAGAGGCATTTAAATAAGTTCCTGTATGCCAATGTAAGTAAAATTACGCAGAAAATATTTGTGTGTCATAATAGTGAAAACTGCAAGCATATTTTATTATGCTACATACATGGGTTTTTTTTTTTAGTGTTTCTAATGCTTAGGTGTATGCAATGAAAAGATTCATTTGCCTTTTTACTATTGTAACAATGTGAAACATCGTTAATACTATAAAGATAATAGGAAAACATCATGTTTGGAAGACCCAAAATTGGGGTGTGGGTTTAAGAAATATTAAATAAAAACCCTATTCAATAACAGATACATCTAGGATTTTTAAAACTCACGAATTTTAGGTATAATATGCAAAAATATTCCTATAAGGAACAGGAGGAGGATTATTATATGCAAAACCTCCTATAATACTGTAGACTAATAATCTATAATGTAAACATAAAATATATATCTTCCACTCAAAATATTAAAATCATATGTAAAACTATCCAAATATTTTTGCATATAGTGAATACAGAACACAAATAGCAAAATTGTACTGATGTAAACGAAAAATAATCAGTAAATTAAAGCTCAAAATACATGTTTTACAGAAAACATACACATTAAGCATGCAAAATTTAATTTTCAGTTGATATTCTATATGTAAAATAAAGTAATTAGAAGAGCAATATTCAAAGGCCATAAGAAAGTGGAAAATGTTACCATCATTTCAGGTATTTTTTAGGAAGAATTAATATGAAAACATGAGTGGCATTTTTCATAGTATGTAATACTTTTCAATGACATTACAATATTCACCAATACATAACTTCAGAGTAACACACTCGTGTAACACAAAAGAAGAAAAATGTTTAATAGATCCTTGAATTTTTTCACAAAATTGGGTTTCTTTAACTTTCAAATTCTGTTAGGTACATGAATGTTAAATAGCTGAAATTTAACACAGAGCATATATACCTTTTAATTACATACCCCAGAAGACGTTGACTGAAAATCTTCATTAAATGAAATGGATTTATATTGCCTTCAGAACGCTGTAAAAATATTCAAAATTAAGAACAATTTTTCAGGTTATTCAGAAATACAGTATTGTACTATAGATATTCTTTCTTACGAATTCTTGCATGTATTTAGTGCCAAGAAGCAAGCATGCATATAGTATTATATTACAGTATAATTTGTGCGAGATCTGAGACCCAAGTACCTGGTACCTTACTTCATTGCATAATACATTTTACTGTCTTCTATTTGACTTGGAAATAATTCTCATTAGACAAAACAAGTTAATAATAATAGGTAGAACATTAACTATAGAGCTGTAATTCTATGTACAATGTGTGAGCAGTCAATGTTTTAAAGTTACATATTCTACAGAATGCATTAGTGCCTGGTCAAAATGCTACATTCATTACAATAATGTAATAAAATGTTCACATCTAATGCAAAATGAATTCAGTAAATATTTGGCATTATGCATGAAACCCTAGTATAATACCATTTGACTGAATAAATACTGTGTAGTATAAGTTTTCCATGCACAAAATAGCTTTTGCATACCATCTTTACTTCTACACCAACCTGAATTCAGTATTACTATGCAAAACAAAAATTAGGGGTTGCAGATACAATGCAATAGTTAAAGCCTCCAAATAATTTGAGGATTAAAGGAATCTGAAATAACAGTCTTGTTGAAAATCAAAGGGGCTATGTAGAAAGAGAAAAACAGACATAACAAGCTGTTGTATTTTGCTGATGGAAAAATGGGATAATTATTTACCTAGATGCAATTTTGTAAAAAAAAAAAAAAAAAAAAAAAAAA
>MTQE01003491.1:5941378-5954215 GCA_014337955.1 Aspidoscelis marmoratus
TTAGTTGATGACTGGAGTTTATTCAAGAGCCTTAGATGAGGGACTGTGTCAAAGGCCTTCTGGTTCAATTCCCACCCTCTTCCCAGAAGCAGGCAATGGCAAACCACTTCTGAAACCACTGCCAAGAAAACTGCATAGAGGTGCCCACCAGTGGTTCCTAATATCAGCAACAGAAGTTGTAACCTAACTCCAGGCTGGTTGGGGACAATTGGGGCTGCAGTCCAAAGCAGTTGGTGGGCACCGGTTTAACTGTTTTCATTTTGTTTTTCAAAGGGGCAAAGATCAAGAAATAAAGCCACTAAGCTTGATGCTGATTCCCTTTTGCTCTGTAGGCTTGGGGTGTTTTTCCATTGTCACTAGAAGTACCCATTAAGTACCCATTAATGGGTACTTAATGGGTACTTCTAGTGACAGTGGAAAAACACCCTTGGTCTCAGCCTGCTGGATGAGAGAATGGGGCCTATTATACCCTTGGCAGTGAGTCTAGGTCAGTGGTAGAGCCGGTTTGGTCTTGTGGTTAAGGAGCTGGACTCTTGCCTGGGAATACTGGGTTTGATTCTGCTCTCCCCCATGAAGCCATCTGGGCAACCTTGGGCTAGTCACAGCTCTCTTGCTGAGCTCTCACAGTCCCACCTACCTTCACAGGTTGTCTGTTGTGGGGAGAATAGAAAGCTTTGTCAGCAGCTTTGAGTCCCCTGAAACGGGTGAGAGAGGCGGGGTAGAAAAGCCAACTCCTCTTTTTAGAAAGGAGATCACAGGTTGGATTCAGAACATTTTGTCAGAAGAAAGTCACAGCAAACCAGCTCGGGATCTGCCACGAAAACGGTCCGGTTTTGTCCACAGGGACAAGAGAAGTCCGTCTCTGATGGCACCCAACAATAACTTCCCCACACGAGACCTGGGCATTCTTGAACTACTGTACGGCCATTTTGAGTAGCATGTGGCATCACATGCTGCTTTGGGCAGCCCAGTCTTCATACAGACAGCCAGCAACTCTGCAAGATTTCAGGCCAAAGGTTCTCCTTGCATCCCTGGGGGCCTTTGTCTGCAGAGCAGATGTTTCAACCCTTCACAAATGGAAGAAAGCCTAACAGTGGGTGCAGCCAAGGGGCAATGATGACCTTAGTCTCAGGCAAGTTATTTTTGGAACCCAGGAGGGCACCTTCCTCTTCTAGCCTCTTTTCTAGCCTCCTTCCCTGCTGTCCCACCACTCTGATTATCTTCACAGCTCTCTGCTTCTGTCCCTCACTCCTCCTACATGGTTCCACAACCAATCAGCCTTCCACGACATCCTCACGTAACTATGTGACCTTGGGCCACAGGTAACTTTTAACACTCATGGTCACCGTAACACTGCCGGTGCACCATCTTCAAAAGCCTGACGTGAAGCGAGGCTCCTTCTAATGCTCTTCTCCTTTCCTATGCAGCATTTGCAAACTCCTTCGTGCAGTGAGGGAAATTAATAGCCAGATCATCTCCAGTCGCAACGGTGGATGCAGAGAGCGAGGGGTGGTGAGAAGATCCCCCTCTGCAGCATGAACACAAGCTTTGGACTTCAATGCAAAAGAATAATTGTGCCAGTGGGTCCAGTAGCTTTTTAAAGGCTCGGAGGCCAATGCCAGAGTCACTGGATAGCCCTACCACTGGAGCAGTTTCTGAGGCCTCCAGAGGACCTCAGAGTTTGCAAGCTGGGTTTTGAAAAACCCGCCAAAGGTGCCGAGTCCAAGAGGTGAACCAACAAACGCTCCTTATCAAGAGCTTTCAGGTGATCTCAGAAGCTTGAGGCTCAAGATGGTTTCCCCATCACTGTCCTGTGATTACGCTGCTTCTAACTTTTCATGAAGGTTCACCACTGTGTTGAGGAACTTCACACATCTGCTCAAATGGCCAGCAGATATAAAGCATCTAGTAGTCCCAAGAGAGGGGAGAACTTGGCCCCTCTAGAAACACTTCTATGACCATCACAGCCTGGGGTGATTTGAAACGCCTGACCTCCATCATAAGACAAGGGAAAATGGCTGCTTCCTTTAACAGTGAGGGTGGTGAGGGAGAGCCTGAAAGAGAACAACTTCCCTATGGCAGTTAGGAGATTCCAATGAGGGACTGGCCCACAGTGGCCAAGGATGTCCCTGCACAGGGATGGACGCGCACGGACAAAATATTCATGATCATTTCACGAATGTCCAAGAATTCATTTCGTTGACCCCTTCATTATGGGCAAAATTTTTCGCAGGCCTTTTCCCCATCCTAAAAGCTTCTTTTCATTAGTAAAGTGTTGCAAAATTTCAAACGGATTTCTGTATTCACGACCAAGGAGCTGTATTTTGACAGTCCAGATGTTCAGTTCCAGGTGAAAATGTGCAAATCTGACAACCGAATTTTCAAATGTGAATTTGTTTATGCACATTGTTGTTCCTGCAGGTTCATCCTTCACCCCCTCCGACACACAGGGTGAAGGGTCATCAACTTTCTCGAAAGCAGGCAGCGGCATGGGACTGTCTCCTTGTGCAGCGAGCAGGCGAAATTCAAAATGGGAGTGCGACAATCAAGACGGTTTGCCTTGCCGCAAAAAAGCCACTCTCATTTCCAATGCTGTTTCTCACTCTGGGCTGAAATGAAGATCAGGTATATTTACCTATGTAAGAGGAATTACGGCAACCTTATGAAAGCTGCACCCCACCTAAAAAGAATTGGCTGGAACACACGCTCTTGTAATGTGTGTTTTGGTTCATGTGTATGTTCGATCACTGTGTTCAGAGAAAACAGCCATATACAGAGTGCCTGGCTCTTGTGAGAGACAGAAAGAACAAGGTCAGGTCTGTCCATTCTTCCTTTCCCGAGAACAGACAAAATACACTGAAGGAAAGAACCGTAACTCCAAGACTTTCTGGAGAAACAAAAACGGACTGAAGGGCAGAAGCCAGAATGTCACACAGCAGAAATGCATCAGCTTGCTACCTGGAAACTGAAGTGTTTGAATATTACAATTCCCTTGTGCATCAGTATAGTTGTACGCTTTGCATGCCATGAATGATTTTAATAGCGTGATAAATTAAGTGCTGGTTGTTTGAAAAGACGAAGGTATGTCAATTGGCAACACTCAAAGACACGCAAAATCAGAAATCGCCTTCCTAGTTAGGTTAATGCGCTGATACCAGTGACAGCAATGTTCACTATATCTTTGGTTCTGGCCCTACTGACCTAAGAGCCATTTTGAATCAGAATGTCTGTGGTGTCCTTAATTGCATAAATGATGTCCATTCCCTGCTTACTTCTCAGTTTCCCCTCAAGATCAGTAGAAGCCTACAGAAAGAATATAACAGATGGTTCAGGGATCACCTCTCCATGAATAGAATCTTATTCTTTTCTGCTTGAATTGCTTCAGAAAACTATATTCTAGTAAACTCAAGGCAGAGAAATTGTAGCTCTTTCCCAGCCTAGTCATGTTACGGTTCCACAGCTTTAAAGAACTCTTTTATAATTTAATGTGCTGCAATTTAAATAATCGCCACTTTACAACTGCCAGGAGCTCTTCCTTCTGTCCCGTGGAAGAGTAGCCTCCCTTGTCACAGGCATAAACAGGCAACGCAGTGGGTTCTCTGCAAACATGAGAACCTCTCTTAGAGGCACACTAGCCTCAGCACAGCTGCTTTCAAGAAGGAAGAGTGCACCGAGTATTTGTGGAGATTTGGGGCATTTAGTCCTGCAGGCCAGAAGCAGACCATTAGTGTGAGGGCCAGGATTTGGTGCCAATTTCACCCTAGATTTGGGTGGGGAGGGGAAGGGAAGAAACCAAGGAGTTGCAAATTTTCTTCTTTATTGACACAGTCATCTGCAAATACAATACATTAAGAATTCTCAAAAAGTTCGATTTTTGTAAAAAAAATACAACTTTTTAAATTACACATTTCTGGCCTTTGCCCCCACCCCCACCACCCCCAAACTGCAGTCAAGCAGTTTCCCCAGTCCAGAAATGCTTCTGGGACAGATTTTACACTTTTTAAACCCTAGTATTTATACTATGTACAAATAGCCACAGAATCAAAAAGTCTCCTTACAAAAGTGACTGAAATTTACACCTTTGTAACCATCACCCAGAAACACACTTCATTCCCCCCCCCCGCCCAATTTGGATGTATATTTAAATAGGGACGCCCACCACCAATATCAGATTGAAAGACATCGGTTTAAAGAAAAACAGGCCGTACAGCATGCCCTGCTGCCACCTTAAGAGACACGAACCTGCAGTCCTGCAAAATCAGACTGCGACACAGACCTCTGCAAGAGAGGAAATAACACATTTAAATACTGGTGGTGAGCATGATGTGCACACAAAGGGCTTCAAGCCCCTCTTCTGCTTCATTATCAGAACAAAGCATCTTTTTTTAAAAAAATGCCCTTTTTAGTACAGAATGAGAGGAATCCGAGGTGAACGAGTGCCCTCCATTTATATTCTCCTACGCTTTAAAGACCGTTCCCTGAGGCTCCTTGAAAGGCCCGGCCTCTATGAGAGCACAGCTGCGACTCCCTGGGGTCCCGCCGCTGCCAAGATCCAGCCCTGTCCCGCGACAGGATGAAGGTTCCTTTCCTAAAAGTCACTTTTTCCTGAAGTTTATATCCAATGCAGATTAAGCCTCACGGTAATCGGGGAGTAAAAATGAAGTGCCCTGTGACGGAGGGGAAAAAAGAGTGGTAAGCAGGGTGTTTACTCCATGAACTCCCTTAATTTTCAGGCGCTGGCAAAATCTGCTCTTTGAGTGGCCTTCGTGGGTCTTGTAGCTCTTTCCCAGCCTAGTCATGTTACGGTTCCACAGCTTTAATAAAGAACTCTTTTATAATTTAATGTGCTGCAATTTAAATAATTAACCACAGAAGGACCAAGAATGGGGGAAATGCATACTGGCCCTTAGTTCAGGTGTAATTAACCTGTGGTCCAACGTCCATCAATGTGGTGGATAATATGGAATAATGGTCTGCCGTTAGAAGGGTCGTGAACACCTCATTCTCACATGGGAACCATCTCTTCTTACTAGCGTAGACTTTGGTCAAGATCATTTGGGAAACAGGGGCCACAAAGCTGGGAGAAAAAGCATCTTTTAACTCTGTGAGTTGGCATCAACGCTGACTAGTTTCATTCCTACACGGCGTTCCACAGAACTACGCTCCGCAGAAGACACAAATGCTGTTTGCAGCCATCATCGGTTGGGACTGAGCACATGAAGCAAAGCAGCACTTGAGACACAGGGAGACTATTAAAGCGTTCACAGATAAGTACATATAATACCACGTACCATTCTCACTGAACATACCTACACTCCCTAGTGGTTAGATTTACCAAGCCTGGGGATTAACATTTTCCAGTAACAGACGCCGTCCCTCCTCGTAATCATCTTCGTCCACGTTGACGAGCAACCGAATGGCCTCCTGGCCGACAGCCTCCTTCAGTGAGTCCGTGATGAAGACTCCCTTCAGTGCCTCTAACAGTGAGCCATTCATATAGTCATTCCAGAAGGCGTCAAGGTAGGACAACTCGGAGAACTTGATGTCACAGATAATGGAGCCCAGGTCACGGGATTTGAGGATGGTGTTGGACTGTCCAAAGATATCGAACTGACGCTCCAGCCGGTTCTGCTTGTTTGACATCACATTCTGACGTAAGACAGGCTCATGCTCACAGTATTCTGCACGAACACGGAGCCGGATGTCTGAGCAAGACACACAGAACAGGGAGGGGAAAGGAGAAGGAAGAGAGAAAGAGAGAAGGAAAGCGACGTTAAAACTGGGAGTCACAGACATTCTGTGAAGACAAACATGCGGTCATGCAATGGTATTCCAGGGTTGGGCTGTTCCACATATTTGAACAGTTGCAAAATATAAAGACCAGCCAAGCTGAAGTTCCAGGCCACTCAGGTTTCTGAAAATTTCAGATCCCCCAAGATGGTCAAACGCAGCAAGGGGTATTCACACTCCTTTTGAAATGTACCTTTGGCACAACGTTAGAGTTGAACTTCACTAATACCTATCCAGGAAGTCCATGTTCTGAGTCACGCTGCATCAAAGGATGCATCATCTACTAGCATGGATGTACTGGAAATTCCTGCTTCGGTTACTAATCCTGACAGAAGAATTAATCCATTGGTTTAGCACCCTTGCCCTGCCTTAAAATGCTTGCTAGTAACCTGCACCAGCCCTTACACGAATAGAGCAATTCTTCCAAACCTTCCCAATAATTTTCAGTGAGACAGCATTCTCCAAATATCTTAATTTTATGACAGTATCACAAGCAACAATAACAATTAAGGCATCATTAACCCTGGGAAATACTTCACTGGAAGTCCCAACTAATGATTTACAAGAGATTGAGCAGATTCCATACTGAAACTAAACACAAGGGAGAAGCTAATATCTGCATAACATTCAAATGGAATTCTAGCCGTTACATACCACTACTGGACAGGCTTATTGCTGCACTGCGATGACCCCCACAATTAGTGAAGTTCAACTCTAACTATGGATGTCAGAAGTGGAAGGACATATTTTTGTTTTGATCAGTTGCCCAAAATATCAGCAGCATTGTAGCTGAAAATTTAGAAGGTTCAATAGGGAAGGATATATGGAACAAATACAGAGTAGGATATATTTAAAAAATGAGGCAGGTGCTGTATTACATACGCTCAACAAGGCCGTCAGCTTTAATTTCTCTGTGTCTTGTGGTCATCACCTGTAGAAGCATTAACTCAAAGTGCAGTCACAGCCCTTTACCAGCAACTTCATACGGCCTGGAGTCCATACCCACCCATATCAGCTAGCCACGAGGCTGCCTCTGCTATCTAAACATTGATTTCACTAGTAGAGCACTTAAGACTACATCTTTCCAGATGGGCAACAGCAGAATTGTACAGTGAACTGTATTTGCTAGCTTAACAATAAAAAATAAAAAAAAGAAACTGCATGGCAGATCTGCCAGTAAATGGCTTCATTTCAATCCATTTAATACAGCCAGGTGTTTTTACTAGATCCAGTGTCATCTCCACTTAAGGCAGAGCTTAAGGAACTAGAATCCCTGAATTTAGTGTAGAGATGCCCTCCTTTCCTCTAAGAATATATGCCAACACCTGCTTGACTTGATACAGCACTATTTTAAAGGCGTTCAGCTGCTGGGCCCACTGGAAACCATTCCCACATTTCAACCACTGCCTCCCACTTAAGTGGCTGGCTTTATATAGAGAAAATGATAAGTTCCATTTCATTTGTACCCACATACAAATCAGATACAGTTTTTTTGCATCATTTGTTTGGCACAGTGTTTCATCTGAACAGCCCAGCCCACTGACTTTGTAACATCAACAGTGCTCTAAAGTACAGGATTATCACAGCTGTCAGAGTTGGCATTAACACACTTGAATTTCTTGTATCGCAGCTACTTCCCACTTAAGGAATTAAAGCTTCCTTTCTCACCCAAGGATATGATAAAAACCTTGAAGTACTGATCGTGCGGAACAAGCATTTATTTCATAACAGGCAGGGCACGCATCAGCTTCGAGGCTACGAGGGGGAGGTTTCTGTATAACTGGTCTGAAAAAGGTGAGAACTGGTTGCATCAGCCAGCCAGGAGTAATGCAAACCCTGAGCAGCTGGATCGAATTAGACACTTGATCTATATAGGCAATAATGGCACCACCCAAGGCAGCCCAGACACCAATGTGCCCCACCCACCAGCCCTTCATTTTCAGGCCCCAGTCCCAGTGAAATAATCCCACTGTGGTTCTGTTTGGAAATGCCAACAGCTTGAGAACGCATCACTAAGCCCCACAGAGAAAGAGCAGAGGCTTCCACCAAGGTCTAATCCCAAGTCTGTCACAAGACTGAAGAAGCCTCCCAAGATCATTACCACTAGAGTAGGATGGTTTCAGAGAACGAGGCCTGTCACCTCACTGTTAAGCAACCCCCTTAGCAAATGTTCAGTACTATTAAGTGATAACATTAGAGACCTCAAATTACCAGTTACTCAGAAAGGAGTTCGAAACCACATAAGGTACTGATTGCATTTTGCTCCATAGACCATATTCCCTCCCCCCCGTACCAATACATCAAATTTACAGGCCAGCAAACGCCATTACAGACAATTTGACCGCGCAAAGAGGCCTCTCCTGTGGAGAAGGCAGCAAGTCCCAGAGTCCAAAGTTGTGTCCCTCACAGCTTGTTAAACAAGAACGCTGCAGGGTCCAGATGCAGGTCGCTTCTAACATAGGAGAAGCAGTGAGAAGCAGCTGAAACACTCATGAGGGTCACACTTAACATTTTGCTTTTTAGTTTGTCTGGGTATTTTTACCAGTGTCTGGTACTTGGCCCGCTTGCCTGGGCCAATACTTATGCTTTTCCAAGGATGAATTTCAACTGTGGACCGAGAGAAACATGGTTCAAGATTTTTAGCACATTGTTAACATCAAGAAATCATTCTGAGATTCAATATGGCAAAAGAACATAAAAAGGCGTGAAGAACCTGGGCTAACTACCGGGAACGTCAATAGGAACTGCTGCAGCTATCAACTGTTATTTGGGAACTCGCATTATAAAAGAGTCAAGTTACTTATTGTTTCCCTGGCGCTTCTGGCCTCCCAAATGGCACACATCTCAACACTGAGTCACGTTCGTCCTTATTACAAGAGAAATAGCAAAACATGTCAATTTTAAAGGTAAAAACAGAGGATTCCATAAAGATTAATAATTCTCAGCTCATTCACTGACGTGTGGCCAAAAGGCCAAATGTCCAAAGAAAAATGATGGAAACGACTGAATGACCAGGAAACAAATCCAGGGAATGTTTCTGCTACAGACAAAAGGAATTCAAGGCAGGAGAGATTTCACAGGAGACTACGGTAGTCTGATATCTGCAGCAGTACCTATATGTGTAGCTAGAAGAACTATCTTGCAGGGGTAGCTACTGGCCCCCTGGCTACAGAACAGAGCAAGGTCTTTAATGGACTCTCACTTGAGACATACACAGTGGTAACATCTACGGGACTCCAGCCTATTTCCACCAGACTCTGCTGGAGGTTTGGAGCAGAAGCTCCTCATGAGGCCAGGACAGAGTGGCTCTGTACACCACCAAAATCCCAGGGACTGCCAACGCAGCTATGCCCCAACTGTGCATCCTAACACTCTGTGCCTTTAGGAATCAGCTGACTGAGAGGCTGGCATGCAGGTCACGGGGGCATGACTCCTCTAGCGATAAGGTAACTCAGCACACATTTAAACACAGATTTGCTTTCACAAAGAACTGGTGGAAATTTGGGTGCGTGGATTCATTTACCTTTGCGAGACCATTCTGTGAGAGGAGTGCACAAGAGAGACAGTGTCTCTTTATCATCAACTTTTGCTTAGTAACCTGGAATTTAAATGGTGGATTGAGAAAGAATTGGCAGAAATCAAGCAGCAACAAAAAGAAAAGATCATTGGGACTCGTATGTCCTTTTGCAGAAATTAAGACCTTCTGCAGGGTTTTGGGATAGCCAGCGGGTTGCAAATAGGAAAGGGAGCTCAGTATTTGACTCCCAAAGTTAGCTTAGGTCTGCAACTCAGAAGGACTATCAAATGCAGAGCTTGTTTCGGAAGCAGCTTCTTGAACAACACGGGTCAAAATCTGCCCCAGGGAAGCAAGGCAATATGACAAAGTACACACGGAACAATCTAGTGTTGAATTGAGCTTACAGTTCATTCCTTGCACCTACCCGGCAGAAGCCTTAGCTGCACCTTGAAGTTGCAGTTTTGACACTCATTGTATTATTTTTGAACCTTCTTCGTTAGAACCCATTGCCTGTAAATTGGTCAGATGGTAAGACAAGCGGTTGTGTATTTGAATTTGTTTCATTTGCACTGCACTGACACAAAGACAATAGCACATTGGGTTACGTCAAGATCCTAGAAAAGCCCTTGGCTCGCTTCAACTGCTAGGCACTAATAACACCTAGAATTTCCAAGTAAGAAAACTGTAAAAGCTGCCCGTGTAGCTTTTCGCTTTTAAACCCTCTGAGAGCAGAGTTCACAGTTTCCTTACATGGAATTTCTCAGAATTTTACAGAGAAGAAGCGTTGTGTTATTTAAAAAGGATCTTATATGCTGGTCTTAAGAGACACATTTTGAGATAAAAATCAAGCCATAAATCTGAATATATTTCCACCTGCTGACTTTCAATTTGTAGTTTGTGTTAAGTGCAATGCACTGAAGAGAAAGCCACTTTAAAGGCTCAACAAAATCCCACTTTTAGAAAATAAGAGCCCTAGACAGAGGCAGTTCTAGTGCTACTAAATAAGTACCCAAATCACATTTGGGTTTTTGATGGAAGGAAGCAAAGGCTTTCCAAAAAAGCTCTGTACCTGACCCAGGCACACTGTATCTGAAAAAGTTCTGATGTGTGAGGGTATCCATTTCACACCAAGTTCTCATATTCCCAAAAATCTAGGTAAATGTTGTACCACAAAAGGTTCAAAATCTTACATTTAAAAATAAATGGCAACCACTGCAAGTACTTTAACTGGATACATAGTCTTTAGCAGAATTTTAAGTGTGTTTTTTTTCAACCAGAGGTTTCTGAAGCTAAAAACAACTCACACTATAAATGGATCTAGATCAAGTCCTTCCAACAGCAGACAGAATAATGCCTCAGAGCAATTAATGCAGTCTCTCTTCAAGATCAGCATATGAACAAATATGGTGGAGCAATAGCCTCCATACTCCCCCAATAATCGTTTCTAAGCAACCTGAAAGAGCCACCTCTCATTCATAAGGGTTTTTTTGGTACAACATCTGAATCAGGGGAATTTGAGGACACAATATATAACTGGTTCACTGTACAAAGCTGGATCATTTTGTGAGCTAAGAGGAATACAGCAAGTAGAAGCCAGATTACACTGGTATTTGAAGCTTTTGTACAAAGAATGAATAGGAGTCTTCCCACCCTCAGCCCAAAGAAGGGGCTTGAGTACCCATTATCCCACTTTGCTGGGATAGAATCTTCATCGCCAGATTTGAAAAGCAACTAACAGTGCAAGCCGAAGCTCATGTTTACTCACACAGATCAATCTGCCTTACAGCTACTGAATTACCTTTTTTTCCTCAGCCAGAAGATGAACAAACGATCACACCCTTTACCAAAACCAAACTGCTAATGAGCATCTAAGAATGGTTTTGGGGGCATTACAGAGTTACTCGATGCATACCGAGGGATCCCCAGGAATGCAGCACATGCCAGGTGGATACCTACCACAGGTCACTTTGGTGGGAGGCGCCTGAATCTCCTGTTTTGGAGCAGAAGTCACTTTTGCCCCCCGACGCTTGCGGGGAGGGGTGGACTTTGTTCGACCTCTGCTTACTCGCTTCCTTTTGCTGGAATTGGAGCCTAAAGAGGACAATAAGAGAGTAAACAATTCACTAGCACGCAAATGCCTGATGGTTTTAAGTTCTAACTCAAAACAAAAATCCAGGAAACAAAAATCACTTTATGTACGTACCTGTCTCCCACTGATCATGCCTAGGCTCTGCAGAGGCTGAATTAAGACAACTATCCATTTGCTGTTCTGATGACAAGACGGATGGACCATATGTGTATCTCTCTGGAGAAACTGTCATAAGCAATTTAGAAAAATGACAATAGATTACAACTAGAAACAAACATTCCACAAAGAACCCAGGGCAACTGTCAATTCTGCCGACATTCTACGCATGTAATAATGAAACAAACAGGATACACTCCTAGGATTTTAGATATTAAAAGTTTTATGTCTGTCTCCTCTCATCAAAACTGATCAGTTAGAATTCCTTCTTGAAAAATAACAAAATGAGCATTAATAACTCTTATCACTATGAAAATCTGTTACCTGTACGCTGTCGTTTTAGGGTGACGTAAGAGAGTAAATCATGCCTGGTCAGTATTCTCAGGAGCTGCAACAGCTGCACAAAGTTGGTTTCATCACACTTGCCCCTCCTCTCAAGTTCAAGAAGCAGCTGGACACCATTCTTGGGTGACTGTCTCTCTGTGCAAGCCTCCAGACTCTCATCAGTCTTGCTCAAATTATATCGGCACTGTTTTTTTCTCTTCCAGCTCTCCAGTGCAGGTGAGGTTGTCTCAGTGCCGTTCTCATCTGCCGCGGCCACAGTCCAAAGGGAAGGATCCAATGGATGTGTCCAGGGCTGTGTCTCATCCAGAAGGAAAGAAAGCACTTCCACATCATTCTCTGTAAGCTGGGAGCCAATTACATCGAACATTCGGTGCAGAGAAATCATTCCGTAGTACTCTAGGCATTCTTCTTCCTCCCAAATATGAGCAAAAAGTGGCCTTCTCATATTAGCCATAGGGAGACTTTCACCCAAAAGGATTTTGGTGTTAACAACTAGCAAAGGAGGATATTACTCTAATGAGCTAACAGCAAGGAAAAAAGGAATAGAAGTCCTGGCAGACAGGTATTTTCAAAGACTTAATCAGAATCCTTAAAGGTAATGTCTTTGGGATTTAATTTCTCACAATGGCTGCACAAATGTCTGCAAAAGAAGAAAACAGACAGCACTACATTATAACAACTCCTCTGCGTTGTTCAATAAAGGGAAAATCTGCACAAGTAACACTTGGAAGAAGAAGTGGTTTCAAAACACTGCTCTAACCTGGCCTCTGTTGCCAGTCAGAAAGAGAACAGCTGGTGTACCAAAGGTGATGCAAACAACCTATCTAAACTGCGCTCTGAACCGCAAACTGCTGTTTCACGGCCGAGCCAGCCCTTCCCTTCCAAAGGTCGCACAGCACCGGCACACCACAAGATGGCAGCAGTCGCGCAAGCGCACGCC
>MTQE01003491.1:5954246-5972536 GCA_014337955.1 Aspidoscelis marmoratus
CCCCCCCCCCCCCCCGAAGCCTGTCACAAGGCAAGCCCAGCCCAGCCGAGGTGTGGACGAGCCCCGTGCTGGAGGAGGCACAGCCCAACTTTGGCGAGGAGCCCATCTTTTGCTAGCTACGCCCACAAAGCTCACGGAGCCCTCAGCCCACCCACCTACCTGCCTGCCCTTCCCCCCCCCCAAGCCCAGGCTCCATGTCAGCCACCCAAGACTGCAAATGGGCACAAACTGATCCCAACCCAGGCCATCCCCCGGCGAGGGGGGGGGGGCTTTGGACCCTTGTGCCTACAGAAACTCCCATTTTATCACCACCCGTCCCGTCGTCGTCTCCCCTCCCTTCACCATGATTACGTATCCTTTTGTTTCTCCTGCTTCCTCCTCGGTCGGTCGGTCTACAGGGTTCCTCGCCCTCCTCCGAAGCCCCCTCCCCCTCCCCTCCCGTAATTTTCCACTGTCCATTCACAGACGGGCCCCCCTCCCCTTCGACGTTTTAACCCCCAGGCGGGTCGCTGCTCGCCCCCTCCGCCTTATTCCCCTCAGGCCCCCTCAGCAGCTCCCGCAAAAGCCTCCCCAACGTATCCTCCAGCCCCACCCCCGGCGCAGAAACCTTCTTTCCCCCCTTCCTTCCTTCGCATTTCCCTCCGTCTAAGCTGAGGGGGGTTAAAGAAATCGCCTCACCGGCCCCGCTCCTCTGCCGTCGAGGCAGCCGCTCCGTCCGTCGTCGCGCGCACCACCAGCCACCGCTCTGGCGATCGTTCTGGCACCTTCGACGCGCGCCTGCGCCCGACGCGCGCCGCCTCCCCCACCCTCCAGCGGCCCCCTCCGCCGCCTGCCTACCAGACGCCCGCGCGCATGCGCCCTCGGGTGTTTGGCCTTTTCCGCGCTGCGCCCCAGCACTGCAGGCAGGCGAGCCGCGCAGGCGCAGTAGCGCGCTCCCCCTCGTCAGAATAACCGCCCGCGGCACGTAGGCCGCCTGACGCCGCCCGGCTCACGCGGACGGCCCGCCGGCGGCCTCGTGACCCACGTGAGGAGGGAGGGGCCGGCCGGCCGGCGGCAACGACGACGACGGCACCAGCAGGAGCGGCCTCGCGGGCACCTCCCCCCCCCATAAACGCAACCCCCATAAAACGAACTTAGCGCGGACGGCGGCGCCCCTGCCTCACAGCCCCCCTCCCCCTTTTCCCAAAAGCGCAACGAACGAGCGAACGCACTCACCGTGTGTGTTTACGTAACGCCGCCGCTGCCGACTGCGTAAGCGCTAGGCCCGCCAACGAACGAACAAAGACCGTCGTCGCCCCTGTTACCTCAGCGACAACGGCAGTTGCGTAACGAAACTCTGCAGAAAAGAAGGGCGGCGGAGGAGGCGAACCGCGTCCGCGCAAGACGACGACGACGACGACGAAGCTTATTCTCCGAGTCCTGCCGCCGCCGCAAGTGGCCGATTACAAAACACAAGCGAGCGGGCCGAATCCCCCCAACCGGCTCCTGAGTGGCTGTTGCTGCCCGCCTGGCCCCGCCTCCTCCTCCCTCCCCACTCCCTGACTGACGGTTAGCAGCACGTCATCCGAACCGAACCGCCCCTCTAGTATCGAAGCCACTGATTGGCTACCCTGGGCCTGGGAGGGAGGCAATGAGAGGGCGCCGTGTAGCCTGGGCCAAACCGCCGGGCCTGTGTGTGGAGAGACTGAGGGAGCCCTGGAGGCAGGGCAGCGGCAGCTGCAGCGGGAGAAGCGAAAGCGGCCGTGGCAGCTTATGGGCCGCCGGGTGAGTCTGTGGGGCTGCCCCTCCCGGCGCCCGAAGCCCACCCGCAGCAGGCGTCCCCTCAAGGCTCCCTCAGGGTAGCGAGTGGCCGGACTCCGGCTCCCTCCCTGGATGCTGAGGGACGAGAGTACGCGCCGCCCGTCGCCCCTTTTCCCCGGCTCGGCATCGTCGGGAGGGGCAGAGCCAGCCGGGCCCCCTCAGCGGTACTCCGGGAGGGAATTCGCTGCGTCTTATATCAGGGAACGGGGGAGGAAGCGGCCCTTAAAACGACACGGGGGTGGGAGGCGTCGTCTCCCAGATGTTGGGGGGCTGGAACGCCCACCCTACGTAGCCACTGGCCAGGGGCGGATGGCAGTGGTCGGAGGAGCAACATCTGGGTTAGGTCTTATTGTAACTGTAGTTGGCTTGCCAGCCATTTCCCTCTTCTCCGTTGGTGTAGTCCAGTGATGGCCAACCTATGACACGTGTGTCACAGGTGACACACCAAGCCGTTTTGGGTGACACACCTGGTCACCCTGGCACCTGGGCAAGTAGTGCTTGCTTGTTCTTGAAGTGTGCGAAATACCAACTTTCAAATGAAGATTTAACAAACAAAATTCAGCAACAAAATGTCACTAATGTAAATAATTAGTTTTTGCTTTTAATAAAGTACATATATCAAAAATATAACTTTTTTACTAGAGCTACAAATATCACAAAATTATGGATATTTCTAAAAGTGACACAGCACCCGATTTAAGCTAGGTTTTCTTGTGAATTTTGACACACTGAGCTCAAAAGGTTCACCATCACTGGTGTAGTCACTGGTATATAGCCTGGTTGCTGGTTGGGCTGCCAGATGAGCTCCTTCCAAATGAACGTTGAATGCAAGGTGGATAAGGTTCTCTGCCCACATTTGGGAAGCTTTCAACGCCCGCTTCTTTGCACTGTCCTGGAAAGAGAATAAACCCAGAGTACAGCAACGTTTTAGGGTGCAAGTACTTGCCCCCCTACGGCCACCAGGAATTTTATTTTACTTAATGGCCCTTGGGGGGGGGTGCTCTTGGACTCTGCTCTGATGCTTGAAGCTCACGTGGAGTAACCAAGAGTACCTATTCACAACTACGGCTGGTGTGTCAGTTGAAGCCCTTTTTGGACAGAGATGACTTGGCCACCGTTATCCATGCTCTGGTAACCTCCAGATTGGACCACTGTAATGCACTGTACATGGCCTTGGAGACGGTTTGGAAACTGCAGGTGGTGCAGAATGCAGCTGCTCGACAGCTGGCCAGATGCACATCACGCTGGGCTTAAAATAGTTGCATTGGCTGCCGTTTCCCTACCAAGGTGTTAACTTTTACTTATAAGGCCCTAAATGACTTGGGCCTCAAATATCTAAAGGAACTCCTTCTTCAGTATCGACCTGCCCATGCCTTAAGATCTGGAGGGAAAGCCCTCCTAGTCCTTCCACCACCCTCAGCAGTAAAAGGGGTGGGCACCCAGGAGAGGGCCTTCTAAGCTATGAAATAGTCTCCCCCTTGAGGCATGTCAGGCTCCTTCACTATATAGTTTAGGAAGGTGGTGAAGGCACATCTCTTTGCCCTGGCCTTTGGTTAAATGGGAATATATTGTCTCTTCCCACTTTACACTGTTACCATTTTTATACTGTTGTTTTAATATATGTTTGATTTTAAATATTGGTACCTGCCCTGAGACCTTCGGGTATAGGGCAGGATAAAAATACAAACAAACAGTAGCCAAATTGTTTCTGGAGGAATCCAGCTCTTTTAAATGACTCGACACGAATTACTTCCTTTCCCCTCCACTGAGCTGGCACTGAAATCTGTTATTCTTTGAAAGGGATTTTTCTAATATCTTATTTATGGTAAGGAACCTGTGTTAGCATTCACAGCCTTCCTCTGTTATTCTTCAAATGTCCCTGAAAAGACATTTCATAATTGCAATATTTTATAAATACAAGTCCTTTACTGTTTCTTCCATCTTGGTTTGCCTCTGTTTTTACTCCATCCTTTTATCTGTATTTTACTTACATTTATTTTCTTTGTTTTGCCTCATCTAGGTGTGAGCTCGTAGGCACCATGGAAGAAGAGTTTTTCCACCATCAGTACATGTGCTCAGAGTGTGGAGGCCTGTATAATACTTTAGAGGAGGTCTTGATTCATCAGCAGAGTTATCTTGGGGAGTCTTATGAGAGTGAAACTACTGCCACCGTTGTAGAGACGGAGACTCAGCAAGACAGCCGCTATCAGTGCCTGGAGTGCGGCTGTGTGCTTTTGTCACCCGATGAACTGTTAGCTCACCAAGAAGTGCACCCCAGAAAGGTGCCAACCCGACCCCCTCCCCCACCGGCTTCCACAGGACAGATCCGCTACCAATGCAATGAATGTAATGAACTTTTTCCCTCTACAAGCCTGTGGCTGGCGCACCGCCAAACACATCAGAAGCAAGTGGTTGCAGCTGACCCCCACCTACCGCCGCTGCCGCCGCCACCGTCACCACCGCCCTCCCAACCAGCCCCTGAGTCTCCAGCCCAGTCATCTGTCCCACCACCCTCCCAGCCGGCTTCCCCTCCACAGCCTCAGGTATCACTCCCTTCATTTCCTACACCCATGCATCCCTATGAGTGCTCAGAGTGTGCTTGCCTTTTCCTAACCCCTGAGGAGCTGCTTGAACACCAGGGTGAACACTTTACTGAGATTGAGAAAGAGAGCGGGGAACCTTCCGAGGTGGCCACGCAGGAGAGTTCCAGCCAGCGCACCTCGCCAACGCCATGCCCTGAAGAACTCCCAGTGGCACCTCGGCCCACTCAGACCTTCTCCTGCAGCGAATGTAAGCAGGCCTTCAGTACAGCGGAGGCTATGCAGAGGCACCAGCAGGAACACGTGGGAGGCAGCGAGGAGTTCCTATGCGGCGAGTGCCAGCGTGGCTTCACCACAGCTAAGCGCTTACTGGCTCACCAGCGGGTGCACGTGGATGGCACATACGAGTGTCCCAACTGCAACAAGATCTTCAAAAAGGCAGCATCCCTTGAGCAGCACATGCGCATCCACAAAGGTGAGGCGCTGTACTTGTGTGTGGATTGTGGTCTGGGCTTCTCGACGGAAATGACCCTCATTCTGCACCGCAAAAGTCATACCGCCAACCCCTTGCACCGCTGCCACTGTGGCAAGACGTTCAGCAACATGACCAAGTTTCTTTACCACCGGCGGACGCACGCCGGTAAAAGCGGGATTCCACCTTCCCATGGGACGACAGACCCCGTCCCCAGTCAGCCAGCTGAGCCAGGACCAAACGACGGAGAACCACTTACAAATGGCTCTAGCTCTGCCTCTCCCCCAGGAACATCAGCTGGCGTGCCCAGTACTGGATTTCTGTGTCCTCAGTGCGGGAAGGAATTCTCCACGCACATCCGCATGGTGCGTCACAAACGTGTCGTTCATGTTCTGGAGCGTAAACACAAGTGCCCCACGTGTGGCAAAAAGTTCAAGAAACTGGTACACGTGAGAAACCACCTCCGGACGCACACTGGCGAGAGGCCTTTTCAGTGCTCAGAGTGTGGCAAGACCTTTGTTTCCCAGGCTAACCTGGCACGCCATCACGTGACTCACACGGGCGAGCGACCCTACCAGTGTCAGGTGTGCCACAAGCGCTTCACCCAGTCCTCCAACCTTCGCCAGCATCACCTCTTGCACGTGGCACCCAGTGGAGACGGGTCCCATACCTGTGAAGACTGCGGGGTAACTTTTTCTCGAGCCCACCAGTTAGCGTTGCACCGGACGGTCCATACAGGGTGCTTGCCTTTCCCTTGCCCTGACTGTGACAAATCCTTTGCGCGCCGCCGTCTCCTGGAACTGCATCGGCTTAGCCATTCTGGAAACGAACCCTATCACTGCCCGGACTGTGGCGCTGCCTTCACTGTGGCTTCCAAGTTACAGGAGCACCGCTGCAGCAGGCGACGCGAACAGGCGACGCCACAGTCTTACCTCTGCATCTCCTGTGGCAAGTACACAGGCTCTCTGGCCAAACTGGCCCTTCATCAACTGGTGCATTCCGGCCAGAGTCCGTACCCTTGTCCCCTTTGTGGGAAAACCTTCACAACCCCCAGCGGCCTGAGCAGGCATCAGCAGCGGCATGCCGGCCTTCGTCCTCACAGGTGCTCCATTTGCTCCAAGACCTTTGTAGCCGCCTCTGGGCTTCAGCTGCACCAGCGCATTCATACAGGCGAGCGGCCTTTCCCCTGCCCAGAGTGCGGCAAGGCTTTCCGGCAGGCCACTCACTTACGGGAGCACAGGCGCTTGCACACAGGGGAACGCCCTTACCGTTGTCCAGACTGTGGCAAAGCTTTTGTGCAGTCCATGCACCTTGCTGAGCACCGGCGCATTCACACTGGCGAGCGCCCCCACCCTTGCCCTTTTTGTCCCAAAACCTTCAAGACTCTTTCCAACCTGCGAAGCCACCGTAAGACGCATACCGAGCTGGCGGCTAGTCAGGATGCCCTGCCGCCTGCCGGGTCTCAAGTGGCTACCAGCCAGCCCACGCAAACTATCATGTGCACCACATTTGGAGAGACCATTGCTATCATTGAGAGTGCAGAGCCTCTCCCCTTGGTGGAAACGATAGAAATTTACCAGGCAACGATGGAGGGCAACATACATGTTAATACGTTTGTGTAGGGACTGAACAGCCGTTCACTTTTTTCCCACCAAGGCTCTGTGCACACAAGCGAGAAGCAGAAGTTATTCTAGCCTGCATCTCCCAGCCATAGAGCCGGCGTCCGATTCTCCCAGGGCCCAGAGGCAACCTGAGTGAACTCTAGCTCATCTGCCTCTTCTACAGGTTTTCTTTGGGCAATGCCTGTTTTTGTGCAGCGGTGGAGGTATGGAATAGGGTTAGAACACCCATCTCGCCCACAAGCACACATTTAATTGTAAATTAAAAAATATTGTTATATGATGTTAAATTCTGCTGATTGTGTTTCTACTTGTGAGGTTGGGGGGCGGGGAGAGAGAAATAATACACTGCACATTGCATTCGATATTAGTTCCTGGTTCCCAGTAAATAAATGACATTTTATATTGCAACCCCCCCTATAGCAAGGATGAAGCAGTGCTTGCTCAATCTTGAGATGATAGCCTAACCATTGATAATGTTACAGAAGTATTTGCACAGTATAGTCACCTGGCTAAAAGCTAGGGTGGTGCGCCCTGTCATGTGCTATCAAATTGGACCCTGCTGCAAATGACCTCATCATGAGCCTCTTCCTAAGACATTCTAGTCGTCTTGATTTTTCTGCTTCCTGCAAACAATCACTTTCCCCCAATCCATTGTCTGCTCATTTTATGTACACTATATGAGTTGGATCCAGGATCCTCAGTGTCCAGATTTCACAGCCATGCATTACCAAAGGAAAGGCCATTGCTTTCACAATTCTGCCTGTACTGACAGTGAAACATCCTTATGCCCCATGATCTTATCCAAGTTCCTTATTCGCCTTCATCCCTAGGATGAACCTCCTCCTTTGCCACACTGTTCATCCTTGTTCTGGGCCCCATGAACTGTCTACTAGTTCCTCATCCTCACCCTTTAAAGTGTGCAGGTGGGCATGACCTTTGTTTTTACTAATTGGCATTAACCTGGATCTTGTCCCTTCTGGAGGCAAAGTCTTTGTCCCAAGTTGAGAATATTTAAGACTTCTGTTTTAATTCCAGCAACTAGCTCTTCCTGTCCAACTACTTCCGATGTCTTATTGGCCGTAGATGTTATGTGGATACAGAGCATTATGCCTAGCTCCCAGCCCTAAAACTTTCTCTCTTCAAATTCAGTTCTTCAAGTAGCAGCTGATTACTTGAGCCACTGAGGCATCTTTTTCTGTTCTGCACTTTTTAAGTCTGAGACTTTTAGGGGATGAACTTGCTGAAGTAACTTTTTGAGCCAGTGAGCCAGTTTGGTCTAGTGGTTAGGGAGCCGGACTCTGGGAATACCGGGTTCGATTCCGCCCTCCCCCATGGGTGACCTTGGGCTAGTTACAGCTCTCTTCTGAGGTCTCACAGCCCCACCTACCTCACAGGGTGTTCTGTTGTGGGGAGAACAGAACCTTTGTCAGCTGCTTTGAGTCCCCTTAAATGGGTGAGCAAAGCAGGGTAGAAAAGCCAACTCTTCTGCTTGTTCACTGTACTTACTGCTTTAAAGAATATGGGTTGTGATGCATCGATTAGCTTTACATCACTTGCTTTATGGCTTGATTCACAGTAGTACTCAGACCCCCTCACCTGTCTTCAAACTACCTTCTCTCTTTTCTAAAACCATTGCTTTCTCGAGTAACTAGCGCATCCATTCAGGTAATTCAGATTCCGTGCTCCCTCTCAATGCCGCTTCCAGATTTTTTGATACAGAACCATTGAGACAGCATCGGCCTCTTCTCTTAAAACAGCCCCACAAGTGTTCCATCTGCACCTGATGCTTTGCTATATGGAAGCTACTCTGGCACAGGCCACGCCTCCCTTTCTAACGAAGCTGGCTTGTGAATTTTCTGCCTGCAGGTTTTTGTCATTTCTCTATTCCCAACTGCAAAAGATTTCAGCACCCCATTCATTGAATCTCTGATTTCACTTGCTTCTGCAGGTCCTACATTTCCTGTGGCTCTCTCATTTTTACTTTGTTTATGGCCCTGATGATGAAAAACGCCTTGCCTTCCTTGACTTGGCACGTCTCCGTTCCTTTGTGTGCCCTGACTATTGTTCAGTGCTTCTGTCCTTCATCTTTCATCTTCATCAAATAGCTTATTTTAAAAGCCACCTAAGCCATTCTCCTGTGGAAGCTGAGGCATATTTTTGTTCAGTTTGGTTTTCAGTGTGTCTTTTACATTCTATAGACAATCTGTGCCTTACATTGATCTTGCATTCCGTGGGCTCTCCAGAAGATCTAATCTTGCTCAGCCACCTACACTGTTTAATTTTCTAAGTCGGCCATGTTTTTTTTGACATTGGTCATTCACTCTCCTCCACCGTCTGCACATCGAAATGCCCTGGCTGACTGAATTGATTGAAATTCTCCATCTTGTTTCTTGTTAAGTAATCTATCTGATGCCCTTGTTGAACATCCAGTGATGCCCACGCGTGAGAGGCTTGAAATGTGTAATGGCAATAGACAAGTGATTCTCTTTCTAAAACTACGTATACTCGGACCAAATCCTCCCAGGATCTGAGGATTCCTTTTTCTAGTTTTTGCACCCATTCCACATTCAACAGCCGATCCCTTCTTGATGCGTTAATTCCCGCTATTTGTCCACGCAAAACTACTCACGTTTGCTTTTCTCAGAAAAGGGGTTTCCTAAGCAGTATTCAGACCCAGCAGAGATGTTGATCCGCATTTTGCTCGTTGTCGGCAAGCCCAGACATCTCCTTGGTTCTTGCCAGCTAGACAGCTGATATACTAATTACAGTCCTGTTATTCCCTATGAGAGTTCTGAAACTCTGTTTACTGCCAGTAGGTTTTGAATAGGTCTGCTAATAACTAGCCTTAGCTCTAGGTAACGTTATGCTTCAGAATTAGTTTTAGAAATCAAGGATGCTGGTTGCCAAACCTAGACCTTTTGCAGGATTAAGTGCTGCTACTTCTACTGATAGGCAGATGTGAGGTTTAGGGGCAGAATATGGAGCACCTTTTATAGGGGACTGCTTTATTTGCAGGAAGTTAACTCTGCTCATCTTGGAGTCAGAGCAGAGCTGGTATGCAAAGTTACAGGGGGTGGCTTAGTTTCAGCCATCTGCTGGATAGTCGACAAGCCTTCAAAGCCAGCCATCGGCACCAGCCTGTGCTGATGTATACATTTACATAAATCACTTATATTG
Organism: Aspidoscelis marmoratus; assembly: GCA_014337955.1. NCBI lineage: Eukaryota > Metazoa > Chordata > Lepidosauria > Squamata > Teiidae > Aspidoscelis > Aspidoscelis marmoratus. The sequence goes on from MTQE01003491.1 coordinate 5,963,858, forward strand.
CACCTTTTCTCCATTAGAAAGCCCAAAGCAACTACCAAGGAAGTACTATAAGATAACGGTTCTATCAGACACTCCACAGCTCTTTCAGATTCCCTCCTGTGACTGTCCTGCCATCCTTGCCTTGTTCCTTTCCTGAAGTTCGGCCTCCTGTACGTTACAGTGCAAGACTTTCTCTAAAGACTGAAGTATCTGCCCAGTGGAATCCCCAGCAGGTACAGGAGGGGGTTGCCTGTCTCCTGCATAATGCTTAACTGTGTGCTTCCTAACACACAAACATGAGATGTAAGCATTAGTCAACAAAACACAAAGTTAAGCAACCGGAAGCATTAGTTGCAGTTAAGAGAAAATGTAATATATTGTGATGATTCACTAGCCTGTGTGGACCCAGACGAAGCTATCAGACTGTAGGTTGGCAGAACGTGATTGCACTGACTTGCCTCTTGCCAAATCTACGGGAAGTAAATTTTTTAAAAAAATCTACTTTGGCCGTTTAGCATTGGTCTGAATGTTTGAGATCCAGCTTGTCTTCTAGTATTCTGACAAGTGCTTTGTATAAACATGGATGTGAAGAACCAGATTCTTTGCAAGTACCACCCACCATCCTTTCAGCTTCTTAACCCAAAATATCTGAGCTTCCAATTGCAGGTGACCCGGGAAACAAATGCAACTTCACAGCATTCTGTTCTTTTGAGAAAGGGAAAAACCAAACCCATCTTCATACCTGCTTCCTGCATGGTTATACTTACCCCACATTCAAAGAATAATAGATACACAGAAAGGCTAGCATCTCATACGCTCAATCCACAGGGATGTCATAATGGGAGTACAGTGGTACCTTGACATACAAGTGCCCTGACATACAAGTGTTTTGAGATACAAGCCACCGAGCGAGTGATATTTTGCTTTGAGATGAGAGCAAGATTTGAGATGCGAGTATATAAATACAGTACAGTACATAACAAAAACAACTGAGGTGGTGTTTTGGGAGCTGGAATGGATTAATGGGAAAATTGCTTTGAGATACGAGCGATTTGACATAAGAGCAAGGTTACGGAACGAATTAAACTCATATGTCAAGGTACCACTGTATGCTTAAATTCATGGTCTTCCTTGGACCAGTCACCACCACCATCTTGGAAAGTACCTCAGGGTGGTCTTCCACTAAGTTACAATGCAAGAAGCACTTAACAGTACTCTCTACATGTTCCTGAACTACAACTCCTATTCAACTCCCATGGAATGCTGGGAGCTGTAGTTCAAAAACATCTGGGGTGTTTTTCCACTAGCACTAGAAGTACCCATTAAGTACCTATTAAGGGTACTTAATGGGTATCTAATGGATCCTTAATGGGTATTCTAGTGCTAGTGGAAAAACACTCCTGGAAGGCCACAACGAGGAGGGTGAAAGGCTATAATCAGGTGATCTTAAGTCTTCAGATCAGACAGGAACATTTTCGTTCACTTCTCAAAGGAGAGGATGAGAGGATCTAAATCGTCTACAGCAATTTAGAACCGGGCTAACTGAGCTATGGGTCTCTGGATGCTGTTTACCTGCAACACCCATCATTCCTTGCTTAGGGGAGTTGTAAGGCCAGCCTCGCCTGATGAGTGATCATTTGGCCACCTCTGACACAGCTGCTCTGCTTTCCCAGTATATCTTGGACGAACGAGACACGAGGGACATTGCCACAACAGCTTGCCTTGCTGTTTTCCCAAGTGGAACTACCTCTATATGTGGACAATTTCATAGTTTCTGCAAGTTCTTTTTGAAGCTAGTCATACTTACCAGTCATTGCCCACTTAATTTTTTTTTACTTAATTTTTTTACAAAAGGCAAGGACGTCTGCAGGATAAAGACCGTGCTTCCTAGGTTTTAACCACAGATGGCCTGCTTGTACTATTTTCATCAGCGATTTTTAAAAACACGTGTGACTTAAAGGGAAGCCTGGTGGCACAGAAACACGGGAATGGTAGCACCTCAATCGTGATGCTCCATTTCCTCTCTGAGCAGCAAACCAGCCATCACCCACGTGTTGCCTTCCCTGACTTAACTCTCCCTGCCGCTCGCCGGCACCCTTTCTCGCCTCCGCTATGGAACGGAGCCCTCATCCAGGACACATGACAAGCTCCGTGTCTTTTTCTTCTTCCGTTCATGCCAATAATTTATTGAACCGGATGTCTGTACACAGCCAAAAACCTAAGAAAGAAACTAACACACAATGTTGGAAGGGAGAGGAAGGCAGTGATGAGGAACGGGTACCGGGTGGGGGTGGGGGGTGTAGGGGAATTTATCCACAGGCTGCACCCTGGCTCCGCAGGGGAGCGGGGAGACCTTCAATCCTAGAGCAATTTGAAGGTGGGCGGGGGGGGGGGAAACGGGGATCCAGGGAAATCAGCAATGCTGCATTAAGAAAAAAAATCATAATCTATTTACAGGAAGAATGGTAAAAGGAAGTCGCTAGGGGTGGAGGATGGGAAAGAAAGGGGTGTATTTACAGAAGGAAGGGGAGGGGCTTCGAATTAAAACCTGCCTTCTTTTCCACTTCCTCTCTTGAGAGCTGCTGACCCCCCCACCCCACCCCGACCACATCACTTATTTGCAGTGCTCAGGAGAGATCTGCTAGAGAGAAGCAAACAGGCGTCTTCTGCATTGAGCCGCCTGCTTGGAGGAGAACAGCTCTAAAGCCAGTCGGTAGAGGAAGGATTCCCCACGGGAAATCTGGCGCCGTTGCTAAGGGGAGGCGTGAGGGATCCAGGAATGGCTGGCCATGCCCCGCTTACAACCCAAGGCAAGGGGGAGAGGAGTTTCTTGTTCCCAGTAAGAGGTTGTATGGAGGCACGGCCAATGGCTTGGGAGGGAGGGAGGGATTTCAGCCGGAGAGGAATGGTCCGAATTCCTCACCTGAATCACAAATTGAGAATTACTGGGATGAAAACAAAAAGGGGCTGGGGGCGACCCGCTTAAAAATGACAGCATCCATGTTTCAGAGGCAGACAAATCTGAGAGCTGGAAGGGGCACCCGGTGAGGGGACTCTACGGAGCAAAGGGCTCCGGGGCTGATGCTGGCGAGCGGCGAGGGGCATGAGACTGAAAATAAAACTCTTTTTTTTTTCATTTAAAAACAAGGGGAATTTAAAACCATGGTGGGGCATTCTGGGAGAGGAGGAGGAGGAGGAGGGAAAGGGAGGCGGCGGCGGCAGCTGGTTGGCCCCTCCAACAACCCAGAGGCACCATCCCGAACCACTTTTGGAAAAAAAATAAAATAAGGGGAGCCCTTAAGCCACGGGATTTTTTTTTCTGCCCTCTCCCTGGGCTGAGGCATCGTGGGACAACGTGGGAGGGAACAGTGTGTTATCTGGGGCAGACCGGGACATTTCCCTCCCTCCCTCCCTCCCATCCAAGTGGCCGTCTCCTCTCCAAGTGGCCTTCCCCCTTGGCCAACCGGAAGTAGGTTTCACATGGTCCCCCGGGGCCACAGTTGCTCCCCCCCCCCACCGTCACAGTTCAGAGAAGTCCATATGGGTGGCCTGGGGGGTAGGGAGTAGTGGAGGGGACCTGCCCCCCAGCCCAGCGGCCTCTCAGGAGGTGTTGGCGATGGGTCCTGCGCCATCTCCTGGCGTCACCTGGCTCCTGTCAGTTCCCATTCTTCCATCACCTAGAAAAGGGGGCGAGTGGGGAAAAGGACACAGTCAGGTAGAATACCAAAGCCCCTCACGTTATTCTGAGAAAGTTTCAGGAATTACTAGGGCCCTCTTTGCATGTCTCACCAGGAATGAGGACAGATGCCCCGTTCCAGCTACTGTCCTCCCCCCGAGCTTCAAAGGTTATTTATTTGTTAAATAAATAAATAACAGCACTTACTATGCGCGGTTGTGGGGCCAGGCACAGATCCCACTGAACTAGCCTGAGACCGAATGTGTGGTGGGATGAGGCTGGAATTCAATGCTGGCTGAATGGATAACTCTGCAAGGGAGGACAGACAGAGGCAATAAATCATTGGGTGAATTTTTCAGACACTAGGGAAAAAAAGGTTAAATTTGAAGGAAGAAGAAAATACACTGCAATTTAGAAGGGGAATCTCAGAGCCCTCCCTGGTGTTCCCAGAATAGGGCCTTCTCGGTGGTAGCTCCCAGGATATAGAATAGCCCCTCCCCCCTGAAATGCATCAGGCACCTTCACTATAAAAAGACGTGATAAAAGCATAAATCAATAAATCAACGCTATGGTAGTGGTAGGAGATCGCTGACTTGCAACTTCCTCCAAACCTCTCCCCTCTCTCTCAACCTTTCATGTGACTCCCACCACACCTACATGCTAGGATGCAACTGGGCCTTTTCTGTGGTGGCACCCAACCTCTGGAAGTCTCCCCTTTCAACGGTCCCACGCTTCTGCTTTTAGCCACTGACTGAATATTTTTTTTACCCAGGCATTTTATCCAAGTAAATATTTGCTTGTTTCCCCCGCATCCTTAATTTTGATTCTATTTTAAATGGGAAGTGGTATATAAATACTTTAGGTCAGTGGCAAACAGCTGCTTACCCACGGGGCTGAAGTTGAAAAGTGGGGGCAGGTCACGGCCGTTGGGCAACCGGGTGTTGGGTTCACGCAGCTCGTCAAAGAAGCTATTGGCGCAGGCCTCGAGAGGGGACAAGCGGGTGGCGGGCGTATATTCCAGAAGCCTGCTGCACAGCGAGATGGCCTCCAGTGGCGTGCGGGGCTTGAACACCTGGTGCAGACACGAGGGCAGAGGTCATTGGCAAAGCCAAAACAGAGGTGTCTGGGACAAGTCTGGATTGAATCTGTCACTCTGGTGATTCAAAGGAGGGGAAATTACAGAATTGCTCCACTGCAATTTTGGTGAGTGTTAAAAAACCTTCCAGTTCCAGCATTTCGTTATCCCTTCTACTTTCGCGCTTTGCCATTTTGCCCTGCTGAGGTCTTAGGATTTCTGACTTCACCAGGAAAGGACACTGGAGTTCTGAATCCTAAACCTCCACCCCAGATCAGCTGAAAATACTGTGCAAATTGGAAGAAGTGAAGTCACAGTTTAAGCTCGCATTTTCTGCAATACAACAGCTTAGCAAAGCCAAGGTCGGTCTAGCAATAAATGGCAGAATCCCATATGGAGGGGCCTATATTCCAGCACACAGCTACAGTAGCAGATGGGGTTCAGACAAGCGCTGACCTCAAATGCCTGCTTCACCCACAGAACTAGCTGGGCTGATAGGAACCAGAAGCATTTTCTTAGCCAAAACAGGCACATAAATAAAGTGATTATAAGCATCCAAAGGTTAGCGCCACGTTGAACCACCCCTGAGCTCCTCTTGACGAACAGAGACTTAAGAACCCGAACTCCCTTCAACCAATTCTGCCCCTCCCCAGGGCCTTTCACCTTTATCCAGGGGTGTGCTTTGATCTGGGGGAACTTGAACTCTGTGTAATTGGGATTCATTTCTCGGATCTGTTCTCGCGTCGGTGTGCCCAACACCTAAGGAGAAAAGGGGAAAGAAGAACAAGCCATGTCATGCTGAACCTAGGAGACAACCAAGGCATGCTGGGATTGTTCCTGTTGTTGGGTACCACCAGGTCGTAACCAACTCCAGGTTGTCTGCATGGGCACCTCGCTGCTGTTTTCTTGGCAGAGATACAGAAGCGGTTTGCCGTTGCCTACTTCTGAGGAGGGCCTGGGGATTGAACTGGTGACCCTCTGCTTTCCTATAGTTTGCTCTACTGCTGAGCTAGAACCACCCCTCAGCCTGGAATAGGTTTCATCATTTGACACATAAGGCCTCCAGTATTAGGACAGGTTGAAATACGCCCCCACCCCACCCCAAGACAAAGAGGTAAAGTCTACTGTTCTCTGCATTTTAAGTACTAAATCCTTCCTGGGAGTGGTAGCTATATGCTTTCTTGTAGAGGAGATGCCCTCTGTTCCTTCAGGGTATACTCCATAAAAAGAGGCACAACAACAAAATACTCTTAACACGTAGTGAGAAAGTCTTCTTGTAAGTACCAGAGCCCCCTGCTGGCCTGTTTTCTTCTTTTTCTGTTCATTTGAGCACAAACAGAGGTTGCAACAGAAGATAACAGTAGAGCCGCCGTATCCGTGGGGGATATGTTCCGCGGATAACGTAAATGGGAAATCTTGCTCAAGATACACTCCATATCCCATAATTCCTCTGAAATCCCATGGGATTTCAAAGGTATTATGGGAAATCGTGTGCCATTTTAGGGCATTTCTTGCCTGTCCCAGGCCTCGGAAGAGCTAACGGTTTCCCCGTTTGGGGGGTGGAACTGATCCAGTCACCACAGGAAACTGAAACTGCAGTTAGCGGATGAGTGGATACGGGGGTCTGACTGTAGAGTAAAACCTGCCTGTTTAATAAACCACCTAGAGCACGTGAAAATGAGACAAGGGGTGTTTTTCCACTGTCACTAAATGTACCCATTAAGTACCCATTAATGGGTACATAATGGCATTTTTGTACCCATTAATGGGTACATAATGGCATTTTTGTACCCATTAATGGATACTTAATGGGTACTTCTAGTGACAGTGGAAAAACACCCCATGTTCCCCAGTAGCAGCACCAGACTGGATTATCCAGCATGGTCAGTCTTCTAGAGTGTATCTTCTGAGTAACTCTGTGGGCATTCTATTCGAATTCAAATGTTGAAATTCAGTCAGATTTGAGCAAATTTCGAATACAGTTGAATATCTGTGCCCCTGCCTACGCCTACGTGGACAGGTTCCCCTGAAAGTAAGGTGTTTAGAAGGCACCGTGTGAGGCCACCACAGTTAAATGTGTGTCTACTTGGGTTTCTGGCTCAAACTGGGTAGCGGGGATCCCAAAGGCAATCAATTCACTACCTTGATGATCTCCACCAGCTGGTCCACGCCGCTATCCCCTGGAAATATCGGCTGCCCCAGCAGCAGTTCTGCCAGTACACAGCCAGCGGACCAGATATCTAGGAAGCAGCAAAAAGGTATATAAGAACGTAAGAATTTAAGAGGAGCCCTACTCGATCAGGCCACAGCCCATCCAGTCCAGCATCCCATCAATTGCTTCTGGCATCTCAAGCAGAAGACGAAGGCAAAACTGTCACCTGCTCTCTTCACCTGCTCTTTAGAAGCATCCTGCTTGTCTCTCCAACCTGGAAGCAATACCTGCTCACCCATTCTAGTAGCCATTGATACACCTGTCTCCACATAAGAAGAAGAGCCTTGCTGGATCAGGCTACAGCCCATCTAGCCCAGCACCCTGTCTCTCATGGTGGCCCACCAACTGCTTCTGGGCAACTCAAGCAGAAGGCAAGGCCTTTACAGGCTGGGGGTTGAAACAGCAGTGTGCTCTGCCACTCACCTACAGCCACTCCCAAATCTGCTATCGCAACGGGTATAACAGTATAGGGATAGAAAAACAGAGTAGGCTCTCACCTATGTTTGAAGTATAATCTGTGGCTCCAAAGATGAGCTCAGGAGCGCGGTAGTAGCGAGAACAGATGTAGGAAACGTTGGGTTCTCCCCGCACCAGCTGCTTCGCACTGAAAAGAGAAAACGCTGAACATGGGTTTCTGCAAAGAACCAATAATTGTGGTTGTCATTAAAGGGACGGTTCTGGGTTAGTGAGATCAGATTCAAATCTCTTAGCCTAGTCTGTCTCCCAGCCTGATCTGCTTCTCCATACTGGGACAAGGATAAGAGGGGAAACCCAAACACAGTGCCTGGAACTTTGTGGAGAAAGATCAGCATGCAATGTGTACCTACTACGGGTGCACGTTCCACCTCCCTTCACGGAACAGGAAAGCCTCCTGAGAGGCTTTAGAAACTCCAGATAATCAATGATACAACATGGGCAAAACATGGGAACAGCTGATCAAAAGGAACAGAATCTTTGCTTATCAGGGACACTAAACAAAAGAGGTTGATTCAACAGAACTGCAACGCTTACTCCTATCCAAGTTCTACAAACAGGACAGTATAATACAAAGAAGGTCCCTCTCTCAAACAGCCAGTCTTTTATTTCAAATGTTAGAGATGCCAAAAAACATGACCATAATATGTTTGCCGCACAGGCAGGTGAGCCTATCTCAGTAAATAAAAGCTAAGGGTTTCATCTGAAATTGGGTATTTTTAAGAGAGCTTGATCCCTAAGATCAAAGTGGCACATGCTGCTGAGTTTTCACAGAAGGAATTTACATGCCTGGATCCCACCCTGTGATAAAAGATACACACCACACACACATATGCCTATAGGAAACTGCTTCAGGGGAGATTACAAAGGCTCCATTAGCCGTACAATCTTCAGTGCCGATTCTCACTTAAAATGGATATCCCACATTTTTCGCCTTTAAGGTTACAGAACTATGATCCACTCAAGATAATCCCCACGACAGGAGAAGTCCACAGCAGCTCAGAGCACACGCTCACAACACGCTAAGTTCAGCGAGATGCTCTGTGTAGATTTCACCTCCTTGTCCCTCCACCAGAACCTGAAGCCCAGTTCTTGTACAAAATTGCAAACTGATTGCAAAATAAGAAATTGTGCAAAGTCTCTTCATTTAGGCAGATCCCTTAAGCCAGTGATGGCCAACCTATGACACGCGTGTCACAGGTGACACGCGTAGCCTTTTGGGTGACACACATGGTCACCCTGGCACCTGGGTGGGTAGTGCTT
>MTQE01003491.1:5987616-6004901 GCA_014337955.1 Aspidoscelis marmoratus
AGAATCAAACCCGGTATTCCAAGATAAGAGTCTGGCTCCCTAGCCACAAGACAAAACACAGTGAGACTCTCTTGACTTATAGCTGGGAAGACTTGGGACCTTTTTGCACTTTCAAGCCCAGAATGGTATGATGATATGATACCATACTCGGCAGGTAAAATAGCAGCACTCCCACGGCCATCTGCAGTTCAAGTGCTGGAATAGCCCTGCACCAGATCAGCAGCGCTTGAAGTGCAAACAGCCAGGGCAGGGCAGGCTGGATCGCCATGGCAATGACCAAGGCAACATCCAGAATGTCCTTGGACATCACCATGGCAAACTGGACCAGTTGTGTGTAATCACACAGTCACTGTTGCCGTAGCTTGGCAGTGGAGTGAGGACCGGCCTGTTTAGTGAGCAAACAGCTGTTCACTAGCAGTTAAGTGTGTACAGGCCTCCAGCATGCTTCCATGGCAGAGAGGGGTACGAATTGAGAGACTCCTGGGTTCTGGCCCTAGTGCCCTTAACCAATTCACCACTAGAGGGCTCGAAGCTAAGCAGTGCAACCGGGTTTTAGGTATGAAATTCATGCCCTAACATCATGTTTGTAGAAGAAATATGTACACCTAAGCAAAAGAAGAAGAAAAAAACAGGGGACCACACCTTGAAACAACACAAGGCAGAGAGGTGAAACAAAGCAAAACCACCTCATTCTATGCCTTGGAGGCTGTTTTTTTTTTTTGTTTTTTTCCCTACAAATTGCTTCCATCACGGTCAGGACACGTCAGGGGTGCACCCTTGGACATTTCTACCCCCAGGGCTTTTTGGAAACATGTTGTTCGAAGCTGCGATGGTTGCTACACCGTGATGAGATCTGTACAGCACCAAAGGATGGAGCAGCCTGGAAGTCCCTTAAAGAGTCATTGAACGCATGCACCCCATAATAAGCATTGTTGTGCTTTAGTGGGAGAAATCCCTCATTACTTTCTCCTAAATTTCCTCCCTGCCACTACCAGACTAGTGTGAATTTACAAAAGAGCATCTGCTAGAACAAATAGCACAATTTCCAGAAGCTCAATGGCCTTGGGGGCCATTTCTTCCGACTTGGAAAAGACTCCAGGGCAGAAACGTTGAAGCCGGGGAAGGTAAGTATCCCGGCTTTGACATCCATGCTGTCACACAAGGGGGAATGAGCATCCAGATGGCTTTCTCTTCCCACCTTAAGGGCCTACGTTTGGATCAAACCTCCTTGAATGTGGCAAGATTAATTTGTAATTAACCACATATTCACTTGTGTCCTGCAAGCTCTTTCGGTCCATGTTCATGCAGGATGAATCTCTTATCCTCAGGTGAATGATCTTGTGTGTGCAGTTGTCTTTTACGTATGGTAGCTGTACCCTTTACACGGTTGGTAAAAGATGACTTTCCTTGCATAATGTGCTTCTGTAAACCTCCTGTAAATCTGGGGGAAATTTAAAAAGAATAGAAATAAAAATGGCTGGCTGTGGGGCCAAGAAACATTCCACAGGTGTGAGGCTTCTGCCCATCTCAGTTTAGGGTCAAACCAGAAATGGCTTCCAAAACCAGCCATTGTCTAATGCTAAACCAAGGTGTGCAGAACTGACCTAAGAAAGCCTGGATAACTTTAAAAAAGGATGAGAAATTCATGGAGGGCAAGTATATCAACATCTTCTAGAATGGATGCCCAGGTATCACCTCCAGGTTGGAGAGACAGGCAGGAGGCCTCTAAAGAGAAGGTGAAGAGAACAGGTGACAGTTTTGCCTTTGTCATCTGCTTGAGATGCCCAAAAGCAGCTCATGGGCCACTGTGTGGGAGAGGATGCTGGACTACATGGGCTGTGGCCTGATCCAGCAGGGTTCCTCTTAGGTTCTTATACAGAATAAGTAGGACAGATATTTCAGGAAACTTAGGTGCCTCCAGAAGCAGGCTAAAACACATGATTCTCCCGAGACTATATTGGCAGTGCCAAGTGCAATCGCCATGTTCCCAAAAAGTCCAATACTTTGGTAATACGGTAAATAAGGCGATGATGCCGGGCTTCCCGTAATAGTTCTCCTTATCTTGACCTTTGCCAGCCACTTCCAAAATAAACTCGATTTGTATAACTGGAAGCTAGCCAAGCATGCTAAAAATAACGAAAGGGGTGGGCGCCCAGTTGGCTTTCCGATTATACAAATAAGTTTTAATTTTGGAAGCTGTCGGCATACGTGAGGGTAGGACCATGGTTACTTTTAGTATCTGCAGGGCACTGGCACAAACCAGTCACAGGATCTTCTCTAGGCAGAGATGTGCATGAATATTTGAAAGAGGGATTCGAAAAATCAGTCGAATTTGATTGAATTCAGATGCTCAAATTTGAATTGAATTGAATTTTTTGAATAATTCATACGAATTATTGGGACATTCGTATCTATATGGATACATACGCCTTACATACATGTCCATACACATCTTATTCGTATCCGTTAACATTTGTACAGATCCGTACGGGATGAAACTGGGATCCATACATAATAAAAACATGATGTGTACAGGACATACAAATGTCGACATTCATATTTTCAAATACGAATTGAATATTCATACAAATGGATATGAATATATTTGATCTGAACAAATGTAAAACATTCTAATCGACTGGAACCTTGAGATACTTGATTCAAATCTAATCCCGAAAATTGCATTTGTGCACACCCTATCTCTAGGTCCTGCCATGGCTCCTATCCTGGTCAAATTGCAGTCCATAAAAATAAAAAGTTACGTAGGGGAAATCATGGTTGTATCAAGATGACATGAGAGTTGTTGCAGGTGTAAAATGACGCAAGGAACATACAAACCTAAGAGGAGTCACAGCTGGATCAGGCCACAACCCATCTAGTCCAGCATCCCATCTCACACTGAGGCCCACCAGTTGCTTCTGGGCATTCCAATAAGATGACAACGCAAAACCTTCACTGCTCTTGACTTCCTGCAAATGGCTCCTCGAGGCCTCCTGCCTGGGTCCCCAGCCCAGAGGGTGTGCTTGGGCATCCATTCTAGTAGCCACTGATACATCTGTCCTCCTTGACTTAGGATGCCCGCTGGATCAGCTGCAGTTCATAACACACAACCAAGTAGTAGAGTTAAGTAGCTAAACTTCAGTAGCTTTAGCCAGTACCCAGGGTCTCCGCTTGGGGGCACTTGGAGCATTCTGGTTCAAAGACAAGAAGCCCTGATTTTCTCTTAATATACTATATTGTCCTGATACCACTAAAGACAAATCTTGCACTGGTCTCTCCAACTGAGTCCTCATCAGGCTGCGCGATGTTTTTAATCTGCAAAAGTTTTATGTGCAGGAGAACATGCCTAGTAGGAGAACCTAACTCATGGCCCTGGAGATCAGGAGGTAAAATAGGACCCCACATTTGGAGCAGCATCTTTTTCCAAGCGGACCACAGGGTTTGGCGATCTTCAGCCACAGCTGTGGTCCAGGTGGGTCACAGAAAGAACACGGATAAAAAGAGAAGAGCCAGGAATCAGAAAAAGAAAGACGATGCAACATTAGAATGATTTGCGTGCCGCTCCAAATATATACATTTATCATACTTGGCCAAGTTCCCAATTTCATTTATTTTATTTTTTGAAATTTTATTATGAGCACATATTACAAAAATAACAACAGCAACAATAAAATGCAACAAAACCGTGTCGTACATAATTTCTCCAGCAAATGACAACATCTTTTGAATTTTCTCTTATTCTTCCGCTTTAGTTGGTCCAGAGAAATAGTCTTGTTATTTCTTAATTTCTCTTTATTTTTGTTCCTTTACAAATAGGTGAAAACTTCTGTTTTGGAAGCCTTAAAGATGGGTCCTTCTGCCATTTCCTGTAAATTATGCAGGAGGGAAATAAAAACAAAGTGGGGAGGAGACGAGGAGAGGAGGCCCTAAAGGCTTTTTCAGCCTCCGGAATAATTCCTGCCCTGTTCACACACAGCACTATAGCTCAGAAGTGAGTCATTCTGCTTGGGTGGCAAAATAATGCCCCTGAAGGGAGCTGTTTATTTCTTTTCTCTTCCCCCACTGATTTCAACATCAGCCTTAAAAAAGGGTGGGTGGGAAATGACACTGGAAACACCCAGAGTCTCCAGGAATCCCAAAACTTTTCCAAAAGAAAAACAGTTGGCTTTTTAACTTTACCTGGAATTGGCTGTCGGAGGTGAAAACTACAGGCCTGGTGGCTTTAAGAAAGGATTAGACAGGAGGACAGGTGTACCAGTGGCTGCTGGAGTGGATACCTAGGTACCACCTCCAAGAGGGAGAGACAGGCAGGATGCCCCTCAAGGCCATTTGCAGGGAGTCGAGAGCAGGTAGAGGTTTTGCCTTTGTCTTCTGCTTGAGAATGCCCAGCCAGAAGCAACTGATGGGGCCACCACCCCCTTAGACCCTGCCCTCCCTTAGGAGGCTCCCAGTATGCCCGCTGGTCCAATATATATGCCCATAGGGTCTCTTCTTCTGACTCATACGAGCTTAACCACCGGCCCAGGGCAGATATGGCTTCGGAGGTGGGACGTTACATGCACTTTGGGTGCTGAACTGCATTCCTGAATCTCTAATCCTCCTGTCCTTATAGCTGCCTGATCCCAAACATCTTCAACCTAAGGTTTTGTAATGTTTTGCTTTCTAAGCAGAGCGTGTCCTCACACATAACGAGGTTCCATCCAGACAGGGGGAATATAGAGCTGTGACTAGCCCAAGGGCACCCAGTTGGCTTCATGGAGAAAGAAGACCTAGCTTTTCTACCCTGCTTTTCTCACCCATTTAAAGGGACTCAAAGCGGCTGACAAACCCTTCTGTTCTTCTCCCCACCACAGACACCCTGTGAGGTAGGTGGGGCTGTGAAAGCTCAGAAGAGAGCTGTGACTAGCCCAAGGTTACCCAGCTGGCTTCATGGAGGAGTGTGGAATCAAACCCTGTGTTCCCGGATAAGAGTCCGGCTCCCTAACCACCAGACCAAACTGGCTTAGGTATAAGGTCGGGATAAAAACGCCAATCGATGCATCTAAAAGAATAATAAAAGAGCCAAGGTTCAGCCGCTGTTTCCCAGCTTTCTCCAGTGAAAGATCACAGAGCCTGATTTGAGTCTTGGGGAATTTCCTCAGTCAAAGCCGACGGCTGTGGGAGCATGTTCCTAAACATTGCTGGCCCAGCGTCTGTATAACATTTGCTTGTGGCTTCTAAGCTGGGTGATGCAATGGGGCCGCCCCCAACAGGAGACGCTCCACCTTCCCCGCCTTCACTCCAGTCTTTGGTTGCCGCTGCCTGGCTGTGCGGACTCCAGCCGACAGAAGTTGATGCATTGCATCTGGAAAGTACCGAGCTGGCTAGGAGAAAACAGGAGCATTGTCAAAATATCTGTGGTCCAGTAAATTCATGAGCACCCCTGTTCTGGTCCAAATGTTCTACCCCACCCTTGGTTTTGTCTCCTACCAGTTATAGGATGTGTCCACCTTCTGTTATCCAGAGGTAGGCTGTGAAAGGCAAAGAAGCCAGAAATGCGATCAGCGCTCTCAACTGAAACAGCGTACCACACAGATTGTCTAGGGAGACCCTCCTTGCGTCTCCATCTCCTTCGGAAGTTTGACAAGCGACAACGCGTGGGAGGGCCTTCTCTGTCGTGGCCCCCGGGTTGTGAAACAACCTTCCTGTGAAGGCACACCAGGCGCCAAGATTATACGGATTTCAGGGCTTGGTTAAAACGCACCTCTTCACACGGGCCTTTGGTGTCCAGTTAACATTTGCCTGGTTTTGACGATGGCGTAGCATGTTTTCATTGCATTGGATTTAATGTCTCTTTATTGATTTCTCATGGATGGGTGGTGGACTCTCTGGGTGCCCAAAGGAAGGCTACTTCTAATGGGAAAAGAACAACACACCCTGGCCGCCGTGTTCTTTTTCTGAATTCCAAAGCACTTGGCCACTGTGGGAGGCAGAGGAGATGCAACCCAGGAGACTGTGAAGTTTAATCCTCACTAAACACAGTTACAGAGCACCCAACCCAAGGAGGTCGACCGCAAGGAGATTGAGGGGTGGGATGGGGTGGGGAATTGACCTAAGGGCTGACACTGCAGCTGGTGCCATGTGGCTCACAGTGGCCAAACCTGAACGGATTAGTAGCCAAATCCTGACGGGAAATTTCTCCCAGCACGCAGGCCCTTACTTTCCTAGTGTTGAAATGTGCACACTAAAGGGTTAGCAGCACCGGCGGCGGGTGGGGTGGGGTGGGGTGGCTGGGATATAAGTGTTGTGGGGAGAGGGGGAAGAAAGAGAGAAGAGCCAAAAAGAGGCTGAGAGGAGGCGGATGAATTATTGAGTAAGTCAGGGGTAAGAAGCAAAGAGCCTCCCTCCGGGATCGGACAAGATTAATTCAATTAAGGCGAGGTCCCCACTGCACATTTGGCGCATCTGTACCCAGAGGGGCCTGTGCCTTTAAGCCCACCTCAGCCAGCCTGCCAGGGTTACAGTGGCATTAAACCATTCTGGATCAAGCCCACATTTTCACTGGGGCACGTCTAATCCCCACATCAACCTGCCTGTGCCTTAAGATCTGGAGGGGAGGCCCTCCTGGTTGTTCCACCACCCTCAGCTGCAAAAGGGGGCAGGCAGCCGGGAGAGGGCCTTCTCAGTGATGGCCCCAAGGCTACGGAATAGTCTCCCCCTTGAGGTGGGTCTGTTACCTTCACTGTACATGTTTAGGAAGGCAGTGAAGACGCATCTCTTTGCCCTGACCTTCGGCTAAATGGGGATACACTTTTCTCTCCACTGGCAAACACCGTTACTGTTTTAAATGATGCTGGATTTTAGATGATATAAATGTAAATAAATAAATAAATAATCCTATAGGAACGAACCTAAGAGGAGCCACGCTGGATCACACCACACAGTCCAGCATCCCGTCGCACACAGTGACCCACCAGCTGCTTCTGGGCATCTCAAGCAGAAGATGGAGGCAAAATCTTCCCCTGCCCCAGACTGCCAGGCAGTGCCCTTGAGAGGCCTCCTGCCTGAGCCAGGAGTCCATGGTGGCGATCCAAAGGCAGGCTGCCAGGCCCCAAGGGCCCCCAGTTCTGGCTTTCGCTCCCCTGGGTCCCACCGGACAGCACTCCGACTGCAGCGGCCTCCCCAAAGGCAGGATTGGGCCAAGGTGGGCAGAGCCGGCGTAGGCAACGGGCACAGTGCTCGCAAGGGGTGCTCCTGGCCCGCGTGGCCACGCACACCGGCCCCCCCACGTGTCCTCTCAGCGCTCCTAAAAGAGGCATCATTGTTGCTAAGAGACGTGGAGAAGTTCTCCGCAGGCCACGCTTCCCAAAATAGCAAAAGCAACGAGAGCCACCTCAACCTGCCTCCTGCATCTTCAGCCGCTGCTTCCGAGAGAGGCTGCTGGGGTGGGGGTGTGGAGAGCCCCCCCCTCCCATGCCCCATCCAGAGCTTCCGTGCCGCCTAAGCACTGGTGCGTACCCCCAAAGAGTCCCTGCTGGCCATCAGACTGCGCAGCAAATCCCAGGTGCAGGTTCAGAAGTTGCTGGGAACCGACACAGATGTTGTCGGCTTTAGAAGCATCCATTTCCAGGACAGCCCTCCCAGATGTTCTTCTCAGCATCCCACGCCGCCAGCCAGCCCCACTGGCATGGAACGCTGGGACATGGGGAATCTAGGAGCATCCAGAGAGTCACAGTTGGAGAACTTGGTTTTAGGATATTTCTGTTTCGCCTGTCTGGCCTCCCTCTGTTTTCTCCCCACGACAACCCTGCAAGGGAGGCTGTGTTCCAAGAGGCCACGACTGGCCCAGGCCAGGGAGCTTGAACTGATTCAAACCCACAGACTGTCCGAATTTTGTCCTGACAATCTGGATCGGAAAGGGACAAACGCAGATGGCCACCATGACCTGGGAGGTGAAAGGCATCTTGGTCAGAGAAGAAAGGGAATTGCTATCCGTCTGTGCACCGTGCGGGGAGCTAAATGAGCTCATAGTCTGAAAGCTTTGCACGTCTCTTACACTCAGCCAGGAGCGAAGCAACACTATTTTACACCAGGGGTGTGGACGGATGCAGTTTGCTAATTCGATTCAATCCAAATGGAATATTCAGATGACTGAATTCGAACGAATAGAGGAAAAAATGGATGTATTCGGATTCGATTCGAGCACGTTCGTATCTATTCGTACACATTTTCAATTTGTATTTGAAGATGCAAATGTCAAAAACGTTTGTAACTGTCTGTACACATCCGTACCCATCCCGTTTGTATCCTGTATGCATCCCGTTTTCGCCCCGTACATATCCATACAAATGCATACGGATACGAATAAGAAGCATACGGATACGTATGTAATGAGTATGTATCTGTACACATATGAATGTCCAAATAATTTGAAATCTTTTGAAATGTTAAAAAAATGAATGTATAGACATTTGATTTGGATTCAAATATCCAAATTTGAACTAATTCGATCGAATTTCAAATGTTTTGAATATTCCTGCACATCCCTATTGGGAGTTGGTTTTTATACCCCTTGTTAAGAGGACTCAAAGCGGCTGACAAACCTTCTGTTCTTCTCCCCACAACAGACATCCTGTGAGGTTGGTGGGGCTGTGAGAGCTCAGAAAGAGAGCTGTGACTAGCCCAAGGCCACCCAGCTGGCTTCGTGGAGGAGTGCAGAATCGCACAGGGAGGCCTCCAGATAACAGCCCTGCACTCTAAGCACAAGAACAACCTGGCTCACCTAACCCTGATGATGGATATCGTAGCCATATCCGAAAGCTGAGGTCCAAAGGAAAGCTATGAGGCACAGCAGAACAACCCAAAAGCTGCGACAGCCGGGAGAAGAAGTCCAGCCCACTCTTTGTGGCGTTTCCTTCCCCACCTTTTCTTACTCAGACTGAAGAAAGTCCCAAGGGACTTTTTGTTAGCTTTTACAATGGAAGCCTTGGGTTATGTTTGGGTCCTTTTCCTGGAATCTCAGCCTGATGGCTTTCAGGGTGAAGACGGCCACGGTTTGCAGAATCCCTCCACAGCCCTCCCCACAGGAGCAACCCTTACAGGCTGGAACTGGACATCAATCAGGTCCCTGCCCCAAGGCGCTTCCATTCTAAAATTAGACACAAGAGGCAACCGAGGGAGTGAAGACAGCAATTAAGGGTGCCGCTAGACACTTTCTCCCCATCTGATCCTGGAAAATCACAGGTTTAGGTGGAAAGAGCTAAGGAGGCGTCTCAAAGACTTCCTGGACTGAGGGGGGGGGGCTTGGGGAGGAATTTAACTTTAGTAAGAGGTGCCTCTGACTCAGTGGTAGAGCAGATTGCCAGGAGAGTAGGGGGTCTCCAATTTCATCCCCAGCCACCCCTTGGAAGCAGGCAATGGCAAACCACTTCTGTGTCCCTGCCAGGAAAACTTCATAGAGGTGCTCATGGGGTAGAGAGGGGCTGCAATTCAGTGGTAGAGCAAACTGGCTGGAAAGCAGAGGGTTGCCGGATCAATCTCCAGCCTCTCCCTGGAAGTTGGCAATTGCAAACCACTTTTGTGTAACTGCCAAGAAAACTGCACCATGCTGCCCATCGATGGAACCTAACAACGACAAGGTTCTAATAGCCCCCAAAGATGATCCATAGCAGAGGAGGGTCTCTCCTTTTCATAAAACATTCTGGAAGTGGCTGCTTCCTGGGTATGAAGAAGAAGAGTTGGCTTTTCTACCCTGCTTCTCTCATCCATTTAAGGGGACTCAAAGCAGCTGACAAAGCTTCCGTTCTTCTCCCCACCACAGAACACCCTGTGAGGTAAATGAGGCTGTGAGAGCTCAGAAGGGAGCTGTGACTAGCCCAAGGTCACCCAGCTGGCTTCATGGAGCCCAGCCCAGCTATGAGGCAGCGGGCTTGAACGAGGGACCACGCAGCCATGCTTGGAGATCCCTCAGCCAAAGGGATGCATGCTAACTGGCAGCTGGAAAGGTATTTACTACCAGAAGAGAGGGTGACCACAATCAGCCTGTTTGGCTTTAGGAAAGGACTAGATTCATGGTCAATAGGTGAATCAATGGGTACTTGATGCCAAGTCCAACCTCCAGGCTGGAAAGACAGGCAGGAGGCCTCCAAAGGCCATGGGCATGGATCTGAGAACAGGGGAAGGTTTTGCCTCCGTCTTCTGCCCAGAAGCACTTCAGGGGCCACTGTGTGGGCCAGGATGCTGGACTAGATGGGCTGTGGCCTGATCCAGCAGGGCTCCTCTTAATTCACGGAGGACAGATGTATCCATTGCTGCTAGGATGGATGCCTGGGCAGTACCTCTAGGTTGGGGACACAGGCAGGAGGCATTGAGAGCAGGTGAAGGTTTTGCCTTCGTCCCCTGCCTGAGATGCTCAGAAGCAATTTGTGGGCTGCCATGTGAGGCCAGCGCTGGGCTACAGGCGCTGTGGCCTGATCCAGCGGGGCTCCTCTTAGGTTCTTATAGGGTTAAAAAAAATGGCTGGGGTTCAGTGGTATCAATTGCTTGCAAGAATGAATGCCCAGGTCCCACCTCCAGGCTGGAGAGCAGGGGCGTGCATGAATCTATACATTCGAATTTAAACACTCAAATGAATTTCAAATTTTCGAATCCATCTGTGCGAGTTATTAAGACATTTGTATGTGTGCGGATACGGATAAGATGCGTACTTTCCCGTCCGCATCTTTACTGCATCCATATCAATCTGTACAGATTCGTACAGGGCAAAAATGGGACGCGTATGGGATAAGTACAGGATGTATATGGATGCCTACGGGAATGTCGCCGACATTCGTACTTGCAAATTCGAATAAAAAATTCACACAAATAGATCTGGAAATACCGGGTTCGATTCCGCCCTCCCCCATGAAGCCAGCTGGGTGACCTTGGGCAAGTCACAGCTCTCCTCTGAGCTCTCACAGCCCCATGCACCTCACAGGGTGTTCTGTTGTCCTCACATCTTCTGCTTGAGATACCCAGAAGCAACTGGTGGGCCACCCTGTGAGGCGGGATGCTGGGCTAGATGGGCTGTGGCCTGATCCAGCAGGGCTCCGTTTATGTCTCTGTGTAAGGGGAAAGTGGAGACACGGGCTCCATTTTGTTAGCAGTAGATAGAAACATCAAGACTTGCAGGTAGGAGAAAGGATAGGCCCTGGGGGAGGATGAGAGCCATCTTCTTCTCTCAAACCCCACCCCACGCCACCTGAGCACACAAACCGGTCTTTCTGGCAGGCAGGTACAAGGCTTGATGGCCACACAAGTATTAAGAGCCCAAGGTGTGCGGTTCTGGTGTTTATCCAAGGATCCTAATGCCCTCCCCCTTCAACCCACGCCGTAGGAGGAGGAAAAAACAGAAGCACTTTGCAGGCTTTTACTCAACGCTCAAAGCACGCCAGCCTGAAAATGCAAACACAGGCTTGCACGCCAGTTTCTATAGGCAGCAGCGTCAAGGAGCAAAAAGAAACTTTGCCACCTGGAAAACAAACCTTGCCCCCTGCCAGAGTCATCCAGCTTTGCATGACTGGCGCTCATTTTCCAAAAAGAAAGGCAAGTTAATTCGCCTCTGCCTTCCCCACCCTCGATGCCTCTGGCTTCTCCACGTTTTCAAACATGTCCCCACAACTGCAGCATGTAAAAGCAGAGGCTTTCTGCCCCCCACCCGGTCCTGAAATTTAAACACATGCAAACAAAACTGAGATTTTTCAGCACTCTGGAATTTTTGCAACTAGCATCACATTCCACACAGTTGCACCATGCGCTGACCCCGCACCTGAAGAAGTAACTTCTCAAACTAGCGCTCAGATACGGTCTTGCCTTTATGTCTTTGGTAAAATGAGTTTTCCTGTGGATGATTTTTTTTTTTAATCAGCTTAGGAAACAATGACTTGGATAAAATACACCTTTGATTGTTGTACTCTTGCGGCTGCCTAAATTTTAAATATTATGGTAAGGCAGCCAATGCCCCATTGACTTAGATCTACGACGTGGGTTTTGATGGCTTTTACCGCTGGCCTTTGGGCAGCCTGGGTTTCTATTGTCCAGTGTCACTGCTTTATTAGCAGTTTGCATTCGAACGTAAAAGGAGCCTTGCTGGATCGGGCCCAGCCTATCCAGTCCAGCATCCCATCTCAAACAGTGGCCCAGCGGTTGCTTCCGGGCGTCTCAAGCAGAAGACAAAGGCAAGACCGCCACCTGCTCTTGACTCCCTGCAGATGGACCGGAGAGGCCTCCTGCCTCTGTCTCCAACCTGGAGTGGATACCTGGTCATCCATTCTAGTAGCCATTGACACAGCTGACCTCCAGGAATTTAGAGAAGCCAGGGTGGCCAGGCCACAACCCATCTAGTCCAGCATCCCAGCAACTGCTTCTGGTCATCTCAAGCAGAAGACAAAGGCAAAACCTTCACCTTTTTTCGAAACCCACAAATGAGCTTTAGAGGCATCCTGCCCATCTCCCCAGCCTGAAGGATGTCCCTAGGCTTCCAGTAGCCATTGATGCATCTGACTTCCACAAATGTATCTCACCCTTTCTTAAAGCTGTGTGCATTCAGGACCTCTCCTGGTAGTAGGTTCCATAGACTGACAACTCTTTTGGGTAAGTGTGACCAGGGCCTCAGTAGCTGCTCTGCCAAACACCCATTGCCTACTTCTACTTCACCCTCAAACACATTGATGACCAAGGGCTCAGGTCTGCAGCACCATTGACCCAGATTAGAAAGCCAGATTGTCTTGGGTTCCCCAATCCCCCATTTTCCATACTTGCCAATATCTCCCTTGGCAAGGATAAGAGTCTTTCCTTTATTCTGAGGGGATCTGGCAGCTAAACCCAGCAGGCACTGTTTCCCCTGCAAAGTGGACCCTAGCAACAGTTCCTAGGAAAGTTAGCATCTCCACAAGGAGATACCTGCCGCAGGAAGACTCCAGGTAGGCGTGATTGACCAACCAAGCAGGTAGGGTAAAACAGGTGCCAGGCAGAAACTGAATGAAGTAGGGATGCGTACCAATATTTGAAAATTCAGACATTAGTATATGACTGAAAATGGTTTCATAGCAGACTGGGTACTTTTCTGAAATTTGCAGTGCAACCAAAAAAGCATGAAGAAAATTTGATAAAACGTAGAATTTAAGCCCAAGTTCTTTCTTGTAGAAAAACCTCCACTTAATAGTTAAGAATTAGATCCCTGAAGGTATGGAAAATTGGTGCAGAACAGAAAGAAGATGATCATGCTTTCCCTGAGTCCTTCGGGTATAAGGCGGGACAGAAATACAAATAAATAAATAATAAATAAATAAATAACGTGGTGTAATGAACTTGTGATTATGGGAATTCTAGTTCAACATGGAGAAGCCCACATCTAGGTGTAGAAGAGGATCATCTTATTGTCTGGAAAGATGGCTTAGTGGTTTCCACAGAATTTGTTTTGAATGTCTCCAGGCCAGAAGGGAAACCTGCCCCCCAAATCAATCAGTAACTTAAGTGACCCCCTACCAGCAGAACCCAAAATTGATTGGGAAGACCACACAATCAGCGAGGAATAACCATAACCAGCCAGCATGGAGTGCTTGTAACCTTGAGCAGCTAATGATTATTTAGTTAAGCTGAATGCATCCAGTTGCCGCCATCTTGCCCAGTAGAGTAGCCCATCTTGTATGGTAAACAGGTTGACATGGAGGCATCAGAGCACCCCACCATACCTACCTTGACTCCCAGAAACCAGCATATAAAATCACATTTGATTTAAAGAAATGGTCTCCTCCCAGTCTGGTCTTGTGGTTAAGTGTGCGGGCCTCATCTCCCGTAATCACGGGATTTGATTCCACTCTCCTCCACAAAGTCAGCTGGGTGGCCTGGGGTGAGTCACAGCCCTTTCTGAGCTCTCACAGCCCCACGTGGCTCACAGAAGGTTGGTCAGATGCTTTGAGTCCCCTTAAATGGGTGAGAAACGTCCACTCTTCTTCTTCCCAAGAAAGACAAGGGAGCTGAAGAGAGTGATTAAGAGTCACATTTCCTTGGCCCCACTGAAGCCGGTGCTGATCTTTGTCTGCCCTCTCTGGGGGAGGCAATTTTATTAAAGACGCATTATTTTCCCGTACCAGGCACATTGGCAGATACACAGTAGTGCCCTTGAGAGATTTCTTTTGGCCTACAGAACTTCCCTGCCTTACCCCTTTCACCAGAGGAGAGCAACAGTGATTTATTTCTCTCTCTCTTTTTGGCTTGGGGAATATATGAAACCGAAACCAGGGCTCTGGTCACATTTAAGCTTTAATACAGCTTCAGTCCACTTTCAGAGCAACAGAATACATCAGCAAAGTGACAAGAAGCCGTTTCCTTTCAGCGTTAAATAATTCAGAAAATTCACCTTTGGGATAGGTAATGTGAAAAGAAAATTACCAGTCTCTCCTGTTCTGAAGGCGGACTGAAGAACCCTGAGACCACACCCCAGGAAAACTACTAGGTTTTAAGATCCTCTTGGCAGCAATTTGTATGCTGGTTCTGACTTTTCAAGAACTCCTATGAAGGAGGGATGTACAAGAACATTCAAAACATTCAAATATTCGATTCAAATCGAATCCAAAAATTGCACCCATGCACTCCCCTACTATGAAGCCATGAGAAAATAAACCTTGCATGTACTTGTCTCTTGCAATCAAGAGTTGGAAGGGACCCCTAGGTCATCCAGTCCAACCTCCTGCTCAGTGAAGGATTTCCTAAACCATCCCAGACAGATGTAGGTCCAGCCTCTGCTTGAAGAACCTAAAAGGAGCCCTGCTGGATCAGGCCACAGCCCATCTAGTCCATCCTGTCTCACACAGTGGCTCACCAATTGCCCATGGGCATCTCAAGCAGAGACAAGGGCAAACCTCATAAGAACAAAAGAGAAGCCCTGCTGGATCAGGCCACAGCCCATCTAGTCCAGCATCCTGTTTCACACAGTGGCCACCAACTTCCCCATGGGCATCTCAAGCAGAGACAAGGGCAAACCTTCTCCTGCTCTCAAATCCTAGCAATTGGCCTTAAAGCATCCTGCTTCTCCCCTCAACCTGAAAGATGTACTTAGGCTTCCGTTCTAGTAGACATTGGTACATCTGCTGTCCATAAATTTGTCTAAACTTTCCTTGAATCTATCTAGGCTGGTAGCTTTTACCGCCTCTTCCGGCAGCAAATTCCACCAAAGGCCCCCATTGAAGGAGAACCCACTACCTCCCATGGCAACCTATTCCACTGACTGATCGCCCCCACTGTCGGGAAGTTTTTCCTAATACCTTATCTCTATTGACTCCCGTTGTTTCTAGTCCTCCCATCTTGATAAAGGGGATCATTGCCTGGGATAAAGAAGCAACTGGTGAGGGAAGGGAGGCGTCCTAAGCACACATGTTCAAAATTGCAAGCATCTGCAAGAGGCAAGCAGAC
This sequence comes from Aspidoscelis marmoratus, assembly GCA_014337955.1. Taxonomy (NCBI): domain Eukaryota; kingdom Metazoa; phylum Chordata; class Lepidosauria; order Squamata; family Teiidae; genus Aspidoscelis; species Aspidoscelis marmoratus. Next base: position 6,003,046 of record MTQE01003491.1, read on the forward strand.
CCAGAACTCAAGAATGTATTTCCGCAATTGCCCCCAGCTTCCCAAAGAGATGGCCGGGAGGAGCCTTCCAGCGCCAAATCCACTCTTCACATCATTCCCAAAAAAGCCCATCCACCCAACTGTTTTTAAAAATGTCACGAAATGTGCATGCTGTTTTCATCCCAGGGACACAAACGGGCCCACATAGAGCCGAGCTCAAGCAGCTGGGCTTACAGACAAGCTTGGCACAGGCATGCAAGCCAGCATATGTTGCTTGTTGAACACCGGGGGGAAACTCAGAACCTTCTCCACCACCACCCCCTTCTACCGAAGCATGGCGGACGATCACAGATGCTGAGTCCAGAGCAATCGCTTCCTGGCCCACAAAACCTGAGCAACGGAGGGCCTTTGCGCAAGATGACCCCATGTTCGGACTTTTCTATAGGGCACGGATCGCCCCAGGTATGAGCTAGGTTGCCATCCTGGTGAACCCTCTGCTGTTGCCCCAGTTAAGAAGTGTTGGCTTTTCTAGCCCACCCATTCAAGGGAACTCAAAGCGGCTGACAAACCTTCTGTTCTCATTGTTAAGGGGGCTCAAAGAAGCTGACAAACCTCCCGTTCTTTCCCCCGCAACAGAAACCCTGTGAGGTAGGTGGGGCTGTGAAAACTCAGAAAGAGATCTGTGGCTCGCCCACGGCCACCTGGTTGGCTTCGTGGAGAAGTGTGGAATTAAACCCAGTATTCCCAGATAAGAGTCCGGCTCCCTAACCACTGGCTCATTAAGGATACTGAAAGTCTTAGATAGGGGAAGTAATGAGCCATAATCAGCAATGTACACCTAAACGTTTTCTGCACTAGGCTTCAATTACATGCTTGGGAGGTTCTCAACTGTTGATCACCGCTTCCTTGAGGACTGAAGCGCACAATTGTCCATCTCCATTGGTCTGTGAACCATTCCGCAAATGCCGGATTTCTTGGACAGGGAAGATCAGCCAAGCCCTTTCTGATGACTTTCAAACAGGGCGTTGAAACAAGCGCTCCAAGAGTGGCATTCCCACCACAAGATCGTAGCCACGCCAGCAGACAAAGAGACCATCTACCACCATCCACCTGCTTCTTCAGCCTGTGGCCAGACATGAAAATTCCGCTTCACCCATAGGCCCATCTGTTCCAGCAAGCCAAGATAAGGCAATGATTCCTTTGGGATCTGTTCATCACATGAGAGTGTAAGAAGAAGAAGAAGAAGAAAGGCAAAGATGCCATCCAGCTGAGCCCAGCTCCTGGCAGCTCTCTGAATGCATCCACACAGTTTACTTGGCAACATTACAGCTGTGGTTTGCCATTGCTTTATTTCAGGGAGATGCCAGGGATTAAACCAGAAAGCAGTGCAAAGCAGATATTCTTACCACTGAGCAGTTGTACATCAAGGTATTTATATTCATAATAATGGATGCCCAATTTCCATCCGAATAGGCTCTGCCATAGGGAGACTCGTCGAAACCGAACCTCCTCAAAGCACAGAAGATAAAAGTTTTTACAACTTATTTATCTACCACTCAAGGAGAAGTTGTGTTTACAGTCATCAGGAATTCAGCTCAACTGCAGGAAGCCTTTATTTTTTCTTAGCTACAAATTTTAGGAATGGCTTGGAAATTCGACTTCTACTGTGAGTTTCCAGAAACACAGCTAACCAATAGCGACTTTGACAAAGGATTAATATTAAGAAGAAGAGCCGGCTTTTCTACCCCACTTTTCTCACCCATTTCAGGGGACTCAAAGTGGCTGACAAACCTTCTGCTCTTCTCCCCACAACAGAACACCTTATATGGAGGTAGGTGGGGCTGTGAGAGCTCAGAAGAGGGCTGTGACTAGCCCAA
>MTQE01003491.1:6011906-6038100 GCA_014337955.1 Aspidoscelis marmoratus
CTGTTCCAGAGTCTAGGGGCCACCACAGAAAAGGCCCTCTTGCATGTCCCAATGCCTCGTACCTCTGGAAGAGATGGGACTACAGGAAGGGCCTCTCCTTGAGATCTCAGTGCATGGGCAGGTCTACATGGGAGAAGTCACTCCTTCAGATACCCACGGCCCACGCCATTTAGGGCTTTACATGCTAGAGTCAGCACCTTGAATCGGGCACAGTAGGTAACCAATGCAGATCCTTCAAGACTGGCGTGATACGAGTCCGGCCAGAGACTCCCATCAGCAGTGGAGCTGCTGCATTCTGCACCAGTTCCAGCTTCCAAACTGTTTCCAAGGGCAGCCCCACGCACAGCGCACTGCAGTAGTCTAATCCGGTAGTCAGTTCCAAACACCAATGACCCTTTGTCCTCACTCTCCTTGCCATCAGTTTCTTAGGATGCCCTCTGGTTCTAGAGTTGTGTGACAGAGAAAAGATTTGTCCTCTATCCACCTTTTCCGCACCGTGCATGGTTTTACACACTCCCATCAACAACTTCCAAGGCTGAAGAGACCCAGGCGTTGCAGCCTGGTTTTGTAACAAAGGTGTTTTAATCCCCTCATCATTCCACATTCATTTCAAGGCCCACAACATCCTTCCCGAGGTGCGGGGACCAGGACCACCCACAATATTCCAGATACAGCCTCACTCCAGATTTATAAAGAGCTTCAACGATGTTTGCCAATTGACTGGACCTTTGGGAAACCAAAGAAAGGCAATCCCAGGTTCATTAAAAAAGACACCCACTCAGTTACAGCCTCTGATCACTATCAGCTCCAGGTAAAGCAAAGAGCCTTAATAAAATTGATTTTCAGAGGCAGAAAGAGATTAGCAGATTCCAAGCCATTTTCCTGACTCGCCTGCAGGCACACAGAAGTCAAACTGGGCATGTATGCCCTTTGAACCACCATATTCCAAAGGCAGGCAGTTAAGCATTTCCCATCCTTCCATTTAATTATGTGGTTATTTCCTCATTATATACATGGGCTTGGTTTATCAAAGTTCCTCTCCTAGGGCTAAGCTTGGAGGCAAATCATGTTCCTCCAAGCCTCCACGCCTTCAACCACGGGAGGTTGCCTCTAGACGACAGCCGCTTCTTTCGAGCAGACAGAGAACAACAGGAACTTTGCACCCAAGGGAACCAGACTCCGTGGCTCCAAACAGGAGCAGACTCAAGACAGGAGCCGCGCCAGCTGTTGCTCTGATGTTAGAAGATGGAGAAAGCTACCTCAGATGAGTCGAGATTAGGATGCCGGAAAGTTTTGCACATGGGTAGTATAAATGGTGATAGGGACAGGGCCAGATTCTGCAAAACTCAGATCTGTTCCATCACCGAGAAAGGCCCTCTCCTGGGTGCCCACCCCTTTTGCTGCTGAGGGTGCTGGGACAAAAGTGTACACAGAATATAACCGGCACAAGCCAGCAAAAATCCTTGTGGGGCACAGTCAAACCCATCGAGGCCACAGGTGGCTTTTGAACCACAAGCATCGCTGGATTACAGCGTGGACCTGGGCCCAAACCTTGGCACTTTCTACCCTCGCTGGTGATGCGGATTGAGAGGCTCCTTAATCCGGACCACAGACCTCCGCAGCCACATGTTGGGGCAAACCAAGGAGGCCCTGCCCCTCGCTGGTCAGGATCCGTCTCCACTGGATGGAGCCAGAGGCAGAGCCAGAGGTCTTGTGGACCCATTTCATCTGGTCCACATGGAGAAAGACCTTGATTTTATCGATTTATTTACTTACATTTTTATCCCCGCCTATACCCGGAGGTCTCCGGGCAGGTAAGATTTAAAATAAAACATTATTAAAACAATAGCATCTGCAAGTGGGAAGGGAAAAGTGAATCCCCATTTAACCGAAGGCCAGGTAAAATAGGTGCGTCTTCATTGTCTTCCAAAATGTGTGCAGTACAATAAAGGTGACTGACGCATTTCAAGGGGGAGACTATTCCACAGCCCAGGGGCCATCACTGAGAAGGCCCTCTCCTGGGTACCCACCCCTTTTGCTACTGAGGGTGGTGGGACAACCAGGAGGGCCTCCCCTTCAGATCTTAAGGCATGGGCAGATCAATATGGAAGAAGGTGTTCCTTTAGATACATGGGGCCCAAGTTATTTAGGGCCTTATAATTTAAAGGTAAATTGAACTGGGCAGGCAGGGTAACTCTTTTAAGACCCGCAAGATGTGCATCTGGCTAGCTATTTAGCAGCTGCATTCTCACTGGCCACAGCTTCTGAACCGTCTTCAAGGGCAGCCCCAAGGTCTAGAATGCAGCAGGAGTCCAGATGGGGGTGCTTTTCAGCAGCGCACCATAGCATGCTGCCCAAAAGCACAGAAACACCCTCAGGGCTCCGAGGCTAGGAACCTTTGTTCCTAGCTTTCAGACGCGCTGGGGCGGCAACGGCGAGGAGAGGCCGCGAAGTTCGCAAGAAGCTTCCCAGCCCCAGGGAGCTTTGGGCCCGGTAAGCACAGTCAGCCCAGATGGCGTTGCTCTGGCCCACGCCGCCAGGTGATCCAGATCAGTGGGCCCAGTTATCCGGAACCTACCGATGCAGACCAAAGGCAGGTTAAGTGCAGACAGGGCCTGTCTCTCTTGACCGGCTAAGCAGAAACCCTCCTGCTGAGTTCTTTCCCAGGTGATCACGATTCCGGTTAATCTGAGAAGCAAACGATCGGAAGGTTCCCCGTTCCTTGCTGTTTCTCCCCTCCCTCTGAAAAAAGGGAGGGGAAAAAAAGAGGCCCTTTTCAAGGGGCAAGGGGGAATAGCTAGCCAACCAGCACATTACAGGAAGTCTAGAAGTGCCAGAATCAGGGCTCGCTTTTGAGTCCGGGCACAGGGGGGAACTCCCGCTTTATGCATTTCGAAACCCGCCAGCATGTCCATTTATAGGGATCCTAATCCGTCGAAAGCCTTGCCTTCCCAGACTTCTCCTGCCCCGTCCGTGGAAGATTTTGATGGGAGACCACGCAGACCTTAAGAAACAGACCACAGAGGCAAGGTGTAGCCTGGGGTCGGCCACTCAAGAAGTATCACTGCGGGTTTTCAACCGGGTGGGTTTTGTACTCTTGCTTTTAAGTTTCCGTCTCTCTCGCGCGCGGCCTTTTGGATCCCAATGAAATAAATAAAACGAACACGATGGCGTTCTCTTTGAGCGCCGTCTAGAGAGGCTGGTCAGAAGAGGTGCGCCCGCTGATCCTGGGGGTAATGTGAAATCACAACCGGGAGCCTGGAACGGATGGTCCTGCCTACCACTAATTAATTTAACAGCATCGATCAGCAATTGCTACCTAACTGGCTCAGTCCAATCACAAGCTTGGCTTGTATTGCGCCTGAGGAGCCCGTTTGATGGTGAATCAAGGAACACCCGGGCATCCGCAAGCAGAAGGCAAAAGGCAAAACCTTCCCCTGCTCTTGCACCTGGAGGTGGTACCAACGCACCAACTGGAGCGCCCAATAAGAGTGTTGAGCAATCACGGGTTTGACTCGTTTTACACTTGCCGAGCCAGTACGAGCTGTACCCAAGCAGCTGATTTCATACTGGAGAACACAGGACATCCTTGGCTGCTGTTCCTGGCTGGGGCACTGTTGATCCATCCCTGACTGGGATACGGCACCCTGTCGTACAGATCTGTGAACATTCCCATTCACTAGGCTGTCAAGCTTTATCTAGATCAGTGTTTCCCAAAGTGTGGTGCGCGTACCCCCAGGGGTACGGGGAGAGTTTGGTGGGGATCGCGTGGGAATATCCACTGCGCCGTGCTTAGCTGCGCCCACAGAACAAGGAAAGAAATAGGCGCCTATTGCAGTTTTTACACGGGAACTGGGGCCACCGTACATCGTATCGCAACTCATGATGGCGGGAACTTCTGCGCATCCTTCGCGCAGCTCGGGTTCGGCCATTTTTAAACTGCAGGAACGTTAACAGTTGACGTTGAGCCGCGGAGCTGTTTAAACGCCGGAGAATTGCAGTGTTATCTCACGGTCTTGTGAGGCGTGAATATACTGCACTTCGTTCCAGAGACAACTGACTTCTTTAATAGTTAGTTCCGGGCGCCTGTTATCGTGCTTTAGTAAGTTCCACTGATTTTGATTATTTTTATAAAATACAATTTTTATCCCTAATGTTTTTTTATGAGGGGTACTCAGCGTTACGAAAATTATAAAAGGGGTACACATATGTCAAAAGTTTGGGAAACACTGATCTAGAAGTGCAGGGCCTTTGATATGAAAGGGGAAATCCAACCGTGAACAAAATACCCTCTTGACCTCAGTTTCCTCTCCAGCTCCCACTGGATTCTATTCTAGATCCTATCTCGGAAGAGGGGCCTGATTTTTGCATGTTAATGTAGACTACGGCAGGCCCTGGGCGGGGTCTGCCATAGTCCGCAGCAGCATGCAGATGGCAGGCCCCATTTGTGGGTCAGAATTCAAAATATGGCCCAGTACAAGAAGGGTCTTAGAGATGGAGTAAACGGTGAGCCACCTAGGAGTTCTTCGGAGGTGCTAATCTGGTGGAGAAACAAAACTAGTGCCAGACAACTTATCTAGAGAGAAGAGGCAGACCAATTCCAGACAGGAACACTGAGCCCACATCCGGATGCTGGTAACTTATCCCACTTTGTTTGGAACATTCTGAAATAAAGCATGGATATGCCGGAATATCCATGCTTTAATCCCAAACCAATTCTAGATTCCCAAACCACAAAAGCCAGACTTCAAGTAAACGTCCACGATAGGCCTGTGTTTACTACTTCCTCAACCTCCTCTGCTTTGAAGGTTCAGAAGACACTGGTTTTTTATTTTCTTTTTGGTCTGACACACAGCCTCAGAAAGGGAAATGAGTAACAGGTTAACTGGTGGAAGAAAAAAGCAGCTGGTGGTAACGGAAAGAAGTGAGGAGGCAGAGAGCTCAAGGTTTCACCGCAGGGATGGGAAAAAACTGACTCCTGATGTCTGGGAAGGCACAACTTCCCTGTTTTTTATGTTCTGTTCTTTGAGCCTCCTTCTCAGAGAATTCTAGTAAGAGCCACTCAGAAGCTGTAAAGAAAAGTACCCAGCACTGTTTAGAAAAGAAGAAAGGCTAGCACCGCATCCAGACAGAAGTTACTTATTCCACTATATTTGGATATTCCACTATAAAGCACAGATATTCCAAACTTTATCCATGATTTATTCTGGCACAGGGATGTACACACACACACAGACACACAGACAAAAATTAAAACAAAAACAACTTAAAAACAACTTAATCAAATGCCTGAAAATTTGGTTCGTTGACCAACCGTGAAACCGAAAAGCCAGATTTCCGCATCCGCATAAGTTTTCCGTGAACTTTTTGCAACTTTCCCCTCGCTGAAAATGTCTTTTTAATAATCAAAAACATGGCAAAAGTGTGAATATTCAATTGAAATGTCCAGTTCTGCAAGCAACTTGAGGCCTTTTCGCACGAGGGGTTTTTGAGCGCGTGGAGAACACGCAGGGACGCTGCATTTGCACGTCAGGAGTGGCCAGATCCATTCCGGACCGCCCCAAGCGTCCCCTCTTCCGTTTTCAGAGCAGAAAAACCTACTCTGACAGCGTCTCCACGTCTTTGGCGCGTCTCCAGCTGTTCCAGAGGGAGAGCGTTCACACGCTCTCCCCTGGCCTCCCCATCTGCCTTGCAGAGTTGGGGAGGCCAGGTGGGCCCCTTCCCTGAGGTCCCGCCACCTGCATCGGCCAGGACCAGGCCAGTGCAAGTGGCAGGACCCCCCACCCAGCACCCCCCACCCCTCTCCGGGGTCATGCACAAGCATGAATGGCGCTTACCTTCTGCTGCCGGGCCTATTCTGGTTAGAATAGGCTGGGACGTTCTGAGCATGCTCACGGGGCGCCCCCTCATTGGCCGGGCACCCATGCCTGCTCAGATGGCCAGTTGAGGCCCAGGCAATGAGGGGCTGCCCCATGAGCACACTCAGAACATCCCGGCCTATTCTAGCCAGAATTGGGCAGGCAGCAGAAGCCCTGTTCATGCTTGTGCGCGATCCCGGGGTGGGTTGGGGGTACTGGACGGAAGTCCTGCCACTTGCACTGGCCTGATCCTGGCCGATGCAGGTGGCGGGACCCCAGGGAAGGGGCCCAACTGGCCTCCCCACCTTGGCCCAAACGGGTTGAATACACTTCCCTGTCCACACATAGGCAGGGAAAGGACGTGTTTGGAACACGTCCTTTGCCTGCCAGTGCAGATGGGGAAGGGTACTCAACCCGTTTGGGCTGAGTGCGAAAACACCTTTGGTTTGCTTCGATCGAATTTTTGGATGTTCAAACAGCTGGATTGTCATTCTACGCAAATGTCTGCAGATTAAAAAAATCCAGCCAGCTTGGAGAATCCGAATGTCATTTTGCACAACCTTGTTCTGGGATACGCAAATGCAGCTGAATAAAGAACCGACATCTGGATGCAGCCTAGATTTGTGGGACCCTCAATCCCCTACTCTCAGTTTCTAATCTTTATGGGCACATAAGAGATGGTCGTCTGAGGAGCAGCTCTCTTCTCGGTCTTTCTCCGAGGGCTTTCCTCGTCCTAGTTTCGTGCCAGGCTCCCTCGGGGCCAGCTTTCCCCACACCTCACCTCAAGGCACGGCTCAGTTTGTCATAGTTCATCTGGGGCTTGCACTTCCGTACGCCCCAGAGCCGGGCAACCTCGTCGGGATCTTTAATGACAAACTCGCCATAGTCCCCTTGCCAGGCAATGACGTCATGGTACTCTTCCTTGCGCAGGAGCTCCAAGATGAAATGCCATAGCTGGATCTGGCGCGAGCCAGGACTCGACTCTGGCTTGTAGGCCCAGTCTGGAAAGGCGAACCCTGGCAACGAAGAGAGGAGAATTAGCCAGCTCTGGAAGAAGGGAAGGAGGGAAGGAGAAGTAGAAGAAGAAAGAGAGACAGGAAAGTTTTATCTTTATTTATTAATTCATTGATTTATTTTAAAAACGTCTTGGAACAAAGATGGCACCCTCTCTCACGCTCTGCTGAGTTTAGGCGTGCAAAAAGCGGCCTAAAAACAAAGAGGGAGGGGTGTTTTCTTTTTGGAAACTTCAGAGGCTCCCAGTTTCGGTCCACCGTTCCAACTCCATCACGGATGCAACTGTGAGGCACATGAGTTTCCCCCCACCCACCTCTGCATGCGCACGCACGCACACACACACGAGGGGAAAACAGGAAACCGGCTGCTGCCGCCGTCGCCGCCGCCTCTCCCCTTGTGCAGGCAGGAGGCTGGGAGGACGGCCAAGCCGCCCTGCGACTTCCAGGCTGAGTCCCAAGCCGATCCCTCCTCTAAGTGTGGGAGGGAGGGGGGGGAAGCAGCCCGGGCTTGCCTCTGTGCCGAAATCTCCCCACCTGAGTGGAGAACAGCTGAGCAGGAGGCCACTCCTCCAAGCTTACAAGTCCCTGCTCTTGGGACCCATACCTGCTCCCACCACCACCACCACCACGCACCGCCCCAACCACCAGCAGCATCCAAGTCTCTTTAGCGCCAAATGATGTTAAGAGCCACATTCACGCATGGAAAAGGGAGGGGGCGAAGGAGGAGGCAGAGCGAAGTTACGGCTCAAGAATTCTGGGAAGAATCGGCCCCATTATGGCTCTGGAGGGAAGCATCAACATGTTTAGAAGCAAGGGGGGGGGAGAGAGATTCTTTGTGCCATGTTCTCGCTGGGCAGGCTGGGGGGGGGGGATGGTTAGTGGCTGAGGTCAGCATCTGCCAGACAAGGGGCCCTTTTTTCCAGCCAGGAGGCAGACCAACTCCAGAGCATTCCTAGGGAGGGGGGCTGCAGGGGGGGAGACGCAAAGGACATCAGAAGTACTTTCCCCCCCCTGTAGAAGTGGGGGGGGGAGAACTAGCACACACACACACACACACACACACAAATCTAAGGGTGTAACTGGGCCTCACACAAAGCAACACGGGTTCCCCAAAAGCCAAACATCACGGGCAACTGGAGAAGCAAGTCTGGCTGGCAGAAGTCCTGATGCTCTACCACACCGGCTCAGTCCCATAGGTCTTTTGCTTTGCCCCCACACCCAGGGTGGTGGTGGTGATGGTGGTGAACTCCATCTCTGATCGCACCCACCCTCTTCCAGCCTCAATCTTCAGGGCTTTCCCTTCTCCGTTCACCCGTAAACAGGAAGCCAGTAGCGCACAAGAAAATGGGCCACTTCCAGCATGCCTAGCAAAAACAGGACCTCGCCACCCGAAAGGCACAAGCTGAGGATTCTGGGACAGAGGAGAGGAAGAGGAGGAAGAAAATTCATCTCTGCTTTTGTGATTTCAGGGGGCGCCCCACACCACCTCCCTATTGCCCCAAAGATGATGGCCACTTCGGTCAATGGGCTTCCTTCCCCCATCCGCTCTCTTCTCCCAGAGTGCCAAGTGTGGCACCTGGCTTTGCCTCCCGAGTTCCACCCACACCAGGCAGCTCGGCGAGGCGAGCCAAACAGAGAAAGAGTGAACTGGCCCAAGGTCACAGGACACGCTTAGCAAGCAAAACAGAGATCTGAACTTGGACTCCGCCGGCTCGGTGACGGCCCAGCCGGGAGACTCAAACCGACACCCCGGCTTCTCCTCGTCTCGATTCTCTCTGGCATACAGGTTGCAAGCATCCTATTAATTGCGCACAGAGGCCACCCTCACCCTGCTTTTCCACCCTCCCGCCCCAAAGCCAGGGTGCCTGTGGTAGGAGAAGACCCCCCCCCCACTCTCCTCTCCTCTTTCTATCCTCTCCCCTGCCCCCAGCCCTTCTTTTATAGCTTCTTGGCTAAAACTGCTGAGCCTATGCCCAAAGACTCAGGGGAGGGGGTGTCTAAGCTTTGCCAGGGGGAAAGGAGGGGGCTGTGGTTTCCCATTTCCCAAACCCCAGGCGCTCTGAGCCCATCAATAATTCAGGGCCCTGTAATGGAGGCCGGGGACGCGGGCGCCGACTCAAGGGCATCGGCGGAGACCAAGCCATTAGGATGGTGATGTCATCTTGGGAGAGGAGGGGGGGGGCTGCCAATGGCACCTGGTGCAGAAATATTGGGGTGCCATCCATGCCAATGCTCTTGCGACACCACCGCCACCGGCACCACAAACCCTCCACAGTACAACAGTCAAGGCTCAAAAGGAGCATACCCCTCCCTACCTCACACACACACACACACACACACACGCACGCACATATATATATACCAGGTAACAAAAAGTTATGCCCCAGCACACCGTTTCTGCACAGCACGCTTCCCATTGCCTTGCCTTGCTCCCTGGCACCACAAGGCCCTTTACAAACAGAAATCACCCTGCTGCCCCCCCCCCAAAGAAAGTACCAGTCTCCAAGCAACAGGCAACAGCAAGGGAGGCAGAGGCTAAAAATAAACCAAAGCAAGAGAAGAGATGGTGTGAACTGGGCAGCACCCCGGAACTCGGCAGCTTCAGGGTGCTGTGGGCCTCGTGCAAAAAAAAATGGACCATGTTACACAAACCACACACACACACACACACACGGGATGTGCACAAATATTCGTAGGCATTCGAAATCCGATCAAATGTGCCAAATTTCAACACTCAAAACTCGAATCGAATGTCCAGAAATTTGAACGTAAACATTCAAGTCGAATTTCAAATTTTGCATCTATTTGTTCAAACCATCGGGACATTCGTACGGGTTCGGGTTCGTACATGATGCGTGCTTGGAGATCCGCATCTTTCCCGCATTTGTACGGATCTGTAGCGAATAACTACAGGATGCATACGGACGCGTACAGATGCGTACAGACGGGGGGAAGATACGTGCATGTATGAATGTTGCCGACACTTGTATTGCGCAGACTCAAATCAAAAATTCAAACGAACAGATTCGAGTTCGGTGAATAAGAATCGAGTCTTGTTAGATCTGAATCAAATCGGATTTTCGGGTATTCGATTCGATTTGAAAACGACATCAAAAAACATTTGTGTATATCTCTAGCACACACACACACACACACACGCGCATGACTCTGGCCAAAGGAGAACTGTGGTCCTCTGGGTGCCCAGGAGGGGAGGGGGCAGCAACACGTGCAAAGTTCACCCTTTCCTGGCACTGCCTTCTTCCTCAAGAGAGCACGGGGCCTTGGTTTGGCATGGGTACTGATGGTACCCGCTGGCCTGCTTGGTATGGCAGGAGCAGGGGGGTAGGAGGCCTTTCCACTGGGGGCAACAGTGAATAGGAGGAAGAAGGCCTCTTCCCTGCCCCCCGCCCCCCCCCAGGCTACTTTTTTGTGCACTACCAGGTTTCTGGCCCATCGTCGGGGCTTTACGCACTAGCTGGAGCAGGCGATGCCAATCACACCCTGGCTCCCAGGGCCTGCCAGCATGGTGATGGTGGGTGATGCTGCAGATTGTGGGGGTGGAAAGGGGGCTGAAGCAGGAACAGTTCCCCATTCCTCCCCTGGCTACGGCAGCAGCAGCCCTTGAGTCAGTCTCCTCACTCACTCCTGTGCTCACTAATTAGCAAGGCGTGTGTGTGGGGGGGGGAGAAATGGGGGTAACTGTGACATCACCGTCCTGCCATGATCCAAACACGGCGGACTCAATGGGCTTCTGTTCTCGAGCTGGTGCTACCAGATACGCTGGCGTCTCCCACCATCAGCGGCCGCCCGAAAGGAGTTCTCCCAGGGTGTAACAGACTGAAGAGAAGCCCCTCCTTCACTGGATGGAGTTTGGGGAGGGGGGGAGGAAGATTCACATGACCGTGACAATGGGGACTCCCAGCTCCTCCCTCCCTCCCCGAAAACAGAAGCATTTCTGAAGCTAAAAGGCTGAACTTGTGCAAGGGGAACATCTGGCATTATTAGCATACCTTGTCCGCATGAAGGCCTGGATCTCCGAAACGGGACAGTCTGTGGCCCAGAAGCATATATGGCACCCCGCTGTCACGAGGGGCGCCGTGTTTTTGGGCTAGAGATGGGTGCCTAAATCGGGTTTTTAAAAAACGTGTTCGAATCGAACAGGGGTGTTGAAAAAAGTTCCGAGTTTGAAGCGATCACCCTGCCTGCCTGAAAACGAAGAAGTCAAAGTGAACAAAGGGGTGTTCTAATGAACTTAGCGAACGTGCCCCGTTTCGATCAAGGGAGGAAGACGTTTGAATCGAGCTGAACAGCCTGCTGTCCAAAGAAAAAAGGTCAAATTCGAACCAAACAAACCCTTGCTCTATTCAGCTTCAACCGAACACACCAAAAAGTTCATTGAACATCACTGCTTTGGGCTCCAAGTGAGTGCACTCATTTTGTGAAATACAGGTATACAGGCAACGGATGGAACAGAATGTCCTGATGAACGGTTCTAGAGCACCAAAGCTCAGCAAAGGATCCATGCACCTTAGTCCAGAAATTGCACACACCCTAGCAAGAGATTAACCTGACCTTTGCTGATCAGACCCAGTGTATGCCTTAGATACTTCTACTCAAGGCAGAGAGAGAGTCCAGAAAGGTGGGAATAAATCTGGGCTCCTGGCCAACCCCTCTTTTTCACTAGGACAGGCCCAGTCCCTTCCCCATCAGGTCACCCCAAAGGACAATCCAAATATTTTGTCACAGGCGAAAAACAAAGGTCTCTGGACCAGGCCTGGCGAATCAGAGGCTAAAGGTCTCCTGCAAAGTTCAACAGGTTCTCGGCAAGGCCCAAGGTGCTCACCACGACTGCAAAGCTCAACAGGTTCTTGGTGGGGCCCAAGGTGCCCACCAAGACTGTAAAGCCCAACAGGTTCTCGGTGAGGCCCAAAGTGCCCACGACGACTGCAAAGCTCAACAGGTTCTTGGTGAGGCCCAAGGCGCCCACCACGACTGCAAAGCTCAACAGGTTCTTGGTGAGGCCCAAGGCGCCCACCACGACTGCAAAGCTCAACAGGTTCTTGGTGAGGCCCATGGTGCCCACCACGACTGCAAAGCTCAACAGGTTCTTGGTGAGGCCCAAAGAGCCCACCAAGACTGCAAAGCTCAACAGGTTCTTGGTGAGGCCCAAGGTGCCCACCACGACTGCAAAGCTCAACAGGTTCTTGGTGAGGCCCAAGGCACCCTCCACAGCAATCCTAGCAAAGCCTACTGGGAAAGCGTGATACGGTTCAAGAAGCGGGGAAGGAGGAGGCTCGAAGATGGCACACCATGGTCAGCCCCCCCCAACTCCACACCCCAGGCCTGGTTCTGGATGTTTAGGTTCTCGCCGAATACGGCCCTGCAACACTGGAGAGGGGGGAGAAGACGCGTCCACCACTCTGCTCCTCAAAAGGAGCAATCCTCTTATCGATACTCATCCACCCCAGCCCCCAGCCCTGCCCCCCTCCCACTGCTGCGATTTAATCTTCCAGGAAAAGGGCTTTAGATGCTCATTTCCTCTCCATTACAGAGTTATGGCTCCATCGCTGTGCCCTGGTCCTCTGGGCACTCCTCCATCCACGGGCAAGGCTTCTCCCCCAACTCTGAGCGCACCCCCCACACACACACACATTCTCACACGGGGCTGCTTTGGTGTGAGGTACACGCTACCTCTCCCCCCACACCGCTGCCCCTTAGCCAAGGGGGAAACAGCCCAGACAATGCCAACAGGACCATCTTCTACACTCGCGTCCTGCCCGCCCACCTCTCAACGCTGCTGCCAGCCACCCAGTCTCCACCAGACAGCCCTCCCATTTGCCAACCCAGGGAGCGGGGCGGCAAAAACCACCGTCTGTTGGCTGGCACTGCCCCCAGGGCTGGCATAAGCCAACAGCACCCCAGTGCCAGAGGGAGGCGGTGTGTATGTGTGTGTGTGTGCGTGGGGGGGGTGTAAGCTAAGACACCAGAACTTCCCTACCACAGAGATCACGGCAGATCTGTGCCACCCACCCACCCGCTCACTCACCCACCCACCCTATCTTCTCCCCGACGCCACCGCACCGCACCACGCCAAGTAAGTGGGTGGACGAAGCGGTGTGTCACCCAATTCCCACGGAAGCCTGGTCCTACCGCAGTCCTGATGGATCCCAGATGACCCACCACCACACAAGACATCTACTCAGGTTTCACCCACCTCCACGTTCCACCATGAGCAGGACTGGCACATGGCAGAAGTGAAAGGCTGCCACACACGCGCACACACACACACACACACACACGCACGGACGTCTGTCCTCAGCTCCCCGTGATGGGAGGCAATCCAAAACCCACAGTTCTGTCCCAGCTCAAAGGCAGGAGCCCTCCCACTCCCAGGGCCCGCCCCAGCCCACAGTCTGAGCGGCAGCCTACTCTAGGGCATGGTGGCGGGCACACACACAATGTATGGAGTGTTTGCAACGCCAGCCTCCGGGGCTTCCAAGTGGGACCCCGCCAGCCAAGCCCGCCCGCCCGCCCGCCCGCGGCCCAAACCTCCTCCAGCTTCCCCCCTCCTTGGTATTTTCCACTGCTTCCTAAGAGAAAGCGTGTGTCTGCGCACACATCTGGGGTGGGGTGGGGTGGGTGGGAAGCAGAAAACGGCCCCCAGATTTCGAGTTAAAACAACAGATGACAGCAAGAAACTAAAGAGGGGAGGAGGGCTCCATCTTAAAAACTCTTTACCTCCTTTTGTCTAATTGATGAAGTCAGTCTCAGCTTGGGAAAGAGCCCCCCCCCTCCAAGAAACATGGTATATTTTGGAGATGGGAGTCCTATGGTTATTTGATGAGGGATTTCCTGGAAGATTGTGTAGGTGGGATGTAGGAGGCAAGAGGGAGAGGGGAAAAAAGCTAGAAATTAAGTAGATATCTCTTTAAATTTAACCCCCCCCCCTTACATGCTCCAAACCACACCACCCCTGTGACTAATCCCCGGAGCCAGAAGCTAAAAGGTCTGGAATTCAATCCCAGCTTCAGAAAGAAAAAAAAAATCTTAATATTACGTCACTCCCTCAATGCCAACAGCTCCTTAAAGCCACATAAGCACATGAATTATCATGCGCTGGCTTTTAAGCAAGCAAATGGGCTTTGGGGGGGGCCCACGGGCGGGGTGGGGGGCGCGCGCACACGCTCCATGCTCCAAGCCACATCACACAGGCCGTCGGCACGCAGCGTGCCAAGACGGAGGGTGGCAAGACCCACTGCTGCCACACTGGCGCGCGCATATGCGCACAGGCACGCATAAGAGATGTGATTGCTGAAAAACAAAGTGAGCATTATTTTATTTTGTTTAAAAACAAAACAAAAACTGAGACTTCGGAGGGGCGGAAAATTTAAGCGCAGTTGTGGGATATTTCAGGGCACGCTGCCCGTGTGGGGGGAACCCGGCGATGGGGTTGACGCATGGCGGCAGCGGCGCAAAGGTTTTATTTTGCTAGTGGTTTTTTTGGGGGGGGGTGAGGCCCAAGAATTATTAAGGTGTTGTTTGCATTTTATTATTATTATTATTATTAAAAAAGAAAAACAGGCGCCCAAAGAAAAAGAACTTTCCCGGAGTTTAAGTAGGGAGAAAGGGAATTTGGAGGGGGGGGGAGATAAAAAAGTTTGCAAGGGTCTAGATGGTTGCAAAGAGGAGGAGGAAGAGGAGGAAGGGTGTGTAGGCAAAGAGGCAAGTCTGAACACAAGCAGAAGAGAGAGAGAGAGAGAGAGGCAGCTGAAAAAAAGAGAGAGAGACAAGATTCCAGGAGACAGACAATCAGGCTGAGAGGGGAGGGTGGCGCCAGGGGGGAAGGGGGGGAAGGATCTGAACAAAACCAGAAAGAGAGAGAGAGAGAGGAAGAAGTAGGGGAGGGGGGAAGAGAGAGAGGAAAGAATCTAACCTTTCCCCGGAGCCTTTGCAAAAAATAAATAATGGGGGGGTGTTAAAAAACCCCTGCTGCCTCTCTACCCACCTCCCCAAAGGGATTTTTTTTAAAGCCCTTTCCAAACAAATTGTTTTTCGACCTCCCCTTGCAACTTTCCTTCTGCTCTTTCTCTTTCTTCTTCTTCTTCTTTCCTCCTCCTTCTTCTTGCGATCCCCCCCCCTTTACGAGCAAAGTCCAGCCAGGCCCTGGCTGAAGGGGCAGCACCGCCCTCCTCCAAGGAAGGTCTGCAAAAGCCAGCCTAAAGGGGTCACCTCTTCCCTCTACTGCTCCCCCCCCGCAGCAAAAAAAGCCCAGCTTAAGGAAAAGGGGTTCAACAGTGCCCCCCCGCTACCACCATGAAAGGCGAGCCGAGGGGAGGGGAACTCTCTCGCTAGCAGCAGCCCCCCACCCCGATTGCTCTCTTCCTCCTATCCACACACCCCCAGACAGACAGAAGCCCCATCAGGCTTGGAATCCAGTCTCTCTTTTGCTGGGGGGGGGCGCGGGCAGGAGGGAATCGGTTCTTTTACGGGACACCCCTCCCTCCCTTATTTAAAGGGGCTGGAAGTCCAGAGTGGAAGGCTTGAGATAAACTTCTTTCCTCCCTTCTCTCTATCTCACCCCCCCCGTCCATCCGTCCATCCACAACCACCCAGTCCATCCACCCACCCACCCACCCCCAGTCTCGATTTAAGGTGGCGGATCTTAAAAAGAAAGAAGGAAGGAGGAAAAAAAGGGGGGATTTTTTTCCACCATCCATCCATCCCACTCACCCGCCCCGTCCAGCACGTCTCCAAGCTACCTGGCTACACACACACCTTTTCTCCAACAAATCGGGGGTGGGGGGCAAGTGGGGTGGGGGAGCCCCTCCCCTCCCAGCCCCCCCCCTCGATCGCCGATCCCCGCTCGGCCGGGCGACCTTAACAGCACGTTGCTGGTCGGAAACAAAAGTTCCTTTTTCGACCGTCGAGTTTCCAGCCTCGCAACTTTTTCCTGCCTCCGAGGCGCGCAGGGAAGCGCACACGCGCGCCGCGATCCACGGCGAGATGCGCCACCCACGCGCCCACAGCGCGCTCGCCGCGATTCTTAGAAAACCGGGGGGGGGATCGAAAACTCAACACACACACACAGAGCTACGCACGGAGTGGGGGGGGAGGCGAAGAAAGGAAATCACACCTTTTCTCATGCGCCTCCCGTGTGTCACTTTTTCACGCTGCAGCAGCAGCCCCCCCCACGATCATCACCCCCCCTCGTCCAAAGTGAGATTCGTCCCCCTCCCTCTCGATTACCCACCGCTGAGGACGCGCTGCCCCCCCTTTTCCCAAAAACACAGCGAAACCCCCCCCCGCACAAACTCAAAGGCGCATCCTCCCCCTTTCTGCCTGGGGAGGGAGCAGCGACGTGGCGATCGGCGACCCCGCAGCGCCTCCCCCGTCCGATAGGAAATCGCCCCCTCCCTTCACACCCCCTCCCCACCGCCGGGCTCGCTCCTCGCGCTCTCCCGCCCCCGATCCGTTCTCGGGAACTTCTGCCCCGTTCCCAGGACGGAGGAGCGACGTGTCGTGCACCCGAGGGGGGGGGAAGACACACACACACACACAACATACACACAGACACGGGCAGGGGGAGCAGATGGGAGAGAAACGGGGGGGAAGAAAGTCCCCCCCCGTTGCGATCCAGCCTTGCCGCCCCGCTTTGATCGTTCCCATTCATTCTCCCGCGACCCCCACCCAGCCAGCGCGGGGTCGGGCCAGGCGCGCGCTCAGCAGGACGGCAACGCGGGGGGGGGGAGAAGAAGAAAGAAGCCCTGTGCAAGCAAGGCTCCCTCTCCCCCCCCCCAGTCTTCCCCCAGCCGCCCCTCCCCCCTCCCCAGTCGTAGATCCGAGGGCAAAAGAGTCCGGGATGACCCCCCTCCCTCCCTCTCTCCCCCCTCCCGCCCCGTCGAGGCAGCAGAGACCCCCGCGAGTCCGGGCAGGCAGGGAAATGCAACAGGTCCCGCCGCCCGCCCGCCCGCAAACTCCGCTGTAGGCGGCGAAGGGAAGCGGCGCGGTGTGTGTTGGACGGGGGGGGGTGACTTGTTTCCCCCTCCCCCACCGCCGCCCCTCCCCCACCCCAGGGCCTCCCCCAAGCGGCTCTACGGACAGGAAACAAGAGTTAAGTGGACTCCCCCCCCTCCTCCTCCTCCAAGGATGGACACTCTCTTCTTCGGGGGGGGGAAGGCAGGGGCAGGGGGCGGCCTGCGCGCAACGCTCCCCACCCCTCCCTCTCAGGAGAGGAGGAGGAGGAACCTCCATTACAGCGTCGCTCTCGACTCCACTTGCAAGGCGGACGGAGACGGGAGCAGCAACCGCACGGCGGCGTCGGACCCGCTTCCCCCCCTCTCTCTCTCCCTCCCCCCCCCAGGCAAGAGGCTTTTGCAGGCGCGGATCGCAGGCGTTCCGGATGGAGGCAGGACGCTCACCCCGATCCCCCGCCGATCTCGAGCTCCCCTCTTCTCCCGCCCCCCCACAGCAAACCCCTACACCCCCCCGTCCGTCTGTCCGTCCGTCCGCACTCGCACCCAGCCAGCCATCCCGCTCCCTTCTCCCTCCCTCCGTCCTTTCCTGCCCCCCCAAAGGGCACTCTGCAACCCCCCGCCCCGTGCCCCCCCTCTGCAACCCCGACCCCCCCCGGGCACCCAGTCCAGGTGCGGGGAGGGGGGGGAGAGACCGAGACGGCGAGACACGCAACTTCTCCGCACCCTGCCCAACTTTGCAGCCCACGTGTCAGCCTTTCTTTTTCCCTTGTTTTTTTGCAAAACTGCTGCAAGCCCCCCCTACAAGATCCCCACCTCGATCCCCCCTCCTCTCCTCCCCCGGGGGTGCTCCCGCAGTTCCCACCTGCGTCCGCCGGGGTCTTCATGGCTCCGCCGCCGCCGCGCCGCCGCCGGTTCGATCTCGGCTCCAGTGGCCCCCCTCGCTCGCTTTCCCACCTTCAGCCTCATATGGAGCCGGGACGCCCACGCCCCCCTGTCGTACGTCACCGCCGCGTCGCCATGGACACGCTAAGCCCGCCCCTCCGCCCCAGCCTGTCCAGGAAAGGGAGGGGAGGGCGCCTTAAAGGGGCCGCCGGAGACCACGACCACGACGACCGGCGGCGGTCAGCGGGCGGCGGCGGCGGCGGCGGCGGCTCGAGTGGGATGCACCGTTAGGCGGGAGGGGAAGAAGTTGGGTCAGGAAAGGCGCAGAAAAATCAGCATTATTTAAAAAAAAAAGTAATCTCCGTGAATGCACGCATTCACACGCACACATGCGGGCATAGGTTTCTGGCCTGGGGAAAGCCAGCTGTTGCGACCTGTGCACATTGCGCGTTGCTGTTGGGTGAGGGTACGACCAAGTCCTGGCTGACTGCACCACACCTCCAAGCAGTTTTCTTGGCAGGGATATAGAAGTGGTTTGCCATTGCCTACTTCCAGGGAGAGGCTAGGGATTAAGCCCGCAAGCCTCAGCTTTCCAGGCAGTTTCTTCCACCACTGAGCTGGAGTTACTTTCAGAATCCATTGGCACTTCCATGCAGTTTTCTTGGCAGGGATAGAGAAGTGGTTTGCCATTGCCTACTTCCAGAGAGAGGCTGGGGATCAAACCCGCAACCCTCTGTTTTCCAGTTAAACACCAAGCAATCTATCCAGGCTCAACAAGGCAGGAATCCAAAATGCAACCACCTCGAGAACACAGCTATCCAGATGCTGCTTAAACACATCCAGTGGGGAAGGGGCCACCACCTTGCTAGGCCCCACTGTTTTAAACAGCTAACCATAAGGATTCTCTCTCTTTTTTTTTAATGTTCATCTGAAATCTGCATTTTAGCCCACTATCACATCTTGCACACTGAGGGATTACAAATAACGAGTCACAATCCAAACCATTTTCTCTGTGTCACCATTTCAGGTATTTGAAGAGGGTTGTCAGGGTTCAGGAGGCTTTAAGAGAGGATTAGACCTCTGCAAAAAGGAATAGAGGGCAATTCTGCACTGGCTGGTATACTGGACCAGGGGAGCCTTCCTTCCACGGTCTGGCGTGGTAGATCAACCAATCAACCTCTTTTTCTACAGCTAAATGGAGCCTCCACTGCAAAAGGCAGTGTAGCTGAGAATGGCAACTACTGGATGATGCAACAGGTTATGCTCTTGCTGGCTTCGGGTAATGGAACAGGTACAATGCACATTTATCCTAAAATAAATCTCGTTATGTTCCTTGGTGATGACTCCTGGCTCTAATATCTATAGATCGGTATATCTATATGTATAGATAGATGGATGGACGGGCAGGTGGGTGGGCTATACCCAGAGGTCTCAGGGCAGTCACAACAGGCTTTTAGACCGTTAGATAACACTGCAATTCTCCGGCGTTTAAACAGCTCCGCGGCTCAACGTCAACCGTTAACGTTCCCGCAGTTTAAAAATGGCCGAACCCGAGCTGCGCGAAGGATGCGCAGAAGTTCCCGCCGTAATGAGTTGCGATACGATGTACGGCGGCCCCAGTTCCCGCGTGAAAACTGCGATAGGCGCCTATTTCTTTCCTTGTTCTGTGGGCGCAGCTAAGCACGGCGCAGTGGATATTCCCACGCGATCCCCACCAAACTCTTCCCGTACCCCTGGGGGTACGCGGACCACACTTTGGGAAACACTGTCCTAATTCAATGGAATTCGATGGAATTTTGAATGCACTGTCGATGCAAATGGCAATAAATGATCCAAGCCTGAAAAATAATATATAGAAGATGGAGGAAAACATAACAAGAGGAGGCAAATGTGCCTTCAGTTTAGTATATAAGCCCAAGAGTTAGGCACGAAGTTCAAAGGAATCTGGCATGAGACCACACTGAATAAAAGTGTGGAAGGCGAGAGATGCTCACCAGTGTATGTTTTTTGTGCATTTGATTTGTATCAGATCTAATGCAAGAAAATTTGCATTCATTCAAATTTGGTAGGATTTGGTAGGATTTGAATTAGATACAAATGTTTGTATAAATTTGATACAAATCCCATATGTATCTCCTACATATCCACTCTGAATGCGTCAAATCCGCCCTGAATCCACACTGAATCCACTCTGGATCCGTTGCAGATGTGACTAGGGCAGCCGCTTTCCCACCTCCCCGGATTTGCAAATGTAACAATTATTCGTGTGAATGTTCCGAAGCGTTCAACTTGAATTCGAATGTCTGAATTCAGATGAATTTGGATAAACTTCGAATGTTACAAATATTCATGTACGTCCCTACGGAAGGCCTCTCTGGGTGCTCCAGAAAGACTTTCCAGGCCTCAGGGAAAGCAACGGAAAACAAACAAGAGTCATTTAAGGAAAACCTTTGGATAGCAGAGGATAAGAGACAAAGCACAGATCAACCAGAATACCAAGGTGGAGAAATTAGGACAGGGTGTATTCAGGCGAACTTAGACTTTGGATTTAATGGCCTTATGGAGAAGTGGGTTTTTGACCTAGCAATGTGTATTTCAAAATGGAATTAATGTCCTTTCTGTTTTATTTTACTCTGAGTTCCCTCCTCAAAGTCACATCCTGAGGGTTCAAGACTTTTAAAGATATCATTTGGGGTAGATTGCTTTGTTTCTAGAGCCACCACCGAAAAGACCATGGGCCTTTCTGCACTTTGCTTTATTCTGGAATATATCTCAAGATAGGAGCTGGTTGTTCACATGCACAGTCTGCATTTGCATGTAGATAACAGATCCCTGTCCCAAGATATATTCCAAAATAAGGCCAACTGCAAGTGCAGAAAGATGTCTTGCATCTTCAGGGTCTTAGGCTGCCTCCAGATTAGCTGAATAAATCTGCAGTTGAATCTAAAAGCTCACTCACTGCATACTCACTGCGCAGCGAAGACCGGGCATCCCGACTGGAAGGCAGCTCTGTAGTTTCCCCTATCGGAGCTGCGAGAGCTGACTCGGGGTGAGCCACCATATGGCTTGAGGCAACCAATCAAATTTTGAGCTGCCCTTCCTGCTTAGCCAGCATCTCGCTAAATTTTCTCACCGTCCTGCCTGCGCTGGCTTGAAGCTTCGAATCATCAAAATACTGCACAGTGAGTGTTGCTGACCCCACATTAAGGCAGATGCGCAGTCCTGATTGTATAATGCGGCACCATGACAACTGATCGATTGTCGTGTGTGATAGCTCAACCGGGACTGCGCATTCCAATGTGCAGTATAAACGTGTCTGGACGCAGCCGGAGTTTTCTAACACTTAGCAACTTCCTTTCTCAGGTTACAAACATACTACCTGAGAGCTGGGCATTAGAGGAACGTTTGCCATAACTGGGGAAAAAATGTGCACTTAATTTTGTGCTCACGCACTTTCAGCTTCCTTTTGGTGTCCGTAAAGACCAGTGGCTTGCTTTATTTTACGGAATTAAAACAATCGCTGCAGAAAGGGGCATGGTGTGGGGAGAGCTGGATTTTCTGTCTGGTAGCTCGCCAGTTCGCGCAACCATCCTGCAAGGCAAGATAACCTGGCAGAAAATGAAATCCCTAATTTCAGTCTGCAGCAGAACTTCAGAGCGGCAGAGGAAAGCGCGCTCAGAAACAAGTGGGTTCAGACTTCTTCTTTTTTTTGGAGTGGGGGGTGAAGAAAGCAAATTCACAGCCATCTCTATAAATGAAGGGAATGGGTTGTGGTTAAGCCGGTTTACCTTTTATCACAAGTGTTCTGGGGTGTATTTAAAACAGGAACAACAAAAAAGCCGCCCGGGATGAAAGACAAAGCAAACGTGAATCAAGGGAAGAGGAAAAAGAGGGTGGTGGGGGGGGAAAGATTTCTGAGAATAGCCCGGAACAGAGAAAGGATATAATGTAGATAACAGGGCAGGGTGGAGAAGAATGCCCAGACAATGGCCCAAGGGCACATGATGTTATTATAATTGTTTGAGCTAAGCAGGTCTCAAGCTTCAAGATTGTGGAGATGGGAGGCACGCTCGCCACAGCTGGCTGAACTGTGCAGGGAAACCAGGGTGTTGGCTTGACCATCAAGCGTTCGGAGGCGCGCATTGCACGGGACAGAAATCTCCCCTGGGATGTTTGTTGGAGCCCCACAGAGAAAGCAGGCCGCTTTGTGGCTACGTGCTTCAAGAAGGGGAGTGGAGAAATTCACTGTGGATAAGTCCATCGGTGGCTTCTAGAATGGATGCCTAGGCCACTGTGTGAGATGGGATGCTGGACTAGGTGGGCTCTGGCCAGATCCAGCAGGGCTCCTATTAATTCATGGATGACAGCTTCGTCAAAGGCTGTTGGAATAGAGGCCCAGGTACCACCACCAGGTTGGAGAGAAAGGCAGGATGCCTCTCACGGGTTTGTCTTCCGCTTGAGATGCCCAGAAGCAATTGGCAGGCCACCTGTGTGAGACAAAATGCTAAGCGAGATGGTCTGTGGCCAGATCCATCAGGGCTCCTCTTAATTCACAAAGGACAGGTCTATCAGTGGCTACTAGAATGGATTGCTGGGTGCCACCTCCTGGATGGAGAGGCAGGTAGGATGCCTCTGAAGACCATTTGCTTGGATCTGGGAGCAGGTGAAGGTTTTGCCTCCTCCATCTTCTGCTGAAGCCATTGGTGGGCCACCATGTGAGACAGGATGCTGGACTAGATGGGCTGAGGCCTCACCCAGCAGGGCTCCTCTTCTGTTCTCATGCTCAGTTCATGCAAAGCTAACGTCTCCCACCCACTATAGAGAATATATACACACATATATATATTTGGGCTTTTCCTATGTAAAATGAAAGCGCCTATTAAAACGATCTTCTGAAGGAACCAGATTGCATTCGGATTGTGTGTGGGACTTGAAGCCCTGGTTTCGCAGTGGGTATTCTTGAGGTCTAATCTAAGCCTTGTACCTCCAGCTATGGTGTCTATAAAGTAGGGATATTCATGATTTTGTGCTGGAGAGGGTGGGGAAGTCAGCCATGGCAAAGCCTCAAACACCATTGGTATTGAAAGGGGGGGAAGAGTTTGCCAAACAGGCACAAGTGAGAGCAAAGACAAGTCTGGGAGCAGCACTGGTTGCTTGTTCCTGGCCACGGGGCACAAAACAGGCACCGGCAGATCTGAAGGAATGTGTGGGGATCCAGCCCTGTCTAGGCACGTTGGAGAGTCAGGAAGATCGGCAGAGGTGGGGGAAGAACGCCAACAACAGCAGAACCCCCATGGAGCCGTTTACAGAAAGGCCCTTTCCACACTGGGCCCTATTCCAGGATATAGGCCGAATCAGGGGCTTACTGTCCTCTGCACTGGCATGAGGCTAGCAAGTCCCTATCCTGGGATGTACCCCGGAATGAGGCCCAGTGTGGAAAGTCACACACACTTCCCATCCAGAACAAGGAAGCTGTGTTAACAGAAGTGCAGTCTGGTACGTCCACCTTTCCGCCCTGACCTGCAATCTGGTTTAAGAAGCCTAGTCCAGATCCTGAACCTCCATATCTGCACATTAATGTCCATCACCCATTTGGAATACATTTGTATCTATTTGTATGAATATTCGATACGTATTTGACACGAACGCTGACAACATTTGTATGTATCTGTACGGATCCCGTTTTTATACTGTTCGCATCCCGTTTCCATCCGGTATTATCCGTACAGATACGTATGTAATGAGTGCGTATCCGAGCGCATATGAATGTCCAAATTATTCATATTCATATTTCTTTGAATATTAAAAAACGAATGTCTGGACATTCTATTTAAATTTAAAGGTCTGAATTCGGACAAATTCAATCCAGTAAAGAATAGGCATAGGAGAGGCCGCTGCAAAGTTAGAGGAAGCTCTGCACAGGTGGGAATGGGTAGGATCATCACCATCAGTGTAGACAGCACTGATCCAGCCCATGATCCACTGATCCGGATCCAGAGGCCAATTCACACTATGGCCTCTAGCCAGTAATTAGTACAGCTCTGGTGTACTAGAAGCATGCCTGCCCTCACCAGGGCTGCACAAATCACTGATTAGTATCCCAACCTTAACCCCAGGCTTACCTGGAGCATCGGGCGGTGTGACCTTCGCAGTGGGCGGGGAGTGCGTCATCAGCGCATGTGTGGCCACGTTGCCAGCCGGGATTGATTCCCGGCATCCCAGGCTGACTGGTTGCTAGTTGCTTGCACGGGCACAATGCAGTCACCATCAGGCAGGTCTCCATGCACCGGTGCTGCAGATAAGTGACGCGGCACGCGGCCGGCGATTGGTCCAGCGAGGCAGTGGGACCTTGGCTTTCATGGCAGCACAGAGGACCATTCATATTTCTGGCCGCTGAGGAGTGTCCCTCCTGACCAGAAATGCGTGTGGTCCTCCCGTACCCCGAGTGTACCGGCCTTAGTGCACAACACGCTACTCAGGTAAGTGCAGAAACACCTCAGTGGAAGCGAGTGCAGAAAGGGCCTGAGTTTGCCCCCAGCCCCATTGTGTGGCAACTATATGGACTTCTTGGAGGATACAGCAGTATTGTGGCATGGTGGTGAGCTCTCCTTCACTGGAGGTCTTCAAGCAGAGGCTGGACAGACATCTCTCTGGGATGGTCTAGGAAATCACCCACTGAACAAGAGGTTGGACTAGATGACCCTGAAGGTCCCTTCCAAATGGGTCTATGATTCTGGGGAGAAGTTATCTGAGCTTAAATAATTCATCTCTGATCAGGTCTTTGGTTCTTAATAGGTTTCATAATCTCTTCAGTCCTGTCCCATTGATTATTTTAAGACCACAGGTTTCATTTAAATATATTTTAGTTCCCTCATTTTTCCCGCTCCTGATTGTCATTTCCTGCCCTCATACCTTGGCAATAGGACAGTATATAAATTTATAATAAAGAATAATAAACTAATAGCCTGCAAAACAGAAGGTTATAGGTTCAGTGGGCAAAGTTATTCCAAAGCTTGGGGGCCATTACAGAATAGATCCTGTTATGTACTACTACCCCCTCAAACATCTGGAGATGGTGGAACATAAAGAGGACCTCACTTTTTGCTCTCAATAACTGGGCATCTCTGCATAGATCCAGACTAGCTAGATGTGTACACTACTGTCATCAAGAACCAAGAAGTGAATGTACATTGATCCGCACAATGTGTTATGACCTGCATTTTTATTAATTCCCCAAAATAAGCAAAAAGAAGAGAGAATCCCTTTCTGCCTGATTTGGTATCTCTTAATATTTGACTGCTCTGGAAGATCACCTAATTTGCTTTTATGAAGGCCCCACAATTAGATCAAATAATATCTCCTGTTACTGTACCTGCTGGTACCTGAAAACTAGGTTTAGAGGCAAATAGACAACGTGCCTTTTAGGTCTCAGGGGCTGGACAGCACAAGGGGCAAATGGTTCCTTAGTCCATTTTGATTTTCTCAGGGCTTATTGGTTAAAAACAGTATAGGTTGTTGCAGGCAATTGTGAGAAATAATAGAAAATCACATCCATTCATTAGTAGGTTGCCAGGTTATAAATGCAGCCAAAGAACCCTAGCGATGCTGGGTAGTTCATGCAGTTACATAAGAACATAAGAACATAAGAGGAGCCCTGCTGGATCAGGCCACAGCCCATCTAGTCCAGCATCCTGCCTCACACAGTGACCTACCAATTGCTTCTTGGTGTCTCAAGCAGAAGACGGGGGCAAAACCTTCATCTGCTCTTGACTCCTTGCAGATGGCCTTTAGAGGCATCCTGCCTGCCTCTCCAACCTGAAGTACCTACCTAGGCATCTGTTCTAGTAGCCTTTGATACACCTGTAGTCCATGAATTTATCTAGCGACATTTGAAGGACCAAAGGGTAGCTACTGCTATGGCTTAGTGGTAGAATATTTGCTCTGTATGTACAAGGTCCCAGATTCAGTTGCCACCCAAAGAAGGCAACGGCAAACCACTGCTGTATTGTTGCTAAACCAGGAGTTCAAGTCCCACACAGTGCATGGCTGGATCCAAATGCAACTAGGAGGCATTTTGACCTTACTATGCAAACAGACATGTTTAAGAGACTAGAAAGGGCCTTACTCAGGGTTTTATCTTGGAATGAGGACCTGCCATCCACATGCTGGTGCAGACTATGGGAGACCTCATTTGCAGTAGTACCCTGGTATCAGGTCCCTCTTTCAGGGATATAATCCAGAATAAGGCCCAGTGCAGAAAGAGCCCAGCAGACTAGCTATTAAGCACAGCAGAAAAATCACATTAGCAAGGGCAGGAATGTTTTGTTCAGATCAAAAAAAAGCAACAGAATGCAGCATTTGGTAAAATATTTACAAAGAACAAGTATGAGTTTACAAGTGTTTAACAGCAAAAAGTTGCAATACTTTTTTTTTTATTCTTTCTCCTTCTGTTTTGGTTTTTTTTTTT
>MTQE01003491.1:6038237-6048546 GCA_014337955.1 Aspidoscelis marmoratus
TTTTTTTTTTAACATTTGCGTGCAAGACCTGTTCAAATCTCAAAAGTCTCTTTGCAGGCGTATCGCCGAAGGGTTTTTAATTTAATGGCACTTCAACTTCAGGGGCTTTTTCACCCCACCCTAAGAACAAATAGTAATGGTATGTAGTGATGTAAAAGGGGTGGGTGGGGGGTTCCTTGCAAGCACTGAAGTTTTAGAAGCGTGTACAAAGTTGGGGGGTGGGTGATATAAAAATTACACAAAGGAGGAACTGAAGTGACATGCAATCAGAACTTTTTTCAGTTCGTGGCAGGAGGGCAGAAAAGTAACAAAGGCCCTTTCGGCACTCGTTTTAGATCCAGACTAAGGAGCCTCTCAATCTGGATCACGGGGCCCCCATCTGCACACTGATGCAGATTAAAGAGGTCCTGCTTCCCCACTAGTCCTCCGACACCTGTGCAGGATGGAGCTAGATTAAGAAGCCCTTAATCTGGATCTCTTGTGGACCTACTCTATCGGACCAAGGGCCTTATTCCAGATCTGGAATTACTGGGTATGAGTGGGTGTTTTTCAGCAGTGCATCATAGCAGGTTGAGGAACAACCCACCCACTCACCCCGCACCGAAGCCCCAAGGCCGGGAAATTTCATTCCTAGCCATCAGGGTGCGGGAAGACAGCTGCAAAGCTCCTGTGAGCTTCACACTTGCAGCAGGGAGTCATAGGCCAGACCAGTTTATAAATCTATGGTGAGGCCACATTTGGAATATTGTGTACAATTCTGGTCACCACCCCTCAAAAAGGATATTGTGGAACTGGAAAAGGTGCAGAAAAGGGCAACCAGAATGATTTAAGGGGCTGGAGCACCTCCCTTATGAAATCAGACTGCAACATCGAGGCTTCTTCAGTCTGGAGAGACAGCGTTTAAGAGGGGACCTGATTGAAGTATATAAAATCATGCACAGTATAGAAAAGGTGGATAGACAAAATTTCTTTTCTCTATCACACAACATTAGAAATAGGGGGCATCTATGAAGCTGATGGGCAGGAGAGTCAGATCAGACAAGGGGAAGGATTTCTTCACCCAGAGGGTCATCGGTCTGGAATCAGCTGCAAGAAGAGGTGGTCACAGCAACCAGCCTGGATGGGCTTTAGGAAAACATTAGACAAATTTATGGACGACAGATGTATCAATGGCTACTAGAATGGATGCCTAAGTATAATGTTCAGGCTGGGGGACAAGCAGGATGCCCCTAAGGCCATTTGCTGGGATTCAACAGCAGGGGAAGGTTTACCCTTGTGGTGGGCCACTGTGTGAGACAGGGTGTTGGACTAGATGGGCTGTAGCCTGAGGCAGCAGGGCTCCTCTTAGGTTCTTATGTTCTTACGTACATGATCCAGAATTCCAGATCCACTGATCCAGATTCAAACCAAGTTAAGCGCAAAAATGGCTGAAGTTCTGCATCACTTTATTCTACGTCCTCAAACATAGCTACCTGATGGGACAAAATAAAATGTACGTTTGAGTAAACTCCACTTGCACGGAAATGCACTGCTCACACTGGAAAGAAGGACGGGACTAATACATCGGAAGGTATAACCCGCCCTGCACCACCAGGGTCCCCCCCGGACACCTCACTTAAAACCATTCATTGAAATATCTGGGCCATCAAAATAACACTACATGCCTGAAAGGGAAGCACAACCAGGTGGCATAAGAGGAATCAAAGCTCAGCTTTTGCGTTGCCAAAAAGGTAAACCGGAGCATGAAAGTATGAACTTTCCCCATGCCTCCACAGTCTGGATTAGCAGCTGCTAGTACAATGCTGGACTTCTAATCTGGATTTCGCTCAGTCTGGTGCAGACGGAGCATATGAATAAGAAGACAGTGCCTCTCTTATTCTACACTAAAATGCATTAGTGCCACTTTCCACACTCAGCTCTCCAGGGGCAGCTTAGTCCAGTCCATGCTCTTTTCTCAATCTGGTATTTCCAGGTGGTCTCCCATCCAATTACTAAACAAGCCTAGCCCTGCTTTGTTCCTGTGATTAAACAAGACGCCGCCGAGCTGTGGCTGCCCTCAAACAAGCCATTTCTCCAAACCCTTTGCAGTATGCTAAAAAGAACATTTTATTCTTCTCTGTTTTTCAACTCTCCGGTGGGGAGGATTAGATTCAGAAGCGGCGGACAAACTCCATCGCTGAGTAAACTCCAGCCACTATGCCATGCTACCTCCAACGGTACTTAGCCGAAGGTCAACAGGGAAAGGGGTCCCTGAGAGCCTAAAGTTCAGAGACTGTTCATTTAATGTGTAGAGTTTAATCTCAAAATTCAGGCCAATCTTATCTGACGCAGGGCCTCTTTCACGCCGTGGAAGAGTTATCCTCAGCTTGGATAATCTGGTTCAAAGCCATCATTTTCTTAGCAACAAAACAGGGTGAGAGAAATCTGTTGCCTTTGCTTTCTCGCCCTGGTGATGATCTAAGGATTTCAGCAAATTTCTGCTGGTCCGTCAGCACCGTCGTTAGTATTATTATCATTTACCTCTTCAATTTCCTTCCAACTTTGACTCACTTCCAAGAATGGTCTGGTGAGTTCTATCCCAGTATTCCTTGACTTAAGTCAGAAAAGCATCTATTTCTGCCATATTTAATCCAAAACCAACCACTACCACCACCACGCTGCCCAGCAAAATATCTGTATATTCCGGCGTATAAGACGATTAGGGGTATAAGACGACCCCCAACTTTCCCTGTTAAAATATAGAGTTTGGGATATACTCGCCGTATAAGAAGACGACACCTGGCGTATAAGACGACACCCGACTTTTGAGAAGATTTTCCTGGGTTAAAAAATAGTCTTATACGCCAGAATATACTGTAATTAAGGTTGAGAACCACAGCAATTGCAAATTATGGACGGAACGATATAAGCCATATACCTCTTTTTCAGTAAGGAAGCAGTGTGGGGCACTGAAAGAAGGCATGGGGTCCTAGGTGGACTTTCTAGGGTTCATGCAAACCCACAGACACCACCACCCCGAAAGAGGCCACTAAAGATCCCCGCTGCTGAGGCCCCCACCTGCCCTGCTTTGTCTCCTATCAGGCCTGCTTATGCGAGGAGACTCAGGCTATGTTCAGATATGATAAAAGGGGCGCCCCAGGGGCACCTCATGGAAACCGTGTGTGGCCCTTCTGTTCCCAGTCCACCTTTTCTAGCACTGAATGTTCAGGAGAGGAGGGAGGGCAGGCTGGTGTGTGAACAGTCCCACCTCAAGGACTTCTTTCAGCCACCTCAGAGGTTCTTCAGAAAGACAGTGTGTGGCCTTCATGTTCCCTAACCGTCTCCAATCCACCTTTTCTAGCACAGAATGTTCCTGAGAGTAGAGATATTTGCACGATATTTGTAACATTCAAAATTCGGCCAAATTTGGATAATCAAATTCGAGTCAAATGTTCCCATACATTTGTATGAAGCTTCGTATGGGATTTGTGTGGGATCGAACATCTGTACCGAATTCCAATCCTACCACGTTTGAAGGGGATCTATTTGAATGAATACAAACTTTCTTGCATTTGATTCAATGAATCAAACTGAATACAAAAAAAAATTCATGCGCATCCTTACACCGGGGGGGGGGGGGCTAGACTGGCGTGGGAACAGTCCCACCTCAAACCCATCTCTGAGCTGCCTCAGAGACTCTCTCTCTCTTTTTTTGCCTTGTCTGATCGCAGCCTTACCTGTTCCATACTAAATATTTTTCTCTGCCAACTCCCTCCTGAGTCTTTCACATTTGTGTGTGTGTGTGTGTGTTTGTCCCCTAGAGATGCTCCTGAGACAAGATTACCGTCCCAAGACCACCCTTGTGGCTGATCAGAATCCAGACTGGATCTGGACTCAGTTCTCCTGGATCCAAACATATTATTGTTGGTACACTAAATCCTGCATGCTTGGTGTGAGTGTGTGTACTGTATATCTGAGTGTGCACACAGAAAACACCTTCTGGCCTGCTCCTTCGCCAACCTCCCTAGGTCTCTGGGCTACAAGATGGTTCCCCAAAGGGTAATTATAAAGGTGTTTTGTTTTTGATTCCCTCATTTAGACACCAGCGGGTTTTGCTCAGCACAGAACCAGCGACGCATGCCTCCGTGTGTGTATATAAATACATATATTTGCCTTATGTATGTCTGATGCAACAGCTTATCACTCAAAGAGGGAACCAACTTGCCTTGTCCTCGAGCTATTATCTTCACCGCTTGTGACTGCTGCTGAGGTACCTCCAGACTACACATAATTATTTCGTTATATTCCGTTATTTCGTAACAACCCACTTTCGTAACCGTTCTACATCGTCCTCACGCAAAAGCAAAAACAGCACGTTTTAACCCTGTGAGGGGAACAGCAATTGCACTGTCCGGTCAGGAATCTCCCATGTGTATGTGACAGTCCCTCTTACGTATTGGCAACACGAAGGACCGGCACAGATAAGATTCAGCCTCGAAATTCCATAACTTCAAAGACCATGTCCAATTTCTCGCTAGTGTTCTCAGAAGGTTTCGCAGATTTAATCCGGGATGAGGAGCGATTATCGGAATACAGGGATCTTTTGTTGTGATAGGCCTGTACCCCGCAATACTTTATCGTAAGTGAGATAGGTAAAGCCAGTTTGGCCTAGTGGTTAGGGAGCCAGACTCTTATCTGGGAATACCGGGTTCGATTCTACACTCCCCCATGAAGCCAGCTGGGTGACCTTGGGCTAGTCACAGCTCTCTTCTGAGCTCTCACTGCCCCCACCTACCTCATAGGGTGTCTGTGGTGGGGAGAAGAATAGAACGTTTTGTCAGCCCCTCTGAGTCCCCTTAAATGGGTGAGAAAAGCACTTCTAAACACATTTGACAATTCAAGGACAATTCCACAATTATTACACACACACACACACACACAGCCTGGGAGGCTAAAAAATGGAAACATTTGCACCCTATATTTATTTGAACAAGGAAGCTCTATTTATACATCCCTTGAACCTCTGTTCCTTCGGCCAGGCCGGAAGGAGTCTTGCATAGTCCCTAGTGTGCTCCTAAGAGGTCAAAGGAACTAATATCGAAAGCATTGGAACTAGAGATGAAGGCAAAAGGGGACTTTTCGTCCTGGGGTGCAGGTCCAAACTGTTCCTAACTTCACTAATTATGGTGCAAGAAACCCCTTAGGTGCCCTGGAGAGTCAAGGAGTCAAGGAGACGCATGCATGCATACACGGTTGCCGAGCTGACAAATCTTGGACAAGCAAAAGCAAAATCTATCCGGCAGGTCTGCCCTACCTTGCCTCCAATCCGCTGTGCCATCCCGCTTGCTTGCTGGGGATCCACACCGGCAGTACATTCCCCCCTTGGGGAGGTGATGGCTGTCCAAACAGAAAACAAAAAGAAATTCAACAATGCTGGCACAAAAAGGGAGGGAAACCGATGCTGAGAAATTCCCAAATTGTCCCAGCTCAGAAGGAGTTCTAAGTTCCATTGGACATTAATTCACTACCCAAAGGTCCTTTCCGACCTGTAGGCATGTTCTTTCTGCAGATCATCTGGAAATGGCTAGCAGGACATGTCCATGGGCATGCAATATACATAATATTTCTTCTTCCCTGCAGGTGCAGTGGTCAAAGCGGTTAGCTAGAACTGGAAGCCATTAGGTAACAAGGGCTGAGTTCACACCTAAGTTTTAATCCAGCTTCAGTCCACTTTCAGAATGGAAGAACACATCAGCAAAGTGAAAAGTAATTTTCTTTCCACATTATCTAACTCAAAAGGTGGATCTTTTCATTCTGATAACGCTGAAAGAAATCAGCGTGTCACTTTGCTGATGGGTTCCCTCGTTCTGAAAGTGGACTGAAGCTGGATTAAAGCTTAGGTGTGAACACAGCCAAGTGGTGTTCTTTTCCACCCTTCATAAAATGCAACCCTCCTTGCAGAATGCTGTTCTTCACATCAAATAGTTTTGCGTGAACTTGGCTGGTAAAATGTTATTATTTATTTGATTATTTGTTTATATCCCGTCCTTCACCAAATGGTCTCAGGGCAGGTCACAAGAGTCAAAAATAAAATAAAATATAACCCACCCTCTCTCTCTCCCCCCTCCCTCCCATTCACCCCCTCTGGCAGGACAGCACCCAGTGGGTGATAAGCATTACAGTTTCTGCATCTGGACATCGCTTATGTTATTCTGCTTGATTTAGATATTACAGAATTCAGCATAGATATTCTGGAACATCTTTGCATTATTCTGGAATTTCCAGATTTAGTGGAATGAGTGAGTGATGTCTGGATGCAGCTCTACAAACCTTCAGTGATATAGTTTGGCCACTGAGTCCTTTTCTACACTGGGCCTAATTCTGGTTTATATGGTACAGACTATAGCAGGCCCTTCCCGGGGCTGGCCATAGTTTGTATTAGCATGGGGATAGCAGGCTGCTATTCTGGGATCTAATCTGGAATTAGGCCCAGTGCAGAAAGGGTCTGAGATGCCATCTGCATGGACAAAGAACCTATAGGAACCTAAGAGGGGCCCTGCTGGATCAGGCCACAGCCCATCTAGTCCAGCATCCCATCTCACACAGTGGCCCACCAGTTGCCCATGGGCATCTCAAGCAGAGACAAGGGCAAACCTTCTCCTGCTCTCAAATCCCAGCAAATGGCCTTAGAGGCATCCTGCCTGGCCCCCCAGCCTGAAAGATGTACTTAAGCATCCGTTCTAGTAGCCATTAATACATCTGTCATCAATAAATTTGTCCAGCCATTCCTTAAAGCCATCTAGGCTGGTTGCTGTCACCACCTCTTCTGGCAGCTGATTCCAAAGACTGGGCAAAGAAATGCTTCCCCTTGTCTGATCTGACCCTACTACCCATCAGATTCATAGATGCCGGGATGTCACCTAGTTCTAGTGTTGTGTGAAATTTTCTCTATCTAGGACTGTCTGTAGACAGATCTCCTTCTACTATGGCAAGGGCTGTTTCTGCATGGAGCAGTTTAACCCATCCACTCCAGCCTGTTCTAGACCAAGTGTGGCAGGTTCTGTCCGCATTGTGAGGGCAGAAACACTGTCCATCCCAGACCAACGCTGGCAGCAATGCAGAGGTGCCAAAGCTGTTCTGGTCCACCAGTCCCGCCCCTGCTGATGACTGAGAATGCTACTGGTATTTCTGGCATTCCCAGCATGGAGGGAAGAAGATCCCAGGTTCTGCCTCCCATCGGAATTACAAAGAAGAGGACACTCTGCTTAAGACTTACCCTGGAGGTCAACCTTGTAGTAAATAACTTCTGATGATCTCCCAATGCTTGTTTGGGGTGGGTGGGGGATATTCAAAGGGTGTTGGTGGTGTTCTAGATACGATAGGTCTGTGAACGTTTCCATCAGCGCTGCCTCTGCACAACCCTAAACATCCACCGGTCTGACTATGTGACAAACATCGTTGTCCTTGAATTAGCAGAGGCCACCAGTATCAAGGCCATGCTGCTGAGGACACAGCCGCGCTGGGCAGGGCATGTCTCTAGGACGAAGGATCATCACCTCCCAAAGATGGTGCTCTGTGGTGAACTCACCACTGGCTTCCACAACAGAGGAGCCCCAAGGAGGAGATACAAGGAGTCCCTGAAGCAATCCCTCAGCCTTAGCCATATTGACAAAAATCAATGGCCCATCCTGGCCTCAACGCTGCTGCCTCCTTTGAGAATGCGTGCAGAACCAGTCTCGAGGAGAAAAGCCAACGTAGGAAGAACCATGCCATCACAGTACCACCCAAGGAGACTTTTCCCTGTACCTTCTACAACCGGACCTTCCTTTCCTGCATTGGTCTGTACAGCCACCAAAGCGCATGCAGCAAGCGTGGGTCGAGCCCTCCCTAGCCTTCGTTAGCGAAGCCAGGCCATGATGAGATACAGACCAGTCATTTCTTCACTCATGTACATGAGGACCATATCTGTCAAAGTTTTGATGAGCTAACGCATCTACCCTCAATGAAGGCTATCCGTTGTCACTTAGGTGGTTCTCAAACTCTGGTTCTCCAGACCTTCCCAAGCAACTTCCAGAGGTCCACGCCCACCAGTCCACACCGACCCCAGTGGAAGGCAGGAGTGGGATGCTGGGAGTTGGTTGGGAGCATCTGGAGAACCAGAGCTGGAGAACCAGAGCTCTAGATGACTTGCCGTTCAAAGGCTTCCCCTACAGGCAGATCATTCTGCTCCGTCACTGGACATGGTACGGACAAGGGACTTGTGGTCCTCTTGATGTAGCTGAACTCCTTTCCCATCACGACCCTTTAGGACCACCAGTGATGGAAGAAGTTGGGAGGTGTAGCTCCACAACATGGAGGACACACAGTCCCCAAAAGCCAGCAATCACAGAGAGAAAGATGTGTGGGTGTTCTCACCTTGTGGGTGGACCACTTCTTTTCCTCCTTATGCACCCTTCAGAGCCCATAAATGGGGGTCTTGCAGCAGGGCGCACTAGAGCCGCTGTGATTCCAATGAAGAGGCAGGACTGGGGGGGGGGAGGGCAGGGAACACCACCCAGCAGAAGACAAAGGGCCATGGAAGGCTTAATGCTCACACCACCTCCCAGGCAGCAAGGGGTTAACCGAAGCTCATGTTCTGGCACCTGTTTAAAGAGACATGTGGGAATTTTCCGGTCTTGACCCCTGCTGCTGACCCCTGGCGACCAGGCTACTGGGGGAAGCAGGCCAAAATATGGGAACAATCTCCCCAGGCATTAAAAGTGACAGCTCAGAAGGAATGGAATGAGGAGGGGAGGGAGGCGGAAAAAGGGTACCCAAGGTTGAGGAGGGGAGGGGGCTGGAAGACCCAAACGTCCATCCACCAATTGCCCCAGCGCACAGCAGGACTCCCAAGGGCTAGGGTTACTCTCGCTTTATTCTGACTTCATTTCTTCCTCCTTTCTTTGTTTTTCTTTCTTTTCTTCCTTCTTTCCTTGACTTCAAATTCCTCCTCTTCCTCCTTTCTTTCTGACTTTGTTTCTTCCTTCTTTCCTTCCTTCTGGCTTCCAATTAGTCCTCCTTTATTTGACATATTTTGTTTCTTCATTCCTTCATTCTTCCTTTCTTTTTCTTCCTTTCCTTCTTCCTTTCTGACTTCCAATTCCTCCTCCTCCTTTTCTTTGTTCCTTCTGACTTCCAGTTCCTCCTCCTTTCTTTCTGACTTTGTTTCTTCCTTCCTTCTTTCATTCCTGACTTCCAATTCTTCCTCCTTTCTTTTCCTTCCTTCCTTTCCTGTCTTCTGACTCCCTCCTCCTTTCTTTCTGACTTTGTTCCTTCCTTCTGACTTCCAATTCCCCCTCCTCCCTCCCACTATCTTTCTTTTTCTCCTTCCTTCCTTCCTACCCTGTTTTGGTGGTCTCCAGTTGCAGACAGAAAGCGCCTCCCACCGGGAGCCCCCATTATAGCCCTAGCGCAATCCCCCCCACTCCTCCACCCCTTTTGGCCTGTGCTGTCCTTGGCGGGGTGGGGGCAGGGAGGTGGGTGGGTGCTAAGACAGCGTGCAAAGGTGCCTCCTGAGGGTCACCCAAGCCCAAGAAGAGCAGCAGCAGCAATCTAGGGCTGGTGCCACATTTTCTGGGCCCTGGTTATAAATAGTCCGTGTTATAAATAATGCAGCATTATTCTCTCTATAATTATCGGGTGGGAAGTTTGTGGCTGGGGCTGGCGTATTACACAGCTGAGGGCCGGCACCCTCCCGCCCGCCTTAAGCCAGGCTTCCTAATTTACACCCCTTCCACGCCCGACTTATTGGCTGCCCCTCTGCCAGGTTGACAGATAGGCTGGCGAAGCCAGCAACCGGATCCTGCCATTACCCTGGCTCCCTGTGCAGAGGGGCCCGCCACTGCTGACCGCATCCTTTCCATTTGAACTCGATGGGAAAGAGATTGGAGCTCAGCCTTAGACACTGGGAGAGAGTGGGGCTGCTGGGCGGATGGGTGGGGGGTGGAAATAGGGGGGGAGAGGCTTTCAGAACCTCGTGCCCCCTTGTAGGCAGAGGTTAATTTTTAAAGGGAGAAATCCTAACCCCTGGACCTTAAGTCTGCCTAGAAGACGTGGCCCTCTGACCCAGCAGCCCTCTGCCTTAATCCGGAATATGTGCGGGGTTGCCCATGGTTACTTAGCAGCTAAGGAAGGTACCCTAGGTATTTTTACAAGGACCCTCAACACACTAAAGGCCCCGATAGATCACTGGCATTTGGTCCACAAAGCCAACGTTGTAAGGATTTAAATGGCTCCTTAAGGCCAGTTTGGTCTAATGGTTAGGGAGCCAGACTCTTATCTGGGAATACCG
>MTQE01003491.1:6048733-6070574 GCA_014337955.1 Aspidoscelis marmoratus
CTGAGCTCTCACAGCCCCACCTACCTGACAGGGTGTCTGTTGTGGGGAGATGAATAGAAGGTTTGTCAGCAGCTTTGAGTCCCCTTAAACATGTGAGAAAAGTGGGGTAGAAAAGGCAACTCTCTTCTTCTTCTTCTTCTTCTTCTTCTTCTTCTTCTTCATTAAGTGTGGCTCTCAAGTAGAAGGGATGCCTAGGTTCTGGCTCCAGGTTGGAGGGACAGGCAGGAAGGATGGCTCCACAAGCCATTCACAGGTGGAGATTCTCCTCTTGTCTTCTGTTTGGGATGCCCACATGGGCAATTGGTGGGCCACTGTGTGAGACAGGATGCTGGACTAGATGGTCTCTGGCTTGATCCAACAGATCTTCTCATAATTCTTGGAGGGCAGGTGAATCAATGGCCACTAGAACAAGTGCCTAGGTACTCCTTCCAGTTGGAGAGACAGGCAGGACGCGGCTGAAAGCCATTGGCAGGAATTCGAGAGCAGGTGAGGCTTTTGCCTTGGTCTTCTGCTTGAGGTGCCCAGAACCAACCGGTGGGCCACTGTGTGAGACGGGATGCTGGATTAGATGGGCTGCGGCAGGACCCAGCAGAGCTCCTGTTATATTCTTAACAGACCACCTGAGGGGAGATCTCTGCCCCAAGGCGGTTACAATCTACAATTTTTCCCTTTGCTATTATTATGTGCTTCCTGTGTCAAGGGTTTAAGACATATCCCCAGAGCCTATTAAATTGGAGGCAATGAGGCAGGACAGAGGAAGAAACTGAGGCAAACCCAGAGGACACAGAGCTAGCAAATAGGAGCATGACTGTCCATATTCAGACTCCTAAACCAGTACAGGTTGGTAGGTTGGTTCCCCTCAACGCCCAGCTTCTTGGGTGGCACAAAGTCAGATCCTATCGCCCTGCCGCACAGACTTCTCACGGTCTGAGGAAGCATAATATTAGGTTCCTATATCGGTCATGGTGCACCTGCCCCTCCAACACAGCGGGAGAACAAATCCAGGTGTGAAGATGCGAAGGAAGCAACCTTTCCCCCTTTTCAGACACATCCAAAACACCGAAACCAGGAGTCTACGCTTTTTACCTGTTTATCAGGGGACATTTAAGGTGCGATGCTTAAACCCCTATTTCCTTCTCTTCCCCCAGGGCTATTAAAATCAAGGTTTAAACCCATTTTTTACTAAAACTGGTTTATTACACAACCTGAAAACACAGGATTATTTAGCCAGAGATGTCTGGGCTTAAGGGAGCTTCTTTTATTTTCTCTCTGCTTCATCAAGCTAAAGGGCACAGAGAAAAAGAGAAGATGTAAAAGGCGCAGGTTCAGCGGTAGAGGAAACAGCCTGGAAAGCTGAGGGTTGCCGGTTTGATCCACAGGCTCTCCCTGGAAGTAGACAATGGCAAACCACATCTGTCTCCCTGCCAAGAAAACTGTGTGGAGGTGTCCATAGAGTCTGGGAGTGGCTGTAGCTCAGTGACAGCAGAGAGCCACAGCCTCTCTCCAGAAGTAGGCAACAGCAAACCATGTCTGTATCCCTGCCAATAAAACTGCACAGAAGTGCCCATGCAGTCAAGGAAGAGTCAGACACAACTTGGTGGTGCCAACAGCGACAACAAGAGGCACTTTTTTGGGGGGGGGTTGTTGCCGGACACACACACATTTAAAGATTTCAGGATGATGGTGCACGCACCAGGTTTCGATGGCAGGTCTGAAACCACTTACACCAAACCCAAAGGCAACCATGCCATGGGCCCTTGAGAAAGCAAAGCAAGATAGCCTGTGCCAAGCAGCCTGAGCTCAAAAGCATGTGCAGAGTGCAAGAAGAGAGAAGCCACTAGCCAACTGTCCAAAATATCTCCCCTTCCTGCAACCATGCAAAATGTGGGAGTTCCTTGAAAGGCACCCTGACTTTAGGGTTTACCCCTCAGCAGAAGGGCCTTCCCCCACCCAAGAAAATAATAAACCCACCTCCACTCCCTTTGGGCTACATTCTCTCCTAAATTTTAATCCAACTTCAGTACCCCTTCAGGTTCTCTGGCAAGGCAATAAGCTGCTTGGTTTTGGCTTTCTCTTACTCAGAAGATCCACCTTCCGGTCAGAGAATGTGCACAGAAAATGACCGGTCACTTTGCTGATGGGTTCCTGCCACTCTGAAAGTGGTCCAAAGCTGGATTAAAATTTTAGGGGTTTGGACATAACTCTCTTCTCTCTCAAAGCCTCTTTTCCTGGGCCTCACCCCCCCCCCACACACACACTCTGCCCCAAGACCTGGGCTCCCCCTAATTCCCCCCCCTCGGCCCCAACCCTGGCAGTCAGCAACTTAGGAATCAGGAACTTTGCCATCAGGTCCTTTGGGAAGCGAAGCCCCTTGGCACAAATAATCAAGAAAGAAAGGAGGTGGGGAGGGAGGGAGGAGAGAGAGAGAGAAGAAAGAGAGAGAAGAAGAAAGAGAGGAGGAGAGGAAAGAAAGAAAGAGAAGAGAGAGGAAAGAGAAAGAGAGAAGAAAGAGAAAGGAAAGAAAAGAGAGAAGAGAGGAGAGAGAAAAGAAAGGGTGTTTTTCCAGTCACTAGAAGTACCCATTAAGTACCCATTAATGGGTATGTAATGGCATTTTTGTACCCATTAATGGGTACTTAATGGGTACTTCTAGTGACAGTGGAAAAACACCCATAAAGAGAGAAGAGAGAGAAAGGGAGAAAGGGAGAAGAAAAAGAAAGAGAGAAAGAGAGAGAGAGAAAAGAAAGAGAGAGAAGAGAGGAAAAGAAAGAGAGGAGAGGAAAGAAAAAGAGAGAGAAGAGAGGAAAGAAAGAGAGAAAGAGAAAGAAAGGAAAGGAAAGGAAAGAGAGAGAGAGAGAACGAAAAGAGAAGGAAGGAAGGAAGGATCGAGTCACTTACAGAGCAAAGAAGAGGGAGGAACCGTGGGGGCGATCCCTTTTTCAGGGGGGGCCCATGGAGAGGCCACCTCGCGCGCGTCCCCAACACGGACACACACACAGAGCGCAGCACGAGAGCGGGCCGGTCGGAGGCGCCCCCAAGTGCGGCGGGGGGGCCGAGGCGGGCGAGGCGCCGTCCGCGCGGGGGAAGCGCAGGGCATATATTTAGCTCCAGGGCGGGGTCGCCTTAGGAAGCCGCGGCGAAGGAAGCGAGCGAGGAGCGGAGCGGAGCGCGCCGGCCGGCCGGCTGGGGCATGAAACTTGGCCGGGGAGGCTGCGGGCCGCCTCGGGGCTCCTCCTCCTCCTGCCGCTGCGAGGCCGAAATAGCGGCGGCGGGAGGAGCGGAGAGGAAAAGTTTGTTCCTGCGGCGGAATTAGCAGCAGCGGCTAAAAACAGCCGCCGCCGCCGCCTCCCTCCGCCTGCCCGGCTAGCCGGGGCGGATGCCAACTGGCACCGAGGCGCTCGCCCGCCCTGCCCTGCCCTGCCCTGCCCTGCCCGCCCTGCCCGGCTCCAGGCGAGAGAGGGGCGCGGGGTGAGGCCCTTCATACGCACAGCAGCCCCAGCAGGCGGCCCCGGGCCGGGCGCTTCCCTGGCCAGCCTCCGCCTCCTGCTGCTGCTCCGATGCTCCTACTTCCTTGCGCTACCTTTCGGATTCGCCCCGATTGAGCTGCGTCTACACTGACGGTTTAATCCAGCTTCGAGCCACTTTTTGTCAGAGTGGGAAAACTCCCTGAGCAAAGCCGCCGGTCCCTTTCTTTCCGCGTTTTCTGTGTTTTGGTAATAGAGCCAAGAGCGAACGGAGACTCGCTTTGCCAACCCAGTGTCCCTTGCTCTGAAAGCGCACCGAGGTCGGATTTAAGGTCTAGGTGTGACCGTGGCCTGAGTTCGCTCTTCGCCACCACCTTCCCTTTGCCCGCAGGGGTTGCGGATGGCTGGCATCTTCTTGCTTTGCAGCGCCACCTCCTGGCTGGCAGGAGAGCAAAAGGGGGCCGGAGGGGGGCGCTGTCCGGAACAGGGCCGGGCTGGGGTGCTTGGCGGGTTGATCCGCAATGGCGCATAGGTGGGCCAACTTCTGGCATAGCACATGTAAATGGGCGACAGAGGTTTGTGCTGCATTTGGGTCCCTGGTGGAAAGGGCATGGATAATGGTGAACAGGGCATGGATAATGGTGAACAGGGCATGGATAATGGTGAACAAGTACTTTTCTGGCCTCTGGAAGACCTATTTTGGCCTCTGCGGAGCATCGGACTAGGTGTGTGATGCCACCGGAGCCCATTCCAAAATGTAAGGAGGTGGGTGGGGGGAGGGCGGGAGACATCCGGTGGCATCGCACACCTACTGAGCCAGTTTGGTCTGGTGATTAGGGAGCCGGACTCTTATCTGGGAATACTGGGTTCGATTCCGCCCTCCCCCATGAAGCCAGCTGGGTGACCTTGGGCTAGTCACAGCTCTCTTCTGAGCTCTCACAGCCCCACCTGCCTCACAGGGTGTCTGTTGCGGGAAGAAGAACAGAGGCTTTGTCAGCTGCTTTGAGTCCCCTTAAATGGGTGAGAAAAGTGGGGTAGAAAAGCCAACTCTTCTTCTTCTTCTTCTATTCCAACACTCTCCAGAGGCTGAAACAGGCCTTCTGGAGGCCAGAAAAACGCTTCCGGTTCAGGG
Organism: Aspidoscelis marmoratus; assembly: GCA_014337955.1. Lineage (NCBI taxonomy): Eukaryota > Metazoa > Chordata > Lepidosauria > Squamata > Teiidae > Aspidoscelis > Aspidoscelis marmoratus. The sequence continues at coordinate 6,053,330 of MTQE01003491.1, forward strand.
ATTGCATGACCCCAGACCTGGAAGACCTGTTCACGGTTTCAGGTAACCATGGTAGGAGCCACAACTGAGCGGCGTGTGCCGTTGAGCAAAGCTTCTGGCCGTCCCCGGAGTAGATTCAGACATGACTGGGTGGCAGCAGCACCTGGGAAAATGCACCTAGAAGAGCTTCAGTGCTGCAGATGTGCCCGTGGGCACCTTCAAGGACAAAGAGACCCTTTTGCATTGTTTTGATCACTTATGCCAGCATTACACCATGTCTCCACAGCCACTACGTCCTTAAATTCGAATGTAAAGATTCCATTCGAATTTTGGATCTGTTTGTTCAACTTATTCGAATATTCGTATACGTTTGGGTTCGTACATGATGCGTACTTAAAGATCCGCACCTTTCCCGCATCTGTACACGTTTGTACAGATCTGTATGGGATGAAAACGGGTTGCATACAGGACAACTACGGGATGCATACGGACGTGTACAGATGGGTAGGGACCCGGGGAAGATGCGTACGGGTATCTACGAACGTTGTTGACGTTTGTAAGTGCAAATCCGAATCAAAAATTCAGACGAGTAGATTGATTCGAATTGAATTTGGTTAAATTCAAACTTTTAAACATCTGAATTGAATTTTCGGGTAGTTGATTCAAGTCGAAATGAATCCTGAAAGTTGCACCGGTGCACACCCTTAATACATAGGCAACCTGCTTTAAAGAAGTCTGAGCTCTTCCTGGGGCAAGGCCCCGCCTCACTTCCCTTTCCTTCGAATATTCAGTGAACTTCTGAAGTGAATTCAAAGCCGAGCGGATTCAGAGCGGCTCCATTTGCATGATGCAAAGCAACCAGGGAGGGGAAATTAGTTCACATCCCTAATAAGTATATACAGAGGTTCCCAAAGGTTGGGTGGCATTTTTGAGCCAGCCTCCAAATTTGTCTGCCAAGGTCTGTTTGCTACAGAACCTGTGAAAGGGCTGGGAACCGAGAGTATCCATGCGGATCCATACGGGATAAAAACGGGATGCGTACTAGATCCGTATCATTGGCTATGTAGAGAATATTTTAACAAATAGATATGAATGTATCTTTATTCGTACAAATTTGGATTTTCGAATATTCGATTCATTGCCAATCGAATGTCGAAAATTGCATTCTTGGGGTGTTTTTCCACTGTCACTAGAAGTACCCATTAAGTACCCATTAATGGGTACAAAAATGCCATTACGTACCCATTAATGGGTACTTCTACTGACAGTGGAAAAACACCCTTGCACACCTCCACCCAGGAGGTCTTTTGTTCTGTTTTCTTCATGAGCAGAAATGTGTAAACCTCAGAGCAACACAGGACGCTTCGTCAGCTGCTGGCCAGCATCTCGGTAACGAAAACCATGCTTCTTGGGCGAAGGGAACTCCGGCATGCTGATCGTCAACTGGAAAAAACCACAAGGTGATTAAGTTACCTTATCTCCCAAGCCACAAATATTTGCTTTCGTGGCAAGTTGTTTTGCTTGTTCCACGGCTGAGAATTAAGCGTGCTTTCAGGCTGGCCTGTTAAGGGTTCTGCTAACTTCAAAAGCTTGTGCATTCTTGCCCAGCCGAAAAGAGTTAAACGATTGGGCTTTATTTGCTTTTGTGTTTTGGGAGAGCCCCAGATAGTCTCAAAAAAATTCCTTCCACTCGTCTGCTGTCAGAAAAAAACACAAACCTATCCCTGATTTCATACGATAGTTTATGGAAGAATTAAGGGTTCCATGGCTAGTTTTCAGCTCATCATTTGCAGTTTTGCAGGGCTGTTCCACAGTTTATTTATTTATTATTTATATTTCTATCCTGCCCTATACCCAAAGGTCTCAGGGCGGGTAACAGCCTTTAAAATCCGACATATCAGAAAACAATATGTATTAGAAGAGTAAAACCACAAGAGCATTTAAAATTCAACATGTTAAAAACAGAATCAAATCAATTAAAACAATGGCACTCACAGTGGGGGAAACATGACCAACGTTTTAGCCAAAGGCCAGAGCAAAGAGATGCGTCTTCACCGCCTTCCTGAACATAAACAGAGAAGGAGGTCAACGTACCTCGAGGAGACTATTCCATAGGCTGGGGGCCACTGCTGAGAAGGCCCTCTCCCGGGTGGCCACTCACCTCACTGCTGAAGGCGGTGGAACAACCAGGAGGGCCTCCCCTGCAGATCTTAATGCAGGGGCAGGTCAGTGTGGGAGAAGGCATTCCTTTTGGGGCCCAAGTCATTTAGGGCTTTGTAAGTCAGAGTTAGCCCCTTGCATTGGGCTCGGTAGTGAATTGGCAGCCAATGCAACTCTTTTAACACCGGTGTGATGTGCATTCAGCTAGATGTTCCGGTCAGCACTCTAGCAGCTGCATTTTGCACTAGCTGCAACTTCTGAACCGTCTTCATTTCTGATTTCCATTTTATTTGTATGTCACCTTTCCACCAGCCGTAGTTGGGAGCAGGCGCTCCTGGCCATGGCCTCCACCTGGGCTTCAAGCGTTAGCGTGGACTCCAGGAGCATCCACAAGTTACGCACCTGTCCCTTCCAGGGCACTGCAACCCCATCAAGGACAGGGTATCTCCCAACTACACAGACCCGAGACCCTGTGACCCACAGCACTTCTGGGATTTCTTCATTGTACCTTCTGTAACTCCTTTTTTAAAATGCTAGTATAGGCCAGGAGCAAAACAAGAAAAAAAAAACCCTAATGATGTTGTCTTTTTGTTCTTCTGTACGATTGAATGTTAATACAGCCATTGGACCAGAATAGTTTGTGTCCTATTAGAGGCAAGTATTGTCTCAGATACATAAATACTGCCCTGTAATTTAATACAAAAATCCATTGCGGGTCCCAAGGGCATCATTACCATGGAGTTTGGCCAGGTTTTTTTTTTGCTGGAAATCCAGGAAGGGTGGGGTGGGGGTAGGCTATTGGTATGTTTGGGGTTTATTGTTGTTTATTGATCACTGCATTCTATTTTCTAGGTAAAGAGAAATAATGCCATAGCAAATTGCAGGCATGCGGGGGGTGGGGGGAATGTTGTTATGGACACGCAGTGTTACTGGCATGCACAGAAGTGGTTTGCCATTACCGGCTTCTGGGGAGACACCAGAGGGTGAACCTGCAACATTTTGCTGCACTTTCTTTGCCAGGGGCCTCAACTTAATTAAATCCAAGGACTGTTACAAAGATGAAATGAAGAAGAAGAAGGAGGTGGAGTGGGAGAAGGAGTTGCCTCCATGCTGGAAAGGCAGGCAGGAGGCCTCTAAAGACCTTTTGCAGGGAGTCGAGAGCAGGTGGAAGTTTTTATCTCTGCCTTCTGCTCGAGATGCCCAGAAGCAACTGGTGGGCCACTGGGTGAGGCGGGATGCTGGACGAACTGGGCTGTGGCCTGACCCAGCAGGGATCCTCTGAGGGTTTTAACAGGCCTTTCTGGCCGACGAACGTAAGGATGGGAAAGAAAAAATAAGAGTAAAATAATTTCAGCCCTGTACACTTCTCAAGCATAGCCAGAGCAGAACAGATATCCTAACGCAGAACTGCTCAGGTTCCCTTCACAGGGACCAGAACAAGTGGGATTTCTAAATCCTGTGGATTTCTAAATCAGATCCATCCCATTGTATATCTGTCCTGATTTTCAGTTATTTCACACCCACAGTGTGAAACTGAATGTACTCCAGCGGTCAGCCTTGGTTGCAATTACCGCCACATATCCAAAAAGATTATTTTCAGCCTCCTTGTGAGCCAGTTTGGTCTAGTGGTTAGAGAGCTGAACTCTTATCTGGGAATACCAGGTTCAATTCCGCCCTCTCCCATGAAGCCAGCTGGGTGACCTTGGGCTAGCCACAGCTCTCTTCTGAGCTCTCACAGCCCCACCCACCTCAGAGGGTATCTGTTGTGGGGAGAAGAACAGAAGCTTTGTCAGCTGCTTTGAGTACCCTTAAGGGAGAAGAACAGAAGGTTTGCCAGCAGCTTTGAGTCTCCTTAAATGGGTGAGAAAAGCAGGGTAGAAAAGCCAACTCCTCTTCCTCCTCTTCTTCTTCCTCCCTCTATGAGCTCCTAGTACCCTTGCTGGCCCAGTCTACCAACCAGTGTGGAGTTGCCCTCAGACAGCTGAAACGAACTGCCCTTGCGTTTGGAATGCGGTGGTTATTAAGGGACACCAAACAGGGGCCAACACTTGGTAGACCCTGAACTGATTTGCCCTAATCTTATGGGAAGGTACCAGAATCACCCAAAAGCTGCTGCTTTGCCGCCTGTTGCCCTTTTATTGAGCTGAAACTGACTCCGTGCCTAGACAAGCTTCCTGGATCAAGGAGGACAGGAAACTCTTGAGTTCTTTTTGCTACAGCTGTTGGCTGGTGAAAACAATACAAGCAACGTAAACAGGCCAGGGAGATTATATCTTTTGCTGAGCCAACGGCTCCTGTAAAATGTATGGCAGACTCATAAACCTTCCCAACCATTTTCCTTTGCTGGGGAGGCAGGAACAGAATAGGTTTCAGCATGCCCTGGCTGGGATAACGGGTGAACAAAGGATCCCTGGGTACTGGCAGCCATGATTCATCCATAGGTCTGCAAAGATCAGAGGACGTTGAAAATATTCCCCAAAACCTTTTTGGAAAAAAACAGGGATGGCACCAGACAACACCGCACGTTTTGGTCAAACCCAGATTGCTTTTTCCTAGTGTTTCCCATGGAAATTCACTGTGGAATGCCTTATAGGCTTTGCTAATTATACATCTAAAACCCGTGATGGTATTTATTAGGTTTTTTTTTTAAAAAAAAATTCATTTCTTACAGGAGAATATAGACTGAGAAAGGTGCTTCTATGGTTTTTGGAAAGCAATGTTTAAATAATACCTTTAGAAGAAGAAGAGTTGGTTTTTCTACCCTGCTTTTCTCACCCATTTCAGGGACTCAAAGCGGCTGACAAAGCTTCTGTTCTTTTCCCCACAACAGAACACCCGATGAGGTAGATGGGGCTGTCAGAGCTCAGAGGAGAGCTGTGACTAGCCCAAGGATACCCAACTGGCTTCGTGGAGGAGCGCAGAATCAAACCCAGTATTCCCAGAGAAGAGTCCGGCTCCCTGCCTCTGTCTTAAGATATGGTGGTGTGGCCCTCTTTAATTGTACCACCACCTTCAGTAGTTAAAGGGGTCGGGTACCAGGACAGGGCCTTCTTTGTGGTAGCCCACACACTATGGAATAGCCTGTGCCCAGCGATGCACCAAGCGTCTCAAGGCACCCCTATGGCTGAGGAAACAGCTGCCTCTTCCCACTTTCAGGCACTGTTATAGTTTGAGTGCATTCATTTTAAAATTATCATTGTCACATTTATAACCTGACCTGAGATCTTTGGTTATAGAGTGGAATAAAAATAGAAATAAAAAAGTAAAAAAAAAGAAAATGCCCAAATGAAATATGGTTTATACAGTACGGCAGCGTTGAAATGTGTGTTTCAACACAACACACCACTGTAGCATGATGATGTCTGCTAACAAATTATTGTTTGGCTTTCTAATTTGCAAACAAAGACACTGGCTGAAAAAGTGCTGTAAATCTCAGCCCTGCTATGTGTGTCCATGCAGTTTGATGGACACATTCACTAAGTTAAAGAAACTATTTCTCTTTGTTAAGGAAAAGTTGCAACTCTTGGGAGTGGCTGTAGTTCAGCGACAGATCAAATTGTCTGGAAAGTGGAGAGTTGCTGGTTTGGTCCCCAGCCTCTCCTGAGAAGGAAGAAGAAGAATGGGCTTTTCTACCCCACTTTTCTCACCCATTTAAGGGGACTCAAAGCAGCTGACAAAGCTTCTATTCTTCTCCCCACAACAGAACACTCTGTGAGGTAGGTGGGGTTGTGAGAGCTCAGCAGAGAGCTGTGACTAGCCCAAGGTCACCCAGCTGGCTTCATGGAGGAGGGCGGAATCAAACCTGGTATTACCAGATAAGAGACCGGTTCCCTAACCACTAGGAGGCAATGGCAAACCACTTCTATCGCATTGCCATGAAAACTGCTTCCAGCTGTAGCTTGACTTTAGGTGGCCGACGGGCTTGGTAACTGCTGAACCAGGCCAGCATGCAATCTTGCAGGGGTGGCGTTCGGCTGAACAGCAGTGGTGGGCAAAGGAGGATAAGAAGAAGAGTTGGCTTTTCTACCCTGCTTTTCTCACCCATTTAAGGGGACTCAGAGTGGCTGACAAACCTTCCATTCTTCTCCCCACAACAGAACACCCTGAGAGGTAGGTGGGGCTGTGAGAGCTCAGAAGAAAACTGTGACTAGCCCAAGGTCGCCGAGCTGGCTTTAAGCAGGAGTATGAATCGAACCCAGTATCCCCAGATAAGAGTCCGGCTCCCTAACCACTAGACCAAGCTGGCTGCTGCTGTTTGCCCATATTAAATGCGGGTCTTGAAATGAATGACCTCCCGGTTTCCCAGGGGAAAGGGCTCGTTCCACAGGGGGAGAGAGGAAAACAAGGGACTCTTTCTTTCTTTCCTTCCTTCCTTCGTCACTAACAGACTGTTCCCTGCGAGAGCAACAACCGCGGCAGCTACTCCCGCAGGCGACTCCTTCACAGGACCAGACACGCCGGCCCAGCCAGGCGGACGGGATCGCTCGCTCGCGTGCGCAGCCCAGGCGCCTAGAAGGGGGGAACGGGGCAGACACTCCTGCCGGAGGGATCGCACCCGGGCCAAGGAGAGCCAGGCGGGCAGGGATCGGGTTGCACGGCACGCTGTCGAGGAACGTGAGAACGCTCCGTCCCGCTGAACTGCTTTGCAACCGGATTCCCCGTCCCCCCCACCAAATCATAACCGCTGCTTCTCTCCGCAGCCTGACTAGCGTCGCGCGAGCTCCTCCAGCGGGTGCAAAAGAGGAGAAGGGGTGGGTGGGACGGTTGCTCCCAGTTTTCCCCGTCTCCTCTCCCCCCCGGGCTGCATTCACACGTGCACACGCGTGTCCCAGGAAACTCGCAAGTCCCTGTCGCGCGCGCCGCCGCCCCCAATCGCCTGCGCTAGTTCTTCGCCCGGCCGACGGTCCCCGCTGCTGCTGGTCTGCGGAGGGGCGCCTTCCCATTGGCTACGGTCTCCGACGCCCTCAGCCAATGGGCTGCCACCTCGGTGATCTCATAGCTCGGCCGCCCCGAGCGCGGATTGGCCGTCGCGGGCCCCGCCTCCGCGGCCCCACGTGGGGAAGGGGATCCCGGTCCGGACGCTGATTGGCCGCGGTGCTGTCGGCGGCGGCTCCGCTGTTGCTGAGGGGAAGCGCGAGGGGCCCGGGCCGGGCCGGGCAAGGCCGGGAGCGGACCGCGGGTGAGTGGACGGATATGCTAATGACATGCAAATAGGATTCAAATGAGCCTCCCGAGGTGGGGGGCCCGGGTGGGAGCGAAGTCCGTGCTGCCCCCCTCACCTCAGGAGTTGTACTTTGCAGGCTGGCGGGGGGAGGGGCGGGCGAGGAGGAACTAGCCGAGGAGTTTGACGGGAGTTGTAGTTTTTCCTTAGGGAACTCCCCGGGATATCCTACAGGGCGGGCTGCCCCGCGGACTACAAGTCTGGTGAGGCCTCGCGCTGGCAGTGGTTTTCCTGAACCGATCTGTTGCCCCAAAGCATGGCGGGTGGGGTAGTCTTTTAGCGCCTGGCTCTCCGGCTTTCCCAATCAGGGACCGCTGTGCCCGAAGACTCTTGCTCACTTAAAACATCCGGCATCTCCCCTCCGCCACACAGTCCTGAGGTGGGTCGCGCGCGTTGCATCCTGGGAGATGTGGTTCTTTCGCGCGGAACTTCCTGGTTTCTGCTACGAGCTTTCCTTAGGCCCCGTGACTCGGAGGGCCGTCGGGCATTGCGTGCGCAAAGTTCCGCGTACGTGAGAGGGAGGCTGGGATTTGGAGTCTTTGCGCCCCGTGGAGCGATAGCCAGCACTGTAGGTGGCATGGCGGCAAAAACTACAAGCCCCATGGACTGTGGTACTTATTTTCCAGCCTCCGACTTGTTTCGCGGGCCTTTATGGGAGTTGAAGTTTTTTACTGCGCAGCTACTATTCGATGGGATAGTGGAGAAAGTCCTTGAGAACTACATGTCCCATGAGACGTAGAGCAGCCTCGCTCTTCCTGTTCGCCCAGCGCCAGGTAAACAAGTCTGTAGTGTCGCCCCGCCCCTTCGTCCTTATTGGTTACTGTACCTCGGGCATCGCCCACTTCTTCCCCAATTCACCTTTTCACAGGCTACTGTAAATGCTCCTCCCGGGGGAGAGGCCAAACACTCCGGTAGCTGGTGCCGCCGCCTTCCGGCGCCCGATTGGCCGCGCTCGCCGCCCGTCTCGAGAGGCGGGCAGAGAGCGAGCTTTTGTGGCGAGCGATTGGCCGCCCTCGGGATCTGTCAGAGAGTTGTGGCTGCTGATTGGGCGTCGGTTCCAGCTGGTCCAGATTCATTCACCATTTTGTCTGTTGGAGTAAAAGGGGCTCGGAGGGGCCGAGAGGGGCTCGGGCTGGACCATCGAGGAAGTGGGGGAGGGGGGAGCCGGACCGTACCAACATCCCCAGGAGAAAGATCCCCGGCTTTGCAAACTTCTCCGGAAAGGGGACTCATTCGGGTAAGCAGCGGGTGGGAGGCGCTCCAGCGCCCCCCCTCCCAGGAGGGGGGAAATCGGGGTCCAGGAGGGGTGGCATCTTTCCCACCACCCTCCCAAGGAGACAGCGGAGGGAATGAGATGCACCGCCTTTAACCCTTCCGCCCCCCTCGCTCCACTTGGCTTCCCCGGGCAGGGCAGTGGAGTGCAGCGCAGCACCCAGCTCTGCAGGCAGCAGCCTCTCAAAATGGGGGCCCTGGCAGGGATGCAAAACGGGGGGGCAGATCTGACCTTGCAACCTGCTTAGGGGACAGACCGGCCACTGCCTGGGGGCGCCTGCTGAGGATGCAGCTGCCTGATCCTTTGGCTCTGCGGGGGGGTTTTGCTGCATCTGGGTGGAAAAAGTAGAATAAGATGAAGGAGGAAGAGGAGAGGGATGGGGTGGGGTGGGAAGCAGCAGGGACCCTAACTTTAGTCCTGCCTGCTGACTGCCTGACTGCCAGCCCAGCTGCTCCTCTTCCTCCTCCTTTCAGGGGAGTTAGACCCCTGCAGAGTTTAAGGGACTGAGGTGTCTCATGGGAGAGGGGGGTGTCATTGCATCGCATTGCTTTCGGCCGGCGGCAGCAGCAGCATCACCGCTCCAGACTGGGACCCAAAGCGCCAGTGATTATGGGATAGGCAGGGAGGCCTGGCCGTGTTGTGCATGCGTGGCGGAAGCTATGCTGCCGTGGGAAGGGTTGCATAATAGGAGCGAGCCTTTGGAAAGCGCCAAGGATCCTTGTTTGCGACTGAGGAAAGACCTTACCGCATGGAAAACACTTTGGGGGGGGGTGTCCCGGGGGGGGGGCTGGCAGCGCCTGGGGTATGCCAGGGGCCTGTTTTCCCAAGAATGTCTGTGCTGCACTGCTGATTGGGAGAGGGAGAGGGGGGTGAGCCGAGGAAAGAGGGGTGCCCAGTGTCACCAGAGTGGTCCAGTGGTTAAGAAGCCGGACTCTTATCTGGGAATACTGGGTTTGATTCCACACTCCTCCGTGAAGCCAAGGGTGACCTTGGGCGAGTCACAGCTCTCTTCTGAGTTCTCACAGCCCCACCTACTTCACAGGGTGTCTGTCGGAGGGAGAAGAACAGGAGGTTTGTCAGCTGCTTTGAGTCCCCTTAAATGGGTGAGAAAAGCAGGGTAGAAAAACCAACTCTTCTTCTTCTTCTTTCTCCTCCTCCTCCTCCATGGCTGGTGGGGAGTTATTTATTCAGTTTTACCCTTTTATTTATACAACACCCTTGAAGCACTCTTGGAGTGGCTCACAGAAATGCAAATGCTTGACAAGTCCCTGTCCTCTCTGCCCTGCAATCTAAGGGGGGCTGGGGGGGGGAACAAGAGGAAACAAACGGCAGGGCAGATAGTGTTGCTACCCTACTGTGCTACCCTAGTCTTGAGAGACTCACAGTGGCCGGGGATGGGTAGGGGATGCTGGTCACAGGGGACTGAGTTTGTCACAAGATCCTGTTACCAACTGCTAAGATTCAGCCTTGGAGATGAAGACATGGGTGCCTCTGAGCACATGCAGAGTGCATTTCCTTAAATCTTGACAAACTATGGGCGTATTCTTGAAGGAAGGAGCCCCAGAGCACAGAGACGTGGAGGGAAAACAACAGCAGCGAGAGAGCCTGGGAATATTTTTGTGGTGATCGGGGGGGGGGCGGGGGGGGATACCAGCAGCCAAGTATTTTCGATCGGAGTTGCTGCTGGCGAAGTGAATGGGGTAAGAGCTTGGAATGTTAGTGTGAGGAATGTTATGGAGTCAGTCCTTGGGACTTCCTGGCCCTGATCTGTTTCTCCAGGAAGCATCTGCCCTCTGCCTGTTCAGGGGAGCGGGGAGGAGAGGAGGAACTCTAGCCTTGGCCCTTGCTTGACTAAATTAGTAGATGGGTTGCACCCTTCACAACATTCCTCTGCATCCTTCTTTCCCCAGGCAGAACATGGGAAGAAAACTAAGAAACTGACAGGGGGGGGGGGCGGCAGGAGGAGAGTGGAAGCCTTTAACTGCACCCCTAATTCTGCATTCCCCATGCGACTTGCAGCCAGAGAGGGGTGGTAGCAGGGAAATGACCCTCCCCATACGCTGCCCTACAATGCCTGGGGATCTCTGTTGGGCCCAAGCGAAGGGGACATCGATGGGATGTCCCCCAAGACGGGACGGTGAGATGAGATGGATTGTTCCTACTGACTGAACCTTATACTCTGCACTAGGCCTTATTTTGCTTTCTATCTCAGTCTAGGGACGTGCTCTCTTCATGTTAGTGCAGGCTGGGGCAGATCCCGGGCAGCGTCTCCTTCATCCAAGATATCAACCAGAATAAGACCCAGTGCAGGAAGGTCCAATGCTGGGATACATTCTTCCCTTCTGGTCTTCAGCACTGCACCGGTCTTCTGGCTTGCACAGACCTGTTTGTCTTCCACCAACCCTTTGAGTTAGGAGCTGGACTCTTATCTGGGAATACCGGCTTTGATTCTACTTTCCTCCTTGAAGCCAGCTGGGTGGCCTTAGGCTGGTCACAGCTCTCTTCTGAGCTCTCACAGGATGTCTATTCTCAGAAGCCCCACCTACTTCACAGGGTGTCTGTTGTCGGGAGAAGAACAGAAGGTGTGTCAGCCACTTTGAGTCCTCTTAACTGGGTGAGAAAAGCAGGGTAGAAAAGTGAACTCTTCTTCTTCTCCTATGACCATAAATTCTTGGGAAAATAGCCCCTCAGCATGTCCTGGTATTTACCATCCAATGACCTTGGTCACTTCTGAGTACCCTTAGAGGCTGTGGGGCTTTTTCTTGAATCTGGAAATCTTCCCCTTGAAGGTGAACAAAGGCTTTTCAGATATTCCAGATCCTTAGCCCTGGATGGAACGAAGTCCATCTCCTTATGGAAGAGTCTCCAGAATAACAACTGAATGGGATGGCTGACCTTCCTTGTAGAAGAGTTTGGATGCCGAATTTTTCTTTTTTCTTTTCTCCTCACACACGGTGAATGCCTTCCTAGGTACTCTTAACTTGCATCTGAGGTCCATCCCTTCATGACTATAGGGGGTGCATGTGTATGCTTTTTTCCCCATTTCTTAATGCTCTTGGGCTGGAAGCGAGCGTGGATCGTGCAGAGTGAGAGCCTGAAAGACTCAGGGTTTGGACGCGGGCAATGGAGTAAGAGGCAAGGGTGGAGAACGGAGGCATGAATGGTTCTTTTCCCTCGACTAGGAAAGTGTAGAGAAACTTTTTCTTCTAAGTACCGCGAGAACTGGGAGGTGGATTGCATGTCGCCAATGAAGGCCTTGGGAGCTAAAGGAAGGGTAAAGTCAGTGGAAGAAGCAAGGGGATTTTATTTTAAAAATTGAATTCTTAGCTAGGATTGCAGGGAAGGGGAGGTCAAGGGGTAGAGTAGTAGTAGAAGACAGGGGCTGAGAATTCAGTTGTGGGAGTCTGGATGGAATGAATCCAGATGTTTGTCTATCACTCTCCCTCCCCTTGTCTTTCTCTGCTTAGCTCCCTGAGTTTGCACCCAGCCTGGGGAGAAGATGAAACCAGTGAGGAAGGCTCCTTGTACCTCCTCAGCCAGTAGCACCAGTAGCAGCAGCAGCAGCACCAGCAGCAGCCATTCGCCTCCCTCCACCCGGGCCAAAGCCCAGAAGCGCAAGACAGCCGTTGATGAGGGTCCCAAGCCCGAGGAGGGAGCAACGGACGAGTCGCCCGACCGGCCACCAGCCTTCGTGGGTGCCCGATGCCTGCAAGTCCAGATGGATCCCGGCCTGCAGGAACTTCCAGGGGCACACGATGACCCCTACAAATTGCCGGAGAGCGAGGGGGACCCGGGGACGGAGGCTGGCGGCACAGAGGCCTCGCTGAACCGCAAGACCGCCACGTTTAAATCCCGCGCCCCGTGCAAGAAGTTCCCAGGGGCCGAGGAGTCCGCCGGCAGCGAGGGCCCCGGGGCGCCCCCCGAAGATGAGCCCCGCCGCTGCCCCTCCTCCAGCACCGACACCGCCAGCGAGCACTCTGCCGACGAGAACGACAAGGGGGTGGGAGATCTGTGGCCCACGCTCCCGAGCGAGTATGACCTTCGTCAGTTGCGCTCGCAGCGGGTCCTGGCCCAGCGCGAGGGGCTGTTCCAGCCGGCTGTGGTGAAACAGGTCCGCCGCGGGCAGGACTTGGGCGTTCAGTTTGTGCGTGACCACGTCACGGCCTACTACGAAGGGGCGCTGGGTTCCGGGGCGGTGGATGTGGTCCTAGATGCCACGCCTCCCCCAGGGGCTTTGACTGTGGGCACGCCGGTCTGTGCTTGCATAGACCCGGAGGAGACCGCTTATCGGGAAGGCACTGTGATAGAAGTGAGCGCCAAGCCGGCTTCCTACAAAATACGCTTTGCCCGCCCCGTTGTTCTCCCTGGCACTGCCGCCGCCGCCCGCAAAGATTCGGCCTGGCTGCCACGCTCTGCCCTGCGCCTCCTGCGACCCCCCTGGAGTTGTGAAACGCCTCCTGAAGACAGCAAACCTCCCGAGAAGCCTCTACCCTTGCCAGAAGAAGAGGAAGTCGTCTTGGCCCACGCGTGTCCAGAGCCTAAGCAACCAGAAGATGCAGAAGTCTCTAAGATCAGTGCCGGCGTCCGGGCAGAAGAGAAATCTGTGGTGGTGCCGCCCCAAATACTCTCCCCGCCAAAATCTCCGGCCTTTCCCCGGCTCCCGGAGCAGCCGTCCCCTCTGCTCAGCCCTGAGGCAAGCGGCAGCCGTAGCAGCAGCGTCATGTCCGTGGACAAGTGCAGTACCCCGGGCTCCTCCCGCTCCCGCACGCCCCTCACTGCTGCCCAGCAGAAGTACAAAAAGGGTGATGTCGTCTGCACCCCAAATGGGATCCGCAAGAAGTTCAACGGGAAGCAGTGGCGGCGGCTGTGCTCCCGGGAGGGCTGCATGAAGGAGTCCCAGCGGCGGGGCTATTGCTCGCGCCACCTCTCCATGCGCACCAAGGAGATGGAGAGCCTCTCTGAGGGGCGGACCAGCGGGCCGCGGGAGGGCAGCGCCGAGTTCGACTGGGACGAGACCTCGCGGGACAGCGAGGCCAGCAGCGCCCGGGGCGACTCGCGGCCCCGGCTCGTGGCTCCCGCGGACCTGTCCCGCTTCGAGCTTGACGAGTGCGAGGCGGCAGTCATGTTGGTGTCCCTCGGCAGCTCCCGCTCAGGGACCCCCTCGTTCTCTCCCGTCTCCAACCAGTCTCCGTTCTCGCCGGCCCCTTCGCCGTCGCCCTCCCCGCTCTTTGGATTCCGTCCAGCCAATTTCAGCCCCATCAACGCCTCGCCGGTCATCCAGCGCGCCGCCGCCGCCCGGAGCCGCCACGTGAGCGCCAGTACTCCGAAAGGTGTCGGCGGGGCCGTGCTGAGCCCGGAGATGCTGCATCACGCCGCCTCCCGGGAGCGCCACCACTCGGGGATCACGTTCCAGACCAACCTCACCTTCACCGTGCCCATGAGCCCGAGCAAGCGGAAAGTGGATTCCCACCACGGCAGCACTGGGTCGACCACCGACTTCCACAAGAACGACAGTATTGACTCGGGGGTTGAGTCTGTGTCTCATACGCCCACCCCCTCCACTCCTGCCGGTTTCCGGGCCGTGTCCCCTGCAGGAGGCGGGCCCTTTTCCTCACGCTCCCAGCAGGCCTCTCCATTGTTGGTACCCCCGCCGGCAGGACTGACCTCTGACCCCAGCCCCACGGTGCGCAGGGTGCCGGCTGTACAGAGGGACTCTCCCGTCATCGTGCGGAACCCGGACGTCCCGTTGCCTTCCAAGTTCACCGAGAAGCCCCTGGAGGGGCGGGTGGGCAGCCCTCGGATGGGCAAAGCCGGCTCCAAGGAACACCTGTCGGGCAAAGGGCAGCTGCAGATGCCGGTGCCCATCAACGTAGGCCGGACTCTACCTTCCAACCAGTCAAGTGTTGTCTCTGCTCCTGAACAGACTCCGCCCATTTTCAGTGTCTCCTCCCCCTTCCAGCCAGTTGCTTTCCACCCGTCTCCGGCCGCCCTCCTACCCGTCATTGTTCCTGGCGAATATACCAGTCACCCGGCTCCCAAGAAGGAGATCATCATGGGGAGGCCTGGCACAGGTAAGCCGAACCAATTCTTGGCTGTAAGTTTGGTCAAGTGTGTAGTTTATCCATCGGCATATTTACCGATCCCATTTAGTACTTTTCTCCCCAAACTGAAGAAACCTACTGTGGTTACGCTGGCCCGGAGGGCGTCCGTCCTTCGCCTCGGAACCGGTTAACAGGGCGAATCCTTGTCTCGTCTCTGATGGCCTTTATGGTTCGGCCGCTGCAGTAACTGTGTTTTCCTTGAATGCGGCACGAGAGAAGTTGGAGCTCTAGTTTGTGCGACAGAGTTTGGGCCCGTGGGGTTTGCAATGCAGAAAAGGGTCTTTCCCAGTATCTGTGGCTTGCAGTTCAGAGTGGTTGCCTCCGGTCCGTGGGACGTCTGCAAAAGTACGCCGTGTTTTCCTTTTGTCAGAATAGCGGGCTTGCCGAAAAGGCACGGAAGGCAGCGAAAGTCAATGGTCGGCCCGGAGTGCCATCTTTGACATAGGTCCCATGAGTGATTTCACTCCGGTGTGTCAGCAGCTTGAAACACACACGGCTGTTTTTGTTTTAATTGCTGCATCCAGCAGGGACCTACAATGTTGAGGGAGCTCGTCTGAAGATGAGTGCTTTCTCCCAGCCCTATTAGGAGGAGACTGGGAAAGGGGAAAGCAGGTGTTAAGGGGTGATGCAATGTATCATCTGTGCAGAATGACGGGTAATAAAGTTGGCATAGGCTTTATTCCAAGCTTTGAGTCCAGCCTGTACTGTACTTAGAAGCAGGTAATAGAGTCAGACCCCCTGGATCAGCCTCCACCCCCACCCCACTGTGGGCACCATTAGCCCTACCTTAAGGTCTTCTGGGGCCTGGGACAGGCAGAAAATGGCCCCAAATGGTGTGTGATTTCCCATAATGCCTTTGAAATCCTTGGGATTGTACAGGAATTATGGGAAATGCAGTGCATCTTGAGCAAGATTTCCCGTGATTCCTGTGAAATCCCACAGGATTTTATGGAATTATGGGAAATGGGAGTACATTTCCCAGCGTTTGCTATTATCTGCAGTTTAAGTTATCTGCGGTGGGGCCCTGAACAGATCCCCCATAGATATGGGGGAGTCTGACTATAGGCTCTCCAAAATCCTGCTGATGTAAATCAAATGCCCCTTAAACCTAAGCATAGGGAAGCTGTGACCTGCCTAGATCTAACTTCGAATGGCCTGTGGAGTCTAGTTTTCCTCATTTTTATTACAGCTCAGCATGTTTGTCCAGCTCTAAGCAAAAGCTTGAAGATCCCTCTCCTGCTTCCTGGACCTTTCTGCACTTGCCTCTTGATCCAGATAAAGGAGCCTCTGGTCTGGATCCTGGACCTCCTCATCTACACATTAGTTAGGATCAAAGAGGTCCTGCTGCCTCCACTGCCCTGGCTCCATCTGCACAAGATGGAGCCAAATCTGGATTAAGAGGCGTTTAATGGAGTCTACACTCAGACTAAGGTCCTTGTTCCGGATCATGCAAGCGTTCTTAGCTGCCAGGGGGTATGGGAGGGACTGCAGACACCACTGATCCAGCCCACGTCTCCACATGATCAGGATCAATAGGTCCGGTTATTCTGGATCTACTGATCCAGATCAAAACAAGGGAAATGCAGAAAGGGGCTTTGCTTTGCTCATCCAAAATTCCATGGCATTATGTCTGTAGTACCTGCAGCTAATAGCTCCCGATAGCATGACCCAGAGTGATTACAGCTATTTAAATATTCTCTTTAAAAGAGCAGTTTTGTTTTAATCCACTAATTCAGTGAGGCAGAGAAAAAGAAAATCCAAATATCAACACATACGCCACATTTGCACACAGTATCTCGTAAAAATACATTATTTCAATTATTGTAGATTTCCAGATCCCACCCCTAGTTTATGTGGGCATGAGCCAGGCGTTGTTGATCATATAATTCATCTAATGGAGAGCACTCTGCGTAGGACTTCTGCACAATTTTTGAGTCCTGTCCTCTGATTTTATTGGGCAGAGAGATGTGCTAAACTTTTGTGCTGCAGCCAACATCGCTTTGGGCCAGATCACACCCATGGGCCAGTTTCGTCTAGTGGTTAAGGAACCGGAGTACTGGGCTTGATTCCACACCCCTCCATGAAGCTAGCTGGGTGACCTTGGGCGAGTCATAGGTCTTTTTCTGAGCTCTCACAGCCCCACTTACCGCACAGGGTGTCTGTTGTGGGGAGAAGAACAGAAAGCTTTCTTAGCCGCTTTGAGTCCCCTTAAGGGAGAAGAACAGGAGGTTTGTCAGCCACTTTGAGTCCCCTTAAATGGGTGAGAAAAGCAGGGTAGAAAAGCCAACTCTTATTATTATTATTCATCCCTTTGGGCTATCTTATTTGTGTTTTGGGCCTAGTTGAGTTTTCCACTCTGGCCTCCTCCGCTATGACCAGATGCATTCATGTTCTGTCTTGCCTTTTGGGCTGTGTGTGTGTGTCTGTATGTGTCTGTGAAACTTCACATTCTGATCTCAGCTCTTGGAAGTCATCTGCTTTTCTCCCTGAATTTAATTTTTTTTTTTTTTT
>MTQE01003491.1:6080888-6117999 GCA_014337955.1 Aspidoscelis marmoratus
GGGGGGGGGGGGTTGTAGGCAAGGATGGGTTGCGTTATCCTCATGTGAGTAGATGTAGGCTGCCAGAGAGGGTGTGGGCGGTGCTTTGTGTGTGTGTGTCAGTCATGCCCCCCCCCCAATCATGCCGTGGTTGGTCTTCTCCCACTCCACCCTTGGCGTAGTGCAGTGGTGCGTGCTGGGAGTGGTGTGTTTGTGTCCCCTTCTTCTCCCCCTCCCCTCCTCTCCCCAATTCCCTCAACAATGGGATCCGCGCCCAGGGCTGGCCCTGCGCCCAGATCCACCGTTTGGGCGAGGGGGTGTTCCTGTGTGTCTCCTTACTTCACCTCGCAGCCCATTGGCTGCCTGCTGGGGGAAAGAGGCCGGCTACAGCAGAGGCAGCATTGAGTCAGGCCTGTGTGTGTGTTGGGGGGGGGGGGAGAGTTGTGGTGATCGTGACTCACAGGCAGCCAAGAAGAGGAGGTGATTCTGTGGAAGGAGGCGGCAGTGGTGGTGGCGGCAGCGGCCGCCGCCGCCGCCAAGGGGGTGCTCTGCGGGGCACCGGGCGCTGGCCCTCTCTTCCCACCTTACCCGCTTCTCTTTCCCGCCACCCTGCCCCAGGGAGTGTAGATTATCCCAGGAATGCGCCTGTGTCTGCAAGCTCTTAATCCCCAGCCACCCCTGGGCTGCCTGCCAGCAGAAGGAGCTACCGGCGCGGGCAAGCGAGGGAGAGCAGTGTGCGGGCGGCTCAAACGCACAGGGCGAGCGCGTCGCGCGTTTCTCACTGGGCCCGCACATGCGCGCCCGCGCCCACTCTGGGCCTGGCGCAACTTTGTGGCTTAACTCACGCCTTCTTGTGCGTGGGCGACAAGTCAGCGGCGCAGGCTTTGGGGATCGGTTACCGCCAAGCATTTGCCACCCTGCGTGCCTGCCAGCTCTAAGATGATGGGATGCCCACTGAGACACGGCTTGATACCTGGATGTAGAGGTGCAGGGACAGGGCACGGCCCATGGGCAGACCCTGTGTGTCTGTCTCTGTGTGTGTCTGCACAACATGGGCAACAAGAGTGCGCCGAGAAGCATGCTGGGTTGGAAAAGCGGGCAGGCGAAACTAAAAACCAAAGCCCAAAATACTGAGCTGCCGCCTTTGTTGGCTGGGTACCACTGAGTTGTTATGACCGATTCCTGGTTGACTGTATAGGGAGCTCGTGGGCACCTCTCAGCAGCTTTCTGGGCAGTGATACAGCAGTGGTTTGCCATTGCCTACTTCCAGGGACAGGTTGGGATCGAACCGGTGACCCTCTGCTTTCCAGGCAGTTTGCTTCATTGCTGAGCTATAGCCACTCCCAGACTTCAAGGGCACCTCTATGCAGCTTTCTTGGCGGAGATGCAGACGTGGTTTGCCATTGCTTATTTGAAGGAGAGGCTGGGGATCGAACTGTGAGCCTCTACTTTTCAGGCTGTTTGCTGCACTCTGTCCTCCCCCTGTATGCTCCCTTCCCCAGTCTGTGTGCCTCGAGTTTTGGCCAGGCTGTCTGGAGCCAGGAAACCAAGACCAGAAAAAATTAGGCCAGCAGGCCCGGCTTAACTTGTGTGGACTTTCTAGAAGTCGCTCAACTACAGCTGTTTCAGTATGTTCGTTTTTATGTGTGGTTTTTAACGTTCTACCCTGTCATAAGACTTTTGGGTATGGGGCAGGATAAAAAGGCAAGTAAATACACAAATGACCTGCTTTGAAACAGAGTGAGTGGCTGCAATGCAGGAAGGAGATGATAAATATAACAATATTTTCCGATGGGGCAGCAACTACTCTCGCTATTGCTTGTTCCCCACTCTCCGTCCTTGCCTTCTCTGGTTGTCTTCCCCCAGTTTGGTCTAGTGGTTAGGGAGGCGGACTCTTATCTGGGAATACCAAGTTTGATTCTGCCGTCCTCCATAAAGCCAGCTGGGTGGCCTTGGGCTAGTCACTGCTGTCTTCTCACAGCCCCACCTGCCTCACAGGGTGTTCTGTTGTGGGGAGAACAGAAGGTTTGTCAGCAGCTTTGAGTCTCCTTGAGGGAGAAAGACAGGAGGTTTGTCAGCAGCTTTGAGTCTCCTTGAGAGAGAAAGACAGGAGGTTTGCCAGCAGCTTTGAGTTTCCTTGAGGGAGAAAGACAGAAGGTTTGTCAACAGCTTTGAGTCTCCTTGAGGGAGAAAGACAGGAGGTTTGTCAGCCTCTTTGAGTCTCCTTGAGGGAGAAAGACAGGAGGTTTGTCAGCAGCTTTGAGTCTCCTTGAGGGAGAAAGACAGGAGGTTTGTCAGCAGCTTTGAGTCTCCTTGAGGGAGAAAGACAGGAGGTTTGCCAGCAGCTTTGCGTCCCCGTAAATGGGTGAGAAAAGTGAAGTTTAAATCCAATTCTTCTCTATTTTCTGTCTCTCCTTCTCACCCACTCTTACCTTATCCACCCTCCTCCTCCTGACTCCGAGCCTCCCTTTCCCGACGCCTGAATTTGCGCCTAAATTATAGCATCATCGCCCCCTCCTCCTCTTTTCCTTCACCTTCCATCTCCTCCTTTGGAGCTCGGTTTTCCCCCGCCTCCCTGTTATCCTCTCCGTCGTGTCTTCTTCCATCCATCCACTCACCCACCCACCCGTCCTCCGTTTCCCCCCCCCGCTCCGGGCGTGGTCTCTCCCTCCCTCCCGCGGCTGTTGACGGACGGACTAGGCGAAAGCAGAAGAGCGCGGGGGGGGGCGTGTGTGTGGAGAGAGGGAGAGGGAGGGAAGCCGAGGGCCGCTGGAGTAAAGTCAACGCCAGCCAATGGGGGACTCTCTTCGGCCCCGTGATCCGTTTCCTTTTTCTCCCCGCCTCTCTCCGCGCGGGTCCCCGTATTTGCATATGACTGACATTCCTGGGACAGCCAATGGGAGACGCCGCTCCCCTGGGGGCGCTCTCTGGTTCTCTAGTAGGCGCGCGCGCGGCCCGCCCCGCCCCGCCGGCGGCCATGGAAGGGTTGCTGCTGGCTGCTTATTTGCATGTGAATGACCCGGCGTGGCGGCAGCCAATGGCGCGCCGAGGCCTAATTGGGCATGCGTGACGACGGCAGTGTGTGTGTTTGTGTGAGAGGAGGAGAAGGAGGGGAGGGAGGGGGAGTTTGGGGTGGAGGAAGAAGAGGAGGAGGAGGAGGAGGAGGAGGGAAGCCCGCCCTTGTTCGTCGTAGCCGCCGGGAGCGTCTGGGAAAGGGAGGAGGAGGAGGAGGAAGGCGGAGGAGCCTCTGAATGGTGTTTGGTTACGGCAGCCTTACAACCGGAGGAGGGACGGACGGGGACGCCGCCGCCGCCGCGACAGGCAGGCAGGCGGAGCAGCAGCAGCGACAGCCGCCGCCTCGTCTCCTCCTGCTCCGCCGCCGCCGCCTTCGCCCTCCGTCAGGAGGTGCCGCCACCACCAGCAACCGCCCGACAGCCGCCCAGCAGCGAGGAGGAGGAGGAGGAGGAGGCGGGGAGGGAAGGGAAGGGGCGTCGGGCAGCCGCCGGACAACTTGCGACCCCCTCGCCCCTCCCGCCGCCGCCTGAGCCGCGCTCCCGCCCTGCCTGCCTGCCTGCCTGCCTGCCTTCGTTCCACGCGCGGCGGCGGCGCCCACTGTAATCCTGCCAGGCGACACGGGCGGCCGCAGGGGCCAGGCGAGCGGGTTGCCCCTTCCTTCTCTCTAGCTCCCTCCCTCCCTCCTTCCTTCCTTCCTTCCCTCCTTCCCCCGATCGTCTCCCCCAGCATCCCCGGGCCGCCCTTCTGCCGCTCATCAGCCGGGGGTAGACCCCCTCTGCCTCGCCGACCCTCCTCACGCACACGCCTACCTCGGGAAACACGCCGCCGGGCCCCCTGGCCCTGGCTCTGCTTGGTTTGCCAGCCTTGCCCCTGGCAGGGGGACGCTGGGCGGCCGGATTGGGGTACCACTCCCTGCGCTCCCTCGCTGCCTCTTTGCCCCCTCTCCTCCTCCTGCTGCCTCCTTCACCCTCTCCGTGGTCTCCCATCCCTCTCTCTGCTCCCCCTCATCTCTCTCCCTCTGCCCCCATCTCTGTCTCTATCCCTTCCTCGCACTCACCTGCTTCCGGGCAGCGTCGCACACCTCCCGACTCCCTTCTCCAGCCTGGAAGATGTCTCCTGACTTACCCCCACGGTGACTCCCAGATGCGCCGTGCCTGCGTGGAAGACCAGCGCGGCCCTTGAGAGGGCTGGGAGTTGTTACCTCTCCTGCTCTCTTCACACATGTGGTTGCGTGTGGCGGCGGCTGTGGGAGCGGCAAAGGCACCGGAGGAGGCTCTCAGACCTTCTTCCCGCATGGAACTGGCTCAAGGATCCCCTTGCCCCGAAGGGCGCCTGGCTTGCTGACCCCTAGGCGGGCCCTACCAAAAGTTGCGGGCTTCGGTGGGCCTGTTGAAAGAGGCCGTCCTCATACCTTCCTCCTTCCCGGAGGGAGGGGGAGGATGCTCTCCAGACAGGACTGCTGAGCGACGCGGTTGCCGGGACGACGGCTCGTCACACCTTGGGATGTTCTCTACGGAAAGACCCCCGTCGGCGTTGCCCCCTCTACCGCACCGGGGGCTAGGCATGTTCGGTCAGTGGGCATTGGTTGCGCTGGGGCCATAACCCTGGAAAATGTGTATGTGTGTGAATGGAGATGCCGAGGACACCGTGGCGTGTTTTTTAACAGCATGCTCTTCTCGTTGGAGAAAGCGGCGCGCTGGAAGGTACAGGTGACCCGCAGGCGCCGCAGACTGACCTTTGGGCTGTCCTGTGTCGGCAGTTTGAAAGTGCTTCATGCTTACCTGACTGAGGAGAAAGGGAAGGTTTGAGCTTTGTGGCGTACGCGTTTGTGAGGTTCTGGGGATAGTTGGTTGTAGGCTTTGGAAAGGGGTTCAGGGGTCCTTCTGTCCTATCCCTGACTCAGAGTGGTGGGGTACTTTTGCTGGGGTGGGTGGGTAACGGAACAAAGGTTAGAAATAGAAATATAATTTTGTTGTTCTGTTATTGTTTAGCAGCAGGTTGGAAAACAGGGAAATCACGGTGTGGATTTCTTTGCCCAGAGGTGTTGTGGTCGATAAAAGCGAACTTTCAAGGTGCCAGGAGGCAGAGTTAGCGAGAAAGTTGGCAACCCCAGTCGAGTGTGCCCTGGATCGTTCCCTTCTGTTGGAACCTTTTCCCTTCCAGGAACCGATTACCTTCTCCCCAGCATTTTCTCTGGAAGGCTGATTTCAGGAGCAGCATGCTGGCTGGGGGAAGTGAGCCACTTGTTCTGGAAGTGTAGCATGCTTTTAAGTTTGGGCGTAGGTAAGTTACCTGTGCTCTGCCTTCCCGCCAGCATGATGGTGTTGGTTGTTTTGTGTTTCCCCCCGCAGCTGGTTCACAGTAGGCGTGGGACGGTATTCAAGACAGGACATTTGGATCCAGGTCCGTTTTGTGCTCTTGGAATGTTGAAAGGGGATATTTAGCTGGGTAGGAACTAGTTGCCTGGGCTAGGGAGACTTTACCTGCTGTGTGGCTTCTGACTCCTTCCTTTCTGTGAAGTTTAAGTCGATTTTCTTTTGAGTTCAATTCCTTGAACTGCTTAGCGTTGGCAGCCCAACCTCATTTAAAGTATTTTAAGTCTCTGCCTGTTTTATTGAACGCGGGAGGGTCTGCACATCTCCTGCCTTTGCTTCTACCCTGTCCCCCTTCCTTTTCCATCTCCCTCCTCCCACCCAGGGATGTGGTCACCAGCCGGAGGACAGGAAGCCTCTGAGCCAGTACTTCCCGGCAGAGGCTGACCACGATGCACTCTGTGCTTTTAATAATTGAGTTAAGTTGATGCATGATCACAGGAGGGGTGATGGGCAAGGGACATCACATCCCCTGGGAATAGAGCCGTTCCCCTTTCTGGGAAGCAAAGCCCCTTCCTCGAATTATGCACCGGCGTCGACAGCCTTCCTTTCAGGGGAGCAAAACAAAATTTGTTACCTGAAGTGTTAAAAGAGGCAAAGCTCAGAGGCGTGGTGTAGTTTTGCATTGTCCAGTCGGACAGCAAGGGCTGAGAGAAGATGAGTTGGGTATCAGAATTCTCGGTTTTTCTGTGTAGCCCGGTCTTGTCTGGTTCTCAGGGCTTCTGACACAAAGATCTCCTCGTCCAGTTTGGTCTAGCGGTTAAGGAGCCAGACTCTTTCAACTGGGAATACTGGGTTTGATTCCGCCCTCCCTCCTCCGTGAAGCCAGCTGGGTGACCTTGGGCTAGTCACAGCTCTCTTCCGAGCTCTCACAGCCCCAGCTACCTCACAACGAGAAGAACAGGAAGTTTGTCAGCCACTTTGAGTCCCCTTAAATGGGTGAGAAAAGTGGGGTAGAAAAGCCAACTCTTCGTCTTCTTCCCTGACTTTTTAATCAGAGATACCAGAAAACAGACCTGGAACCCAAAGCTACCATCCCACCTCCAAGTTCTTTGCTGTATTACTGCTCCCCACCCCACCCCCAAAACAAGGCATTATCGCTGGTGAGTTTCTGAGAATGTGAAAGTGTGGCTAAGCAGTGGTTTCGAATAAAGGAAGGGGGGTACTGTTGCCAGCCACTCTAGGTTGTATAGCAGATGCAGTTTCTTGCCTGGCGTGTTGGCATTCCACGCTA
This sequence comes from Aspidoscelis marmoratus, assembly GCA_014337955.1. Classification (NCBI taxonomy): domain Eukaryota; kingdom Metazoa; phylum Chordata; class Lepidosauria; order Squamata; family Teiidae; genus Aspidoscelis; species Aspidoscelis marmoratus. Next base: position 6,087,489 of record MTQE01003491.1, read on the forward strand.
TTCTGCCTACCAAGCTGGGGTAGAAGTTGCTTTGTGTGTATCTAGGCAGGAGATGCGGTGCACGGAAGGTTAACTGCTCTGTAGCCGAGGAGGGTGTTGATGGACTGACAGTACAGGTAACACAAGTATGTCCAGCGATGGCGAAGAAGCAGGGTTAAGCTGTTGCCCTACGACTGAAGTCTGGCCACCTGTTCTGAGAAGCCTGTAGTGCGTTGGGCGCGATGCAGCCTTTTGCAGCGGGTCGACGGCTCTGGTTCGTTCACCCTTGTTGTGTTGCTCTGTTGCTCTGTGGGGCTGGACAGATTGCAAAGCCAGAGTGTCTTGCGTTGGATTTAGCCCTCCGTTTGGCCTTGTCCCGGATTAGAGATTGCATGCTGAATTTGGGGTCTGAGTACAGCTGATTCAGGAGGCACAGGTGGTGCAACTGTGTGTGTGTGTGTGTGTGTGTGGTGTGTGTGCGCGCACGTGCATCTGTGTGCTAGCTTGCACGCCTCTTGTTTTCACTTGCACGAGCCTCCTCCTGGACCCCCCTCCCATCCAAGAAGGAAGTGTTGCTTAGCATGATACGGGGTCAGCAGGAAGTGTTCATTTACGCAACGCTTGGCTTATAAGCAGGACCTGTTGTCAGGGGCACCTTTTCCTAAGAGGGGAAGCTCTCCAGCAGGACTGGATGTCTCTGAGGCGTGGCCTGTGCACGCTGAGGTTCTGGGGATGCTCTCAAGCCCTCTGGGTCTAAGCCAAACAACTTGGCCGCCCCTGCAAGTGTGGGAGTCTGAGTGAGCTGGGCCCCTCACCCCTCCTTCCCTTTCCCCTTCTGCAGCTGTAAAATTCCTGTGCCTGGCTTCCAGCTGGGAAGAGTGGAGGAGGCAGGGTTGCTTCCTGGCAGACAGGAGGAGTAAATCTCCCCCTTGCCCCCTCCCCAGGGACTGAAGCTGCTAGAGATAAGGCATGGCACAGATTGTAATGGAGAACTGCAGGCAAAGATGCAGCTCTTTTTTTTTCCCCCCCAGGGAAGGAATGAAGTTATTAAAGAGCTCTGTGTGTGTCTCTGTCTGTGCGCATAAAAGGCAGCCGGGCGGTCAAACTTGGGCCGTTTCCCTCTGGTGTAGCTCTGCAAGCTTCCACACATGGATTTCACTTCCCTCTTCTTAACCTGCTGCCCTGCGTTTGCCTGCTGTGATGCTTTTGTCTGCCTCTTTCCAGTGTGGACAAACGTGGAGCCGCGGTCCGTGGCCGTGTTCCCATGGCACTCGCTGGTGCCCTTCCTGGCTCCCAGCCAGCCCGATTCCTCCGTGCAACCCAGCGAGGGCCAGCAGCCTGTCAGTCATTCCTCTGCATCTAATCAGAACAAAGGTAAGGTAAGAATATGGGGAAGGAGGTGAGACGCGTCTCAGAGTTCCTTCAGAGTTTCCGGTGGCGGTGTGTGGTGGTGGGAATGCCGGCCGCTGAGCAGAAGGGGGTGGTGGATTTAGCAGTTGCATGTCTCTGTATTCTCCTTGCCCCAAACGGGCTTGCCGCTCAATGTTCCGGTGCTGGCTTTCTCAGAACCTCCGGAATCGGCTGCTGTGGCTCACGAGCTGCCCAGTGCGTCCTCAGGGGCTGAGACGGGGAGACCAAACACCTTGCACCCTGATAGTCCGGCTCCAGCCCCCCAGTCTTCAACAGGGACTCTAGGAGCGGGTGGGGCTCCGTCCCAGCCCGATGACGATGTCCCAGGACACCCACGCCTAGACAGCGAGACAGAAAGCGATCATGATGACGCGTGAGTCTTCTTGATGTTAGCCGGGGGTGGCAGAAGCTTTATTACACGTGCCTTCACAAAGTTGTTGCCTGCGGGTGCAGCCTCTGACGCTTGGCAGGCGAAACCTATGGATTGCAGTGCCCGCCGCACAAAGCAAGAATAGGTAGGAGGCAATGGCTGGAGGCAAGGGGCTACTGAGGGTCTAATGGGGCAACTCTGATTAAGGGGAGGAGGGAGAAGGAACATAGGGTTGGTGGGAGGCTTGAGGGATGTGGAAGGTGTGTGGAACAGATGGCGGAAGATTGAGAGGCTGGCCTCTGTGAGCCAGTTTGGTCTAGTGGTTGAGGAGCTGGACTCTTATCTGGGAATACCAGGTTTGATTCCACCCTCCCCCATGAAGCCCCCTGGGTAACATTGGGCTAGTCACAGCTCTCTTTTGAGCTCTCAGAGCCCCATCTACCTCACATGGTGTTTGTGGTGGGGAGAAGAACAGAAGCTTTGTCAGCCACTTTGAGTCTCCTTAATGGAGAAGAAGCTTTGTCAGCCACTTTGAGTCCCCTTAAATGGGTGGGGAAAGCGCAGTAGAAAAACCAACTCTTCTTCTTCTTCTTCTTGGTCCCCATCCTGTAGGTTCCTGTCCATTGTGTCTTCTGAGATGCAACTCCCAGTGCCACCTGGGAAGCGGCGTACCCAGTCGCTGAGTGCCCTGCCCAAAGACCGGGATTCCTCCTCTGAGAAGGATGGGCGTAGTCCCAACAAGGTGAGCGATCTTCCTAAGACATGTTGCGTGGAGCAAGCCTGGAGAATCCTTGGCCTTCTCCAGATGGGATGCCCCACCAGGATTCAGCCTTTTCTCTAAGGAAGATTAAGCTTGGTCTTCAGCTGAGACCTGCCTTGTACACTTGCCTGTTTCTGTTCACCAGAGAGAAAAGGATCACATTCGGCGGCCTATGAATGCTTTCATGATCTTCAGCAAGAGGCACCGGGCCCTAGTGCACCAGCGGCATCCAAACCAAGACAACCGTACAGTCAGCAAGATCCTGGGAGAGTGGTGGTATGCCCTGGGTCCCAAGGAGAAGCAGAAATACCACGACTTAGCCTTCCAGGTACAACCTGCTAGGAAAGGCATCAGATAGGACAAGCCAGGCCTCTGAGGTCTGACTGCCACAGCTAGGCAAGGCTTGGTGTTTTCCTCACTTGTGTATATTCCGTGAACTGGATTTGCATATCGCTTTAAGCGTGCTGAAAAAGCATGTAATGTACTATTGCTTCCGGAACTGAGTTTTGTGAGGCTCTTTGCAGGAATTTTTTTAAAAAATCTAGCTCTTAAGTCCACAAGGATACTCCTGAAAATGTGCGGGCCCGTGCTTGTGGACTGAGATCAGCTTGTAGATTGGCTCTGTGATAAATGGTTTTTGGTGGCCTCACGTTCTTCCCTTTTAATGATGGAGTAAATTGTAAAGGATTGTCTGGGGGCTTTTCTGCACTCAGTCTTGTTCTGGAAGCTATCCCAGAAAAGGGGCCTGCTGCCTGCCTGCCTGTGCAGACTACAGGATGGCCCAGGTGAGGCCTGCCAGAGTCTCCATTAGCATGTGGACAACAGACCCCTATCTTGAGATATATCCAAGTGTGAAGAGGGCCTGGATCTTTTGGGTTGATGCAGATCTTAGCCAGGCCATGCAGGGCAGAGTTTTGCTTGGCATCCTGTCTCACACAGTGGGCCACCAATTGGCCATGGGCATGAGAGACAAGGGCAAAACCTCCTGCTCTCCGCTCCCTGCAAATAGCCTATAGGGGCATTCTGCTTGTCCCCCCCAGCCTGAAAGATGCACTTAGGCCTTGGTATCTGACCAGTTATTTGGGAATCTCTGTTCCTGCCCTGACTTCACTTCTCTCATTTCTCTGCCTGCTCCCAGGTGAAAGAAGCTCATTTCAAAGCCCACCCTGACTGGAAATGGTGTAACAAAGATCGGAAGAAGTCCAGCTCTGATGTGAAACCCTCTGGCCTGGGCGGATGCCCCAAGGAAACCCGAGAACGCAGCATGTCAGAAACGGGCACAGCTGCTGTTCCAGGAGGTGGGCACCCTTCCCGATGCCCCTCTGTCCCTTTCAGGTGTGTGTTTTTTCTTCTTCTCACCACACTTTCCTTCTTCACCAGGTCCTTCCGAGATGCAAGTCCTGCTGGGGCCGGAGGGCAAGGTGGGCATAGGACCTGGACACGGCCACATGGAGCGAATCCTGCCCACCTCAGGGTCTGGTGCACAGCGCCCACGAGCGTTCTCTCACAGTGGCGTGCACGGGATGGAGAGCGACCGTGACAGCCAGGTGCTGCAGGAGCTCACCCAGGTACGTCAGTGCACAGGCCGTGGTGAGGACAACTGTAGGTTGCTGAGTCTGTGGTCGTCCTTGGAGGTCATCAGGATATAGGATCTTGGGAACTTGTAACTTTGCAGTGAGTAAGTGTTGCAGTTTAGTCTCCCGGTTTGATTCTGCGTTCCTGTGTGAAGTCAGCTGGAGTGACCTTGGGCTAGTCTCAGCTCCCTTTCTGAGCTCTCATAGTCCTGCCCGCCTCACGGGGTATCTGTTGCGGGGAGAAGAACAGAAGATTTGTCAGCAGCTTTTCGTCCCCTTAAGGGAGAAGAGCAGAAGGTTTGCCAGCCGCCTTGAGTCCCCTTAAGTGTGAGAAAAGGGCCAAGCATCCTAAAAAGTTGCTAATCCACTATACAGTGCAGAATCAAATGCTATCAGCAGTTAAGGTCCAAGGACTGTTAGGTGCTTTGCCTAGCAGGCCTGCCTCTCTTTGGCACCGCTCCATTACTCCTAAGTAGTCTGTCTCATCCCTAGTATTACTCGGACAAATGTACAATTCTTCAGAAGCCCTCTTAGGACAAGCAGAGGTAACCTCTAATCCTCCAGGTACAGCTTGGATGCAACCCCCCCTCCCCTCCCCTTCCTGTGGCGCATGGTAGCTGAGGTTCACGGGAGTTGGGGCCCATTGGTAGGCGCCCTGTGGTTCGTGGAGACGTAAGGCCCTAACAGCTGGCTGTGTTTTCTACTTCCAGATGTGCTCAGGACCGTCTCCATTTATTGGAGGAAAGGGACAGTATGGGGGGCTGGGCCCCTCAGGGTCTCCATTTGCAACCCCAGGCGAGGGCCCCCGTCACTCGCTGCACACGCACGCCTCCCGCGCTTCACGCTCTCAGCGCACAACCAGTGAGGACATGACCAGCGACGAGGAGCGCATGGTGATTTGTGAAGAGGAGGGGGACGACGACGTCATTGGTGAGGAGGGAAGCTTTAATACAGTCGTTTTTGAGGGGGTGGGTGGGCCACAGTGGGCCAGGATCCTGTCTGGCCTTCAGCATCTTTGTGGTTTTGGCACCTCCACCACTACGGCACCTCAACTCTGTGTGCCTTCCAGCTGGTACAGGTTATAGTTAGCCCCAAAATGCTGTGTCTTTACTGGTTTAAAATAAAATTTGGCCTGTTTAGCAAACTTCTTGGAGAATTCCTGCATAGAATGTGATGATTGTGAGCCAAGAAATAATTATTTCATTGATTAATTGTGTTTTTTGCTGCCATTTCCCCCACCCCCCCAGTATCTGAAATCTATTTCTGTTCTCTCTGCTGCTGCTGTAAGGTTTATATATTATTTGTATTACATAAGGTTGGGAAGTTGTCTAGTTTGGTCTTGTGGTTCGAGCAGTGGACTCTTATCTGGGAATATGGTTTTTGTTTAATTAATTTTATTGAATAGCATATAGCCCCACCCCCCACCCCCAGAATACAGTAATATCACGTAACATATCTCACCAGTTCATCAGTTACAAAAATATCCCAGACTAACAAATAAATATACCTTCCACCCTCCCCTGCACAGAACCCTTAACTAATATTGTTTAAATGGCAAATCAGACTTATTTTTCCTTTCAATGCCTGGCTTTGGGAATACCGTGTTTGATTCCGCACTCTTCCATGAAGCCAGCTGGGTGGCCTTGGGCTAGTCACAGCTCTCTGCTGAGCTCTCACAGTCCCACCTACCACACAGGGCGTCTGCTGTAGGGAGAAGAACAGAAGGTTTGTCAGCCGCTTTGAGCCCCCTTAAGGGAGAACAGAAAGTTTGTCAGCCACTTTGAGTCCCCTTAAATGGGTGTGAAAAGTGAGGTAGAAAAGCCAACTCCTCTTCTTCTTAAGTGGTAGTCTTCCAGTTCACTTGCATACTTCTTCACAAAGCCAGCTAGGTAGCCTTGGGCTAGTCACAGCTCTCTTTCTGAGCTCTCACAGCCCTACAGGGTGTCTGTTGTGGGTTTGTCAGCTGCTTTGAGTCTTAAGATTGAGAAAATTTGGAATTTTCTGCTGGAAGAGGTAGGGGACAGCAACCAGCCTGTATAACTTTAAGAAAGGGTTAGACAAATCCATGAAGTACAGGTGTATCTCTTGCTACTAGAATGGATGCCTGGGTGCGTCATCCAGACTGGGGAGACAGGCAGGATACTCCTAATGACCATTGGCAAGGATTCAAGAGTAGGTGAAGGTTTTGCCTTTGTCTTCTGCTTGGGGTGCCCAGAAGTAGTTCATGGGCCACTGTGTGGGACAGGATGTTGGACTAGATGGGCTGTGGCCTGATCCAGCAGGGCTCCTCTCATGTTCTTATATATGTACTTAGGTGACTAGCAGACTAGAATATTCAAAATAATTGAGTATTTAGCAATCTGATTAGTGTATCCCACGCAGATGGCAGAATACTGTTCTTCTCTCCTAATGTGACGCTTACACAGTCCTACCCTATACAGTAGAAATTTACTACAGACCGAAGTAAAATCTTACCTGCAGTGGTGAGCTACTCTATTCCATGGTAAACTAATCATGAGCATTATACAGACCTTTCAGATTTTATTAGCGCTAATAAATGAATGGAATTTCCTCTTTCAGACAGTAATTCAATTCAGACATCCAAGTGGTAGCCTGTTTTCCAAACAGTGGTTTGGGTGTATTCCTGTAGTTATTCCAGTGCAACGTAGGGGGGCAGAGGAATAAAACTCAAAATGGTCCTGGCAGGTGGGAGCTAGGGACAGACGGCTCTGAGGCCTCGTTAGGGAGGAAGAGGGCTATAAAGAATGGTGGTTGCTCTTAATGGCCATCGGAGTTCTCTTCTAGGTGATTTTTCATTTCAGAGCTTGTAGTGCAACCTTGCTGTGAGCCAGTTCGGTCTGGTGGTTAAGGAGCCAGACTTTTATCTGGGAATACTGGGTTTGTTTCTGCCCTCCTACATGAAACCAGCTGGGTGACCTTGGGCTAGTCACAGCTCTCTTCTGACCTCTCACAGCACCACCTACCTCACAGGGTGTCTGTTGAAGAACAGAAAGTTTGTAAGCAGCTTTGAGTCCCCTTAACGGAGAAGAACAGAAGGTTTGTCAGCCGTTTTAAGTCCCCTTAAATGGATGAGAAAAATGGGGTAGCAAAGCCAACTATTCTTCTTCTCTTGGCCACTGTGGTTCCAGCAGTAGAAGTTCACAGTATCCTGGGTTAGCTGGTCTGGAATAAATAGGATCACCTGACGTGCTTCTGTTAAATGATCAGATAGAATATAGCCTTAAAAAAAAAAACTTTCTAGGTCCGCCTACTTAGATTAAGGTGAGGGCCCCGGATCCATAGCAGAGTGTATGTTTTGGGTGCAGATGGTCTCTGTTTAATCCCCGCCGCCCTCTCCAAGGGGAGGTAGGAGAGATCAGGTAGGCCAAGAAACAGCTGCTGCCAATCAGTGTGGACGATGCTGAGGAGACAGAAGGTCTAGTGGTATGGCTCAGTTCTGTTTCCAAATCCCCTCATTAGCTGATAAGCAAGACCCGACAGCGTGTTGGCCGTGTTGTTTTTTAGATGCCCCGGTTTTGTGAATGAGCCTGTAACCGTGAAGATGGCTCCTTCTTTTTGGCCTGAGGGCCACGTCTATGCTTCTCAAGCTGCCTCAGGTATATACCACCTTCGCACCTGGGTGGCTCCGCCCATTGCGCAGGGAGCGGACGAGGGAACGATTTGCATCCTCACCAGGCTCTTAAGCTGGGCTGGAAGGTTTAAATGTCTCCAACTTCTCAAATACAGTGGGGGATTCCTTTGCACGCTCGCTTGTCCCTACAGAATTGTGGGTTTTGGGACCCTTGCCTTGACCCCTTTGGGTGGGGGAGGGCAGAAGATTTTTAATCTGCATTTAAGCAATCTTTACTATTGATTGGGTAATTTCACTCCTGCATGGAAGCCAAATTCTTCTGGTTTGAAACCGGAAAGGGTGCTTCTCCCTCTCTCTCTCTCTCTCTTTTTTTTTTTTTTTGCTTTATCACACTTTTTCCTTGCATTGCGTGCCTATTGGCGGGCCTCCGCCTTCGGTTCCACCAGGCCCCTTCAGTTTAGGGTCCTCTTCATGACCTGTAGTTGAAAATATTAACGCATCTGCCTTTCCCAGAAACCCTTGCTACACTCTTGCTTATGCTTGCAGAAAACCAGTGTGCAGGTTTGAAGTAATCCTATCTCTTGGAAAAGAATCCTCTTCTCTCTTTCTCCCCTGGAGAATTTTTGATGTGCGTTGGGGGGAAGAGGCACGTCGGGGAACTGATGGGCAAAGGTTCTGCTGACTCATCGCTGTTCTCTTCTTACAGCCGAAGATGGGTTCAACCCAGCTGACGTTGACCTGAAATGCAAGGAGCGTGTGACAGACAGTGACAGTGAAGGGTCCTTGCCGGATGAATCTGACAAGGTAAGGGGAAGGCCAAAACCTAGGTGGAGGTTGAACATTGAAGAGGCAGGGGAGCCATGGTGCTGAGAATACGGGAGGCCTAGTGGTCTGACTCCGTTCTAAGGCAGTTTCTAAATCCCCTCATTAGCTGATAAACAAACCCTACAGGATGTTGGTGGTGGTGTATTTTGGACACCCTGATTTTGTGAATGAGCCTGCAACCGTAAAAACAGCCACCTGCACAAGATGAGAGGACTAAAAACAATAGTATGAAGCTTTAAGGGAGTAAGTACAAGTTAGATACTAGGGGTGTTTTTCTACTGTCACTAGAAGTACCCATTAATGGGTACAAAAATGCCATTTCGTACCCATTAATGGGTACTTAATGGGTACTTTTAGTGACAGTGGAAAAACACCCTGGATCAGTGACGGCCAACCTATGACACGCGTGTCACAGGTGACACGCCAAGCCCTTTTGGGTGACACACATGGTCACCCTGGCACCTGGGCTTTGTAGTGCTTGCGTGTTCTTGAAGTGTACGAAATACCAACTTACAATTGAAGATTTTGCAAACGAAATTCAGCAACAAAAGTCACTAATGTAAAGAATTATTTGTTTTTGCTTTTAATAAAATACATACATCAAAAATATAGCTTTTTTACCAGAGCTACAAACATCACAAAATTATGGATATCTCTAGATGTGACCCAGCACCCGAGTTAAGCTAGGTTGTCTAGCAAATTTTGACACACCGAGCTCAAAAGGTTCACCATCACTGCCCTAGATCAACCTAACAAAACTGTTTTAAAATCCCTTATAAAATCTTTAGGTCCTGTGGTCCATGTCACTTGGTGCAGACCTGTACCTATGTAATCCACCAAATGTAGGGATTTTAATGTGATCCTCTTGGATCAGCTGCCTGTTTTGAGGGCTCCAGACTGAGAGTTACTCAGGTTGTTGCACCTGACCTGTCCTCACGCTTGCATCTTGTCATCACATTGATGTGTGGGGTGGCCGCCTGTGTCTAGTGGCTAATGGCCTACCCCTTAGTAGCCCATTTCATAAGAACATAAGAACATAAGAGAAGCCTTGCTGGATCAGGCCACAGCCCATCTAGTCCAGCTTCCTGTCGCACACAGTGGCCCACCAAATGCTCATGGGCATCTCGAGCAGAGACAAGGACAAACCTTCTCCTGCTCTCGAGTCCCAGCAGATGGCCTTTGAAGCGCCCCAGTTCCTCCCCCCCCCCCAGCCTGAAAGATGCATCTAGGCATTCGTTCTAGTAGCCATTGATACATCTGTCATCCATAAATTTGTCCAACCCTACCTTAAAGCCATCCAGACTGGTAGCTGTCACCACCTCTTCCGGCAGCACTTTCCAAAAGCTGATGACCATAAATTGTACCCTTCATAATAGCTGCTGTTGTTTCAGATTTATACATTGGAATTATAAATACTTTTTTTTTTAGCCATTATTTGATTCCTGCCCCCTCGCCTACTCCTAAATGTCCTAGTTTATCTCTGACGGTGGACTTACCCCCAGGTTGGAAGTCACTGTCCTGGACATTTGGCAAAGAGCCCAGAAATGTTTGTTAGTGCCAAATTCTCCTAACAGAGGCTAAGGATGCACAAAAGAGGGGTTTGAATGTCATTGCACTTAAGAGGGCCGGTGGGGGCTGGGGAAAACTCTCAACAGCCCCAAAATGTGTCTTGCTGCACAGTGATGTGATTACATGTATTAGCACTTCACATAGCCTTGTCCATCTCTAAAACGGCCAAGGGGGGGGGCAGTGCAAGAGCAGGGAAGCTATGCACTTACTTTGCTCTATCGGGAATTTTTTTTAGCTGTTTCCCCTAGCAAACTCCAGCGCCAAGCAGAGGGGGAAACACCCGGTTCAAATATTCTGTGAAACGGTGTTTGCACAGCCCTAGCAGTAGCCGACGCTGAACAATACAGGGTGGAAACGGGTTGAGTTGGGACTGCTACTGCCTCCGTTGATGAAGCTCTTAATCTGCTTGCAGGAGTTTGGGCGGAAACTCTTCCCTCCGGTGATCCGCTCGGCAACATTGCCTCCTTCCTCTGGTGCCTTTGCTCCCTGCCGTCCTCCACCACCCTTGGACTTGGAGCCTCCTCCTCCTCACAGCCATGACCAGCCGCCTGCTTCAAAGCCCTACAGCACCTTCCAGATGGCTCCCAGCAATTTCAAGCCCCAAGATGCCCGTGGAGGACTCCGTCCCCACAACCCGCCCGCCAAGCGCCTGGAGCCGCGCTTTGACCCCTCTGCGGCCCCCTTCCGGCGTAAGAGGGCGGACAGCGCCGGAGGGTCCCAGGCTCCTTCAGAGTCTGGGGCAGCCCCCTCTACTGTCCCTGCACATTCGGTCATCTCTCCCGCGGGCAGCCTGGTGCAGGCGGTGGTGCTGCCCGATTCTGCCCGATTGTCCTCGGGCACCGTTCTTGTGACTGCCCCGTCCATGAACACCTCTCCAAATGTGGGGGTGATTGGCTACAGCGGAGCGCCCAGCCTGGTCCGTACTGCCTCCACCGTCGTCACCAATGTGGTGAAACCTGTAAGCAGTACTCCGGTGCCCATTGCCAGCAAGCCATTTCCACGTGGATCCGGGGAGGGACAGCCGCTACTCAGCCCACCGCCCTCGGATGGGAGCATGAAGGCGGAAGGGGTTTCCATGGGGCGTATCGGCCTGCTATGTGCCGATAAGAAGACTCCTCAATCCTCTGCGGTGTCTGGGATTCAAGCCACCTCTCCTCACTTGGTAGCCGGGCCGCTCATCAGCCAGGGTTTGACCACTGTGGGGAAGGGAGCTCCGAGCCAAGGCAGCGTCGTCACCAACCTCCTTGTGGGAACTCAAGGCTATGCGCAAGCGGGCGGTGCAGGAGGGGCTGGAGTCCCTGTGACTGTGTTGCCACCTGGTGCCATTACCCAGCAGCCCTCGGTGCAGTTCATCACCCAGAATCCTCCCGGGGCAGGGCAGAATGGCCCATTGCCGCTCAGCATTTTGCAGCCTCAGGGTATCCTCTCGGGAGCGGCGGGCAAGGCTGGCGGCATCACTCAGGTGCAGTACATCCTGCCCACCTTGCCTCAGCAGCTGCAGGTGGCAGGAGGGAAGGTGCCGACGGGAGCTGGCACCCCTGGTGCCGCGAGCATCCACTTCACGCTGCCGCCAGCCAACGGGAAGGTCATCACCACGCCCCAAGCCATCCCCATCATCCAGCCCGCCCCAGGAAGCAGCAACAACAGTGTCACTGTTATGTCCTCCTCACCCAAAGGTAAGATGGTGTGGGCTTGCTTGGTTGATGCGCCTCTGCCCTCTCCTGACCTCACGGCTTGCCCCTCTGCGTTCCTTGCACAGAAGCAACCATCGCATCTAACTGGCTCCTTTGTGAATTCTGCAGTTGCATTCTGGGTAGTGGTCCCACCTTTATGGAAATCTCCGCCTTGTGGGGGCAGTGTATCCTAACATTGGTCATGCTTTGCCAGCTAATTTTGTATTCTAGGTCTTTGAGACAGGAAAGGGTGTGGAGTCACCTGTTTGTCTACAGCAAGGGGGGGAAATCTGCTTCTGCTACACATCGCTCTTTGCAAAATACCCATTTGGGAAGGAGGGAGCCAAATCTGCAATTCAGGCCTGTCCCTGTATCCGCTGATCCAATAACCATGGATCCACTCATCAGTGGTTGATGGGATCAGCCTCTCCCCCTCTCTGAGCAGTACCTTTAGGCTTCCAGGAGGCTCCCTGGCATCCTGGGACCCTTGGAAATAGTGTGAAATCTTGCGGGATTTCCCATGATACCTGGGAAATCACTTGGGATTTCCTGCTAATCATGGGAAGTCCCGTGGGATTTGCAAGGAAGCATGGGAAATCCCACAAGATTCCCTAGTGTTTCATATATCTGCACTTTCTTTAACTTGGTAAGAACAGGTGTGTTTCCTCCACAGATATGGGGGCACACCTGTACCATACTTATCCTCAAGCTCTCATTCTCTCTCACTTTCTAATTGGTCCTGAGTTCTGACAGGACATGACCAGTGTCCTGAGAACTAAGATGCCTCTTATATAGATCTACCTGTTGTTTAAGATCTGCTGGAGGGGGGCTCCTCCGTGTCCCACCAGTTAAGAGAAATCCGCTGTGTTAGGACATGGGGGAGGGCCTTCTCAGCTGTGGCACCTCACTTATGGAATGCCCTTCTTTGGAGGCCCGATTAGAAGAAGAAGAGTTGGCTTTTCTACCCTGCTTTTCTCACCCATTTAAGGGGACTCAAAGCAGCTAACAAAAATTCTGTTCTTCCCCCCTAGCAGAGCACCCTGTGAGGTAGGTGGGGCTGTGAGAGCTCAGAAGAGAGCTGTGACTAGCCCAGCGTCACCCAGCTGGCTTCATGGGGGAGGGCAAAATCAAACTCGGTATTCCCAGATAAGAGTCCGGCTCCGTAGCCACTAGACCAAACCATTAGCACCAACTCTTCTAACTTTTAGGCGCCAAGTAAAGACCTGGCTCTTTATTAAAGTCTTTGGACGTTAATTCACTCAGGCACTGTTTTAATTTTACTTCAGCTTTTAACTAACTATGCTGTTTACCACTGTTTTAACAGGGTACGTATTTAATGTCTTTCCTGAATATGGAGTTTTTATTGTAAGCCACCCAGAGATCCTAGAATATGGGGCAGGATAGAAACATTTTAAATAAATAATAAATAAGAGGATCCAGAAAATTTGGTATGGATTGCTTTTTATGTGCTTGAGTAGGTGTGGGAAGAGAAGGCTTACGCTCTCAGTCTGAGTGTATTATGTGGTGTCCGTCTTTGCTAACTCTGAGGGAACGGCTGACTGACTTTCCACTTCCTGTCCCTTGTCCCCCAGATCGTCGGCTCCGTGAATTCCCTCCCCTCCCAAAAAACCTCCCTCATGAGTTATGTAATCTTCCTCCCTGACCTGAGTAAGAGTTGTGTAGGTGTACTGGGTCGTGACTAAGACCTGGACCAGGAAAAGATTTTCTGACCAGAGGGAGAAGTGAGTAGGAGGCAAAGTGCTGGCCGGGGCTGTGTGCGGACGGAAGGAGGCAGAGGTCAGAAAATGGGTCAAGGAGAACCCAAGTTTCTTAGTAAAATGTGGATTGGGAGAGAGTCATGAGCAAAATTTAGAGCTCAGGTGAGCAGCTAAAGATGAAAAGTCAGGCAGGGACAGCCCTGAGTAGGGGGGGCACGAATGTAGTTTTCGACATTCGATACGTAACGAATCGAATATTCAGAAATCCAAATTCGTACGAATAAAGAAGAATGAATGTCTGGACATTCAAACTGATATGAATACGTTCGTATCTATTCCTACAAATATTTGATATGTATCCAATGATACAAATTTCATACGCATCCTGTTTTCATCCTGTACATATGCGTACGGGTACATGTGATGCGTACGTATCTGTACGCATACAAATTTCCGAAATATTCCTACAAATGACTCAAAATATTTGTATTCATACAAATACTAAAGTCTGAATGTGTGGATATTCAATTCATACATGAGGGTCTGAATTTGTCTGAAATCATACGAATAACAAATATTACGAATATTCGTGCTCATCCCTAGCCGTGAGGGAAGAGCCTGAGGTGATTAGTTGCTTTTTGAGGACTGGGTAGAGGACCCCACAAGAGCTGTGTGAGGAGAAAAAGAACTCGGTTCCCATTGCTGACTAAAACAGATGGCGAAGGGAAAGAGATCCTCCGGCTGTGAGCCGAGGGCATCGCGGCTGCCAGGACAGAGAGGAACCGGAGGCCTAGCCTGCTCCCAGGGTGGAGGAGGTTGGTTTGCCTCAGCAACAACCCGAAGCGGTTCCAAGTTTACTAAGTGGGAGCCGATGTTTGGAAACTATCGGGTGCGCTTCTCCTTGCTGTTTGAAATGTTTCAGTTATTGTTTTTGAGCTCGGCAAATAGTTTACTCGTTGGTAATTTGGGTCGTCCGTTCTCCTCAGCCCGTGTTTATGTGCGTTAGCGCTCATGCTGAGGTACGGTTACAGCCATGAGTTCAAGAGACCGCTTAGCAGAGGCAGCAGCCAGTGGCTGAGGTCTTGTCTGGTGGCTGCAGATGTAAACGGAATACTTTTGGTGGACAGCTGGAGACCAGCCTGTCAGAACAGGTGGGACCAGGTCCCCATGTTAATTGGGTTTACCCACTGGAGCCAGTTTTGCCTGGCGAAATTGATTGTATTAAGAGAATGGCAGCCCTTGGGAAACCAGAACTTTTTTTTCTCGGTTGCAAAGAACTAAGAACTTAGGAGCGACCACCCTTTATTTGCCTACATGAAGACCCACCAGGCCTGTTAATCTGTTTCCCATGACAAACATCTGGGAGGTCCACCGCTGAGGCATGATGGGAATCACACTGTCTTTTGCTTTCTAGAAACAGATATTTAGAGGAGTATAGAGATCACAAGAAGTAATGATTCCTCCTTAACTTAGTCAGACCTCATCTAGAGTCCTGTGTCCAGTTCTGGGCACCCCAGTTTAAAATAAATTGACAAATGAGAGCAAGTCCAAAGGAAGGCTACCAAAATGGTTAGTGGTCTGGAAACCATGTCCTACGAGGAAAGGTTGAAGGATCTAGGAATGTTTAGCCTGCAGAAGAGAAGACTGAGAGGAGACATGATAGCGGTCTTCATGTATCTGAAGGGCTGTCACAGTGCAGAGGATTGTTCCTATTCTCACACAAGATGGGAGGACTAGAAACAACGATATAAAACTTCAAGGGAGTCAGTACAGATTAGATATTAGGAAAAACTACCAGATAGTGAGGGTGATCAGTCAGTGGAATAGGTTGCCATGGGAGGTAGTGAGTTCTGTCTAAATCTGTCTGGGATGGGTTGGGAAATCCCGCATTAAGCAGGGGGTTGGACTCAATGACCCTAGAAGCCCCTTCCAACTCTATGACTCTATGATCTTCTAAAATAAAAATGCAGTTTTATGTTCCGTCTGTTTGACCTGTCTTTGAAGTTACCTGAGGTGGCAGCAATTGCTTTGTTTTGAGAAGGCAGATTCTCTAGCTCCTTACACATCAGAGTGAGTTGCATTTGCTTTGCTTGACTTGCATTTCCCAGCCTGCACCATAACTGGATGATCCCAGGTTCATCCTTGATGAAGTGTGTTTCACTTTTTTAAAAAAAACTACCCCCCCAAACCCCTCTCAATACCATATAAGGCCCCTAAGCATCTTGCCCAGTCTTCTTTTTGTACCCTTCCGAGCTTTGCAGTGCCTGTTTTGAAGTGCCGTCGGGCTTAACTTTGGTGATTTCTTTTTACTGTCTTCACAGTTCAGTCCGTGTCTCCGGTACAGGCGCCATCTCCTGGCAGTTCGGCCCACCTCGTGTCTGGTCAGGTGGTGCCCCCTGCAGGACTGCAGGTGCAAGGCAAGGTCCTCGTGCCTATGGCAGCTCCCCAGGTGACTGTGCGGACCACTACAGCCCCCCAGCTGCCCCTGGTGACCCCACCGTTCCCTGTTCCAGTTCAAAATGGCAGCCAGCCAGCCAGCAAGGTTAGTGTCTATCGGTGAAGGTGGAGAAAGCGAGTAACGTGGGCTGTTTGTGGTCTGTGTGTGTGTGTGTGTGTACAGTTGGATCCCCGTATCCACTGATTCAGTAACCACGGTTTCAGTTGACCATGGTTACTGGATCAGCCCATCCCCTGCGGGTGCTGTAAAGAAAAAACACCCAGAACCGGAAGGCCTATTTTGGCCTCCAGAAGCCTATTTCAGCCTCCGTAGAGTGTTGGAATAAGTGTGTGACGCAACCAGAGCCTATCCCAAGATGGTGGCGTCACACACCTGTCCCAGCGCTCTCCGGAGGGCGAAGTTGGCCTTCCAGAGGCCAGAAAAGCACTTCTGGTTCTGGGGTTGCCTGTTCACCATTATCCATCCAGGTAACCATGGTAGGAGCCAGACCATATTCCCAGTGGATACAGGGGTCTGACTGTATGCATGTATTTATTTGTATTTTTATCCCACCCTATACCCAGAGGTCTCAGAGTGGGTTACAACAGAGAAGTTTTGGCATTAGCCAGGGTTTTTAGGAACCTTACTCTTGTGGCAGTGGCTTCTAGAATGAATGCCTAGGTACTGCCTCCAGGCAGGAGTTAACTCTAAGTCATTTGCAGGGAGTCAAGAGCAGGTGAAGGTTTTACCTTTGTCTTCTGCTTGGGATGCCCAGAAGCAGTTGGACTAGATGGACAGCTATGCTCTTCTGCTCTTCTGTTCCCCATGGGACACCACCTGCCACCAGAAGTGGAGATCCAGTTGCGCTAAATGGGTTCCGGCCCAGTCCAGTAGGGTTTTTCTTGGGTTGTTCCCTTATGTATGTTTGTGGGCTTATTGTAGCCTGAATCATGTGAACCCTAGTTCCAAGAAGGAGGCTTTTTTAGGCCCTTTCCACACTGGGCCTTATTCCAGGATACATCCCATAATAGGGGCCTGCTATCTGCATGCTGCAGACAACAGGCCCCTATTCTGGAATACATCCTGAAATATAGCCCAATGCAGAAATGACCTTCCTCCCAAGTCCTCAGGGCTACGAGGAAGAGGAAGAAGCTTTGGTAATATGTGTCGCATCATATAGGAGAATACAGTCGGGTCTCTGTATCCACTGGGGATACGTTCCGGCTCCTACCGTGGTTACCTGAAATCGTGGATAATCGTGAACAGGCCTTCTGGTTCTGGGGTCATGCAATTCCTGAACCAGAAGTGCTCCTCTGGCCTCCGGAAGGCCTATTTCGGCCTCTGGAGAACATTGTAATAGGCGTATGACACCACCAGACAACTCTTGACTGCCTCCCACGCACCCCTTTACGTTTTGGGACAGGCTCTGATGGCCCCACGCGCCTATTCCAGGGCTCTACAGAGACCGAAATTGGCCTTCTGGAGGCCAAAATAGGCCTTCCGGTTCTGGGTGCTTTTCCCTTACGGTGCCCATGGGGGTGGGTGCGTGGGGCTGATCTGGTAACTGTGGTTACCTGAAACCGTGGTTACTGATCAGTGGATACGGGGGTCCGACTGTATTGTGAGTTGCCCAGGGATGCTTCCGCTTCTTGTGCCGTGACTTTTATCCATCATCCAGATCTGACAGCTTGCGACCTTCTTGCTCTTGCAGATCATCCAGCTCACCCCCGTGCCTGTGGTCCAGCCCCAGCCATCTTCGCAGAGCCCGGCCACCTTGGTCCCCCCACTTAGCCCAGCAGCTCTCCAGGGCACTGTTGCCACGGCAGTTGTGGGCTCCCCAAGTCAGACCCAGAAGGTCCTGTTGCCCTCGTCCACCAGGTACAGCTGGGTCAAATCCTGTTTCCCTGTGTCAGATCCTGGGGGCATACGGGGGGGTCTTGTGCCTTTTCAGCATCAATCCTAATAATTCGCTCCCTCTCTCTGCCCCCAGGATCACCTATGTGCAGTCAGCAGCTGGGCACCCTCTGTCCCTGGGCACCTCGGCCTCCCACACGCAGCCCAGCGCCCCCCCGGCCGTGCCTGCCACAACCTACGTCCAGTCCCCGGTGGGCCCTGCCCCCATGGCACTGGGTTTCACGGCAATCGGGCCAAACGGGCAGGCCATAGTGCAGCCGCTGCTCTCGGGTAAGGCCGGGGAGGCAGCTGGGGGGAGCGAGGGTAACATGGAGCTGGTGCCAAGCTGGACAGATGCATATATGTACATGTGTGTGCGTGTACAGTGAAGGGGGTAGGGTGATGGGAGACACAGGCGGTGCCAGAAAGCAGGCCTCGGGAGTGACCGTCCCATACACTTAGCTCACGTGTCTGATTTCCCCCTTCTCTGTTCTGCTTCCTCCAGGTCAGAACCCTTTGCTGGCTCCAGGGCAGGTGGGAGTCTCACCTCTCCAAAGCCCCCAGCTGCCAACTTCCTGCACGGGTCAAGGACAGGTCATCACTGCCATCTACCCGAGCCCTGCCGGGACCAGTCCTGTCCAGCCAGCCAGCCACAGTGTGGTCTACACGGTGGCCACCACAAGCACTGCCACGGTCTCCTCCCCCACAGCCATCCTGCCCAAGGGGGGCGGCAGTGCCCAGAGCCCTGGAGGGTCTGCCCAGGCCCTGAATGCCACAGGTATGGAAGGCAGGAGCAGGAAGAGAGGATTTGCGGTGCCAGGGCTTCCTTCCTTGGGCAAAGGAGACTGGGGAAGAGGGGATGCAGCCAAGGGCATGGGGGGGGGGAGGCACTGGGGTTGTGTGTGTGGGGGGGGGGAACAGTGGGACAGGGTGACTCCACAGGGCCCAGATTCTATATCTAGTCCTGCCGTCTGTGTTTGTCCAGATTATGCTCATCATTGGCCTCAGGTAAATGTTGGCCAATGATGAGGAAAAAACAACCAAAGCATGGATGATTTCACACTCCCTTCCCCTCCACTGGATGGGAAAGGAGCGCGATGAACCGATGTCGACTAGCCCTGACTAGCACTTGCAAGCACTAGTCACTTAACACCCACCCACCCCACCCCCCGCGATCAGTCCATTCACCTGTGACCGATCCCGGGGCTGGTCCTCATCAGGGCACCGCCATTTTGGTTAGGATTAGGCTCTGCACATGTGCAGTCATGTCTGTGGTCGTCCAAGTGCGGGCGCGCACAATCCCAGAGCTCCGGAGGAAGTGGAAATGGCTGCTGCCTGCCTGGACGTGCCATTGGGTAACATTAGTAAAGGCGTGGAGCATGATTTCATGCTCCACACCTAGCGCACGAGTAGGGAACTTCTGGCAAGGCAGGGGGCGCCTGGAGGCTGTAACAGCCTCCTCAAGGTGTGGATGCTGTTGCCCAGAAGCTCCCTAGTCATGCACTACGGGTGGTAGTGCAAATTGGCCTCACGACTCTGATGGTTTTCAGAAAACTTCGTCTCATTGTCTAACAGAGCGTCGCGCCTGTTAAGGATTAGGAAGTTTGCTTTCCAAATAAGGGCCTACACTGACTCGGCAGCCAGAGGTGAACTATTGGGATGCTCTGCCCTTGTACGCCACCCCCTGAATTTGTGCTGAGACAGCTCCCCCTGCTCCTGACTGACCGCTTCTCTGTCTCCATCTCCCCCGTCTTGATCTACCCCAGTTGTTCCTGCATTAGCTTCCCGCTCTCAGCGCACACCAATCAAACCTCCCCAGAAGGTCAAAGCCGCCATCGCCAGCATCCCCGTCGGCTCCTACGAGTCAGCCCCGTCACCGGCTTCGGTTCGGCCCTCTGCAGGGCAGCAGCAAGAGCCCGGGGCCCCCCGGTACCACCGGGAGGGGGACGCTGGGGGAGAACGGACGCCAAGGGAGGCAGGGCCACAAGAGCCCCCTTGCTCCCCTGTGTGCCGGAACGCTGAGCAGAACCTCGCCAAAGCCCAGGAGCTAAAGCGGGATTCCTGGGAGCCGGTATCGTCTCCGTCTCCCCAGCAGCCGCAAGTCACAGAAGCAGCAAACACTGAAGTCTGGAGCCAGCGGGAAATTCCTGCCACACCCACTGAGGAGAGGCCAGGGAGTAAAGGCACCGAATCGGTAAGGGAGCCCAGCCCGTAAGGCCCCTGGGCCAGCTTTTAGCACCTGCTACTCTTCGTGTTTGCTTCCAGCCCCTGAAGCTGTAATATATGTTTTAAGATGGCTGATGTTCAGCCTCTTTGCGTTGCATGAAACAGGTGTGGAAGGGTTTCTTTATTGCAGACCCGTTGCCTAAATCTGTAGCCTGAGCACTTTTTAAAGGTGGCCTTTGGAAGGCAGTAGGTCACGCGGGATCTAAATTGCCTCTTGCTGCACCCCATCAGACGCCAGCAGCAAACTCCCGCTTACCTGTGTGTCAGGTGAGTAGCATATGGGATCATCCTGCTGGGGACTACCAGAAACCAGTCAAGCACCCATTACCGTTTGTTTTTTGTTTTTTCACATGCTTGGCTTACTCCTGGAAGTCTCCCATGGGGTGATGGTGTAAGCTGCTTGCCGGACGTGTAGGTAATCAGGGCTATTTACAGGAAGCCTGGCATTGTTGCTGGACTTCTTATAATATCATGTTTCAAGGTAGCCCCAGCGACTTCAGAAGACCTTTGTAGGTTGTAAGGGAACCTGAGACTTCGGAAGACTTTCATAGGTTGTAAGGGAACCTGAAACTTCAGAAGACCTTCTTCAGAAGACCTTGTAGGTCTCAGGGTAGCCTCAGAGACTTTGGAAGACCTTCCTAAGTTTTAAGGTAGCCTCAGAGATTTCAGAAGACCTTCTCAGGTGGCAATCTCTCACATGATAGATTTGAATGTGTTAGGTTAGATATGAGCAGAAAGCTGATTCTGGTCAGTCTGTCCTGAGCTCCCCAGCTCTGATTTGCACAGTACTTCCCATCTTCCTGTTTGGCAAGCAACGCCGAAGATTTCCCCATGTAGTTCCACTTCCCATTTCTCTTGAAAATGCGTCCGTTTGCCACCCTCCGTTTACGTGGTGCTTGTGGGCTGCTTAACCAACATCAGCTCTCCTGATCCTTCCCCAGGCACTGAAATTTCCCACTTCCCCGGACTGGAGAACAGCCGGCCCGGAAGCCCGCTCTGACGTCTCGGCGGCGTCCGCAGCCCTTCCCTCCTCCTCGCTCAGCCCCGGTCCTTCCAGCTCTGGGGAAAGCACTAAAGGTGGATCTTTGACCCTCGCTCCAGCGACATTGGCCTCTACGTCCGAAGGGCCTGACCAGAAGGAAGCCCCGGTGGGCAAGAAGGTCAAGGTTCGACCTCCCCCACTGAAGAAGACTTTCGACTCGGTTGACAAGTGAGTGAGCAAAGAAAGGAGCATGTAGAAACGTTTCCGGCCAAAGACCTTGCTGCTGAACTACGCGTCTTACAAGTCCCAGCCAGTCTGGCCAACGGCAAAGAAAGATGGAGAATGATTGTTTACCCGAGAGTCATGAGCTGAAACCTCGCAGTTATCAGTATCTCAAAGCTTATCTAGGTGTTCTTCAAGAGCAGCACCAGCAGGCAAAAGCCTTAGGTGTCTCCAAAGATGGAGTTGCTCTTGTTATCAGTCCTGCCCGTACAGAGGGGAGGGGGAGATGGATGGCTTGGTTGTGGTCCATTCACACCACTGTGGCATCAGGCTTTTCAAAAGAAGGCTATATGTGGCTGGAACATTTCCCAGAATTCCAAGCAACAGGCAAACTGCTCTGTAAAGCAAGATAGCTTATAAATGGTAGGCACAGAAGAGTTAAACTAGGAGTCAGGCATTCTTTGGGGATTTTCAGCCCAGGTCACGCTTGCTTTTGTGCACTTATTTTCATGTTTTAAATGCCTGTCCTGCCTTTTCTGCAGGGAGCTTGAGATCACCAGCTTCTCTGCATTCCGCCCTCGTAGTAATCCTGTGAGGCAGGCTAGATTGAGGGACAGAGATACCCATTGAACTCCCTGGCTGAGGAGAAATCTCTACCCTCATCTTCCCAGTTGCGGCTTGTGCTCTACAACGACCAGGCTAGAAGCTGCAAAAACACAAAACCCATCATGTGCAATCAATGGTTTTATTTCCGATTTGACCCTGGATGTACGTGGAAAAAAATAGTGTGTACTAGGGATGAGCACGAATATTCGTAGGCATTCAAAATTTGATTGAATGCCGAATTTCAACATTTGAACTCAAATAGAACATCCTGAAATTCTAATGTAAACGTTGAAATCAAATTTTGAATTTCGGATCTATTTGTTCTAATTATCCGGACATTCTTATGTGTATGGGTTTACACACAATGCATACTTGAAGAGCCTCATCTGTACGCATTTGTACGGTCCATACGGGATGAGAATGGGTTGGATACGGGATAACCACGGGATGCACACGGATGTGTACTATGTCGGAAAGAGGCGTATGTGCAGATTCGAATAAAAAATTTGAATGAATAGATTTGAATTCGGGAAAAACGAATTGAATCTTGTTAAATTCAAATTTAACAGATTCGAATCGAATCGGATTTCTGAGTATTCGATTCGAATAGAATGTCAAAAACATTGGTGCACATCAGTTGGCGTAAGGGAGGCTTCTCTTCTTAACTTTCCGGCCTTCTCCGCTTGACGTCAAAATCCAGGCGTGAAGTTGCTACTGCCGCTAGGCATCACGGGGCTGAAATGGATAACCAAACACCAGTGGAGGTTGGAATTCTGGGAGGAGGGTTGGGGGTGGTCATAGCCCTGGAGGCGGGAAGGAGGCAATTGGATTTGGTAGTGGATTTGGGATTGTTTTGGGAGAACGGCTGATGCATTTGCCTCCTTTCCCACGGCCAGGGTTCTCTCTGAGGTGTATTTTGAGGAACGCTTTGCCGAGCTTCCTGAATTCAAACCCGAGGAGGCGTTGTCGTCACCCACTCTTCAGTCTCTGGCCACGTCGCCCCGTGCCATCCTGGGCAGCTACCGCAAGAAGCGCAAGAACTCCACCGGTAAGCAGGAGCGTGCTGAGACAAACAGGCCACAGAGTGGCTTCTGCAGGTAGCCAAAGAGAGAGTGGTCAAGTCGTGTAGCTGGGAAGATTTAGGCGGCTTCACGCACATGAGGCTGCCTAGATACCTTATTTCTTGAGTCGTTTTATTTCTATGTCACTCTTAAGCCAGAAAACTCTCAGACCAGCCTACACTGTATAACATGAGACAAGGAGAGGAAGTGTTGAGTTTGATTCAGGAAGAATCCAGAGCCATCAGGATGTGGGGTTTTCTTTTTTTCAGACCTTGATTCCTCCACGGAGGATCCCATCTCTCCCAAGCGGAAGATGCGTCGGCGCTCCAGCTGCAGTTCGGAGCCCAACACACCGAAGAGTGCCAAGTGCGAAGGGGATATATTTACCTTTGATAAAACCGGTGAGTGAACCGGGAAGGCAGGGAAAGACGTCTTCCGTTCCTTCCTAAAGGCCTTCGGGGCACTTGTGGGGATGGGACCCCGACTCAAGCTGCGGAGTCTCTCGCCGCCCCCTGTTGCCTGTCGATGCAGCAGTGACGTGATGGGTAGATGCTGCCTCTAGTAGCCAAAACACTGGAAGACGCTGGGGCTGCCCGGTGGCCTTTAGTGGAGGGACAGCTGTAGACTTTCCTTCCACCCACGTGGTCTCTGCCATTGTCCAGGTGCCACGGTATCACCTGCCTTGCCTTCGGTGGGTACCCTAAGGTGGTGTGCAGTTTGTCTGATTACGGTTAGTCATATCTAGAATCATAGAATCATAGAATCATAGAATGGTAGAGTTGGAGGGGACCTCCTGGGTCATCGAGTCCAACCCCCTGCTCAAGGCAGGATCTACTTTTCGAAAGGTGAGGAGCATCACAGGTGGCCCATTAATTATCCTTCTCTGCAGGCACAGACACAGATGACGTCCTTGGGGAGCTAGAGTATGAAAAGGTGCCATATTCGTCACTCCGGCGTACCTTGGACCAGAGGAGAGCTCTGGTCATGCAGCTCTTCCAGGACCATGGCTTCTTCCCTTCAGGTAGAGAAATTTGTGATGATTGGAGGATAATCAGTAACTTGAGCTTTGCTCCTTCCTGCCACAAACACGCACACCCCACGCACTCACACAGCACCATCGCAGTGACCTTGGGCAAGGGCTTCCCAGCACAGTTGGGTTGGTGGTTTGAACAAAATGGATGACAGATACTCTAAAATCGGTGCCGGGAAATACTCGAGGGTTAGGAATGGCTTCCCATGTGTCCTGGTCCTGCTACCTCTTTAGTTTTACTCAGAAAGGGCCTTAACGTGGTGCCTGAAACCTCTGACAGAAGTATGGCAGCACTAATGGGCTTTTCTTCCTCACTGGCAGCTCAAGCGACCGCAGCTTTCCAGTCTCGCTACGCTGACATATTCCCCACGAAGGTCTGCTTGCAACTCAAGATCCGGGAAGTGCGGCAGAAGATCATGCAGGCGGCCACCCCCACGGAGCAGGCCCCGAGTCCGCTGGAGCCCGGAGGCCCCACCAGCCAGGGCGGCGCCACCGAGGGGCAGACGCTGGAACTGACCCTCAGCCAGGACTCTGCCCAGGGCGCAGAGGCAGCGGTGACAACAGCAGCAGCGGTAACCCCTACCGCTACCTCTACCCCTTCTACCACAGCTGCTGCCTGGGACTCGAACCAGCAGTCTTCCCCGGGGGGGGGCGGCGGCGGCAACGGCGGCAACCCCAGTAGCAGATGAACAGCCGTGTGCCACCCACGCCGCAGGAAACCGCCTTTGCGGGAGCGGAGACCCTTCAGAGCTTTGCCTGCCGTCTCTGCTTCCCTGACTTTCCCCCTGCTTAACCTGACCTTGTGTCCCCCTCCCCGACAGACTGGAAAGGGGGGGCCGCGGCCCCCGCCCATACCGACTCTTCCGCCTGCCTTTCTTCTTGCACTCCCGGGCAGCCATTCCAGTCACACAAGGGAACGGCTGTGGACTTCTGCAGGCCCCTCGGCTCCCTCCTCCCCTCCCTTCCTTTCAAAGGACTCGAGTGGTGGTGCTGAAATATCTACCATTCCAGGCCTCCGGCCTTGCGCTCTTACAGCTGTGGAGAGACCTCCGGGGAAGGTGTCCCGAGGGCCACAGACTGCTTTCAACCTCCTGTCCCTTTGATAATGTTAAATATTCTGAGATCCCACATTACTTGTCGCTTCTGTGTCAGTTAACTGGGGCGGAGGGGAAGCGCCTTTTCCTCCCTCCCTCCCTCCCGCCGCCGCCACAACCACCGGTGGCCAGAGAACAAGCCAAATGGTCGGTCGGTCGGTCGGTCGGTCGGTGGCCTTGCCTCCCGGGCGTTGTCGGCTATCGCTTTGGTCACTCAGAAAGCCAGGCCGCTGGAGAGAGAAAGCACGGAAAGGAAGGTCTGTCCAGACCCAGCTGTTGGGTTTGAGGTTTGGCAGCAGCCCTTGGTCCTCTGACTGGTCGGAGCTTGGCGAGGGGGCACCACTCGTTGCGTGACGCAGGGGAAACCGAGGCAGGCGAGCGGAAGGGGGTCTCGGGGAGACGGAGTGGGGAGGCGACCCAGCACAGAGGTGGTATCAGAAGCAAGAGAGCAGTGCTGGTGAGTGGGGGCGCCCACCTCCACTGAGTGTTGAGTGCCCTGGTGGCCCCGTCCACATGTTGACCATGTGTAACCCCTTCTGTACTGGGGTAGCCCCACCTCACATGCTATTAAAGCTCTTTAACAATCCATTTTGCGTCTGGCATTCTTCACACCTGCCGGAGATGGTATTTCAGACCAAGTCTTATTGTCCCACAAATCAGCAGCAGAGATTCCAGCCTCCTGGTTTATCTCCTTCCATGGCCTTCGCAGAAGGACAGTTCTTGATCTTTCAGAGGTCTGAAGGCTCACTTGAAATGAACATTTCCCCCCCACCCCTTGCAATCATGGTTATGTGGGTGGAATCCAGCCCTTCCATCTGTGCCTCCCCTCCACAGATCTCTTATGGATTGCAATTCTTAACACCCGTCACTTGTCAGAAGATGGAGAGGGCTGGAGCTGTTGTGGTAGGAACGAGGCCACAGAGCTGTATTAAATGGAGCTCCTGACCTTCTAAAGTCTCTTCTTGTGGGAACCACCAAGTCGTGACCCAACTCCTGAGGCCTCTTTGCACTCAAGCTGGCAGTCAACAGTTGGTGAACTTCTAGGGAAGGGGAGCTGCACTTGAGAGGAGGCAACTACAGCCTCCAAGTGTCCCCTAACTTCCCAGAAGTTCATTAATGGTTGATTACGCGTGGAGCGTGAAATCTTGCTCCACACCTTTACCGTTAACCCTAAGCTTACCTGGAGCGTCCGGGCAGCAGCCGTTCACACTTCCTCCGATGCTCTGGGGTTGCCTGAGGTGCCGTGCAGGCACGCTGGCACCTTGACCATAGATGCAACTGCACATGCGCAGCGTGGCCGCATGGCAACAGGGCTGATGCATGCATAGTTGTGAAGGGTGCCACAGCCAAAATGGCAGCGCCCAGATAACCAGCCCCGGGATCGGTCTCTGGTAAGTGACCAATTGCATGGAGCTTACGTTGTCGCTACCTAGCACTCGCAAGCGTGAGTCCTGGTTAATGTTGGGTCATTGTGCTCTGTTCCCGTCCAGCAGACGGGAAGGGAAGTCTGAAAATGCCCCTGGTTGACTCTCTGCAGTTTTCGTGGCGGAGACACTGAAATGGTTTGTCAATGGGGAGAAACTGGGGATCTTCTACTTTCCAGTGAGTTTTCTCTGTCACTGATCTACAATCACTCCCAGACTCCCCGGGCCCTTCGATGCAGTTTTCATGGCAGAGATAGAGATGATTTCCCATTGCCTACGGGAATCGAACCTGTGACCCTCTGGTTTTCCAGGCAGTTTGCTTTACCAGTGAGGAACAGACATTCCTTTGGAAGCCTGTGTAGGGATTTATAAACACTGAAGTGAGAGTATATGCTTGAACGTTAGGGTTTTTCCCTGGAATGCAAAGCCTCGACAACTTTTGCGCCCGCCCGCACAGAGTTGCCATCGATTCTGGTCATTAGTTTCCCATGGATGCATGCACAAGAACATAAAGGGCAGCCTTGCTGGATCAGGCCACAAGGCCAGCATCCCATCTCAACGCTACGGCCCACCAATTGCTTCCAGCTGCTTGTAGCAAGTGCTTTATTTAAACGAGGCAATTGTGAAAGATTCAAAATAGGGACGTGCGTGAAAAGGCATAACATACTTGATATTTGTACGGATTCAGACACGCGTGTACAAATCAAACGTTGACACTGGTACGTTGGCATTCGTATTCGTACAAATGTTTTGCAACGTCGGTAAAACAGGGAGGTGGGAAAGCGGCTGCACCAGTCAGTCACACCTGCAGCGGATCCAGAGTGCATTCGACATGGTTTGAGAGCAGATTCAAAGCAGATTCAGGGCAGATTAGACACTTTCAGAGCAGATGCATTATGGGATACGTGTGTTTGTATCTGATATTCGTATGAAGGGACCCTCTTCTCCCAACTCATCCTTTGAGAAGCTTCCTTTCCAAGTATCCCCTGTCATTAGAGGCGACTCCATCTTGGGAAAGAAACAGCCAGCCTCTGAAGCAGGAATCTGTGCACCAGTTTTATTGAGTGAGTTGACATTAGTCTGCATGACACGATCTTCCATTGGCCAGAAATGCTGCTGAATTCAACCCCTTTGGTCCCACTCAGTGGCTTTTTTAAAACAGTCTTAAAGGAACCCCCTACCCATGCCGGAAGGAAGGGCGTGTGTGTGTGTTTGGATGGGGAACCAGCTGTCAGATTATCAATACGGGCAAGGAAACGGCTAGAAGAGCTGCGTTTGCTGCCCACCTGGTTGGAGGACAAAGGGAGCTGCGTTGGCAAGTAGCCCCTGGAGATGTTTAGGCCATTCTGTGGCTTCTGCCCTGGACACAAGGGAGCGGTCAAGGTTAAGGGGCCTGGGCGTGGCACTCTCCCAGCAAGGACAACAGCAGGCGGTGCAGCCCTGGGCAGAGCCTCGCGTACCCGTGACGGGTGAGGTGGAGGTAGTCGTACATGTCGTGATGGCTGATGGTCCCGTCGGAGTGGACGAAGCCTGGGTCCACGTTGAGGAAAGAGGCGTTGGGGAGCAGGGGCAGTTTAGCCTCCAGCAGTTTGTTCACTTTCTGGTTCTTTTCCCGGAGAGGGTTGGGGTTTTTGCCCCGGGGCAGCAAGCCCTGGATCCAGAGAGAAAAGGGTCATGTTAAACTGGTTGGAGAGAGCTTTATATTATGGATGACCTCAAGCCAATGGGCACTTGCCACAGGGGTTCATATAAGTACAGTAACAGGGTTCCCCCCCCCAAAAGAAAAGTCTTGTGAACGTCAGGCTGTGTCTCCATTGCCTTGTCTAGGCCCCCTGGGCAGCCGGTCCCTGGTTTCCCTTGCCCAAAGGGTCTGTTGAAGAGTCAACCCATGAGAAACAACTCAGGTCTGATGCCCTGTCTCTCTGCAGTGGGCTGTGGCAACTTTAAGACACTGCTCTGCATGCCCAAAGAAGCAAAGGACTCTGGGCCAGATTGGTGTATGGCCTGGACTGGCAGTGGCGGAAACTAGGGAGCCAAACTGGCATGGCCAGACCGCAGTAAGGCTGTGACGCCATCCCCACTGCACCTTCTGCAGCTTCCGCGCAGTAAATTCACAAACAACGTATTTGTGCCTGTAAGAAAACGTGGGCCGCGGAAGTCACGCCTGCAAATACTCGGCAAAAGATGAGCTGAAGGTGGGGCTTGCTTCTAATGCTTAGTGAGACCATAGGAGGCGATGGCCCATAGGCCCAAAGCCAGGACTCTCAGCTGACCAAAGCAAACTGAGCCACAACTCAAAACCCCAAACCCTGTTGGAATTCAGAACCCCAGGAACTCGGAATACCCAATCTGGCGTTGCAAAGACACAGAACTGGCTGCAGTCGGCAGTTTCAACCTCACTCCACCTGGGAAAAAATGTGAGTGTGTCCAGACTTAGGAAAGCTGACGCCTGATCCTGCGTAGCGGCGGTGCATTATGCCACCACTACTTCAAATTTTACCAACTGTGGAGCGATCAACACTCGCTCCGCAGTTTCAGGTAAATTTGAATCTTCCCACCAGTCCGGACAGGACGGCGAGAACGGCGAATGAGAGGTGAGCTGCTGGCTGCCCCCTCCCACGTGACGCGAGCCACGAAAGTATCATGGCTGCCGAGGAAGACGCTGTGGGGATGGTGCCCGAATCTGGACAGTGTGTCGTGGCTTTGCAGCAGGTAAGCTGTGTGTTTTCTTACAACAGCAGCGGATTTTATTCGGCTCATCTGGAAGCTGCCCCTGTGCAAGTGCCAGTCAGCACCTCTAAGCTGCGAAGACTCAAGCTGTGGCAAACTAAAACTTGGAAAAGTGAACCCTGTGGATAAGAAGGCAATTGGAGGCTGGTATCGTAGCAGAGCCCCCAGGGCCAAACTCACCAGCACAACCACGCGGGCTTGGGGCTGCTGCTGGTTTACTTCGCGCACGATGGCCTCTATGCCAGCAGCCACCTGCTCAGCTGTGTGGCCGTGGTTGTTGGTGCCGACCCAGACAACCACGATCTAAAAGTAAAGGGGAGGGATAGAGAAAGAGAGAGCAAAATCAGTTTACCGGTCAGGATCAGGTTCTTCCTATGGGACGCAAGGCTAGGGATGGGCGCGAATATTTATCACATTCAAGATTTGTACGAATGCGTCTGATTCGGACATTCGTGAACCTGGGGGGTGGGTGGGAAAGTGGCTGCCCCAGGCACACTGGCCACAAATCCAAAGTGGGTGCAAAGCGGATTCAGAGAGGATTCGACGAGTGCAGAGCAAATACGTAGGGGATTCCTGGGCAATTCATAGTGGGATCTGAATCGGATTTTTATCAAACTCAAATCCTCCCACATTTGAAGGGGATCTATCCGAATCAATATTCTTTTCTGAAACTCCTATTCCAGCAGCAGCAGCAATCTGCCCATGTCCTGAAGTCCTCATGGGATCAGGAACGTGCCCCTTTCTTATATGCTATACAGGCCTCCCCCCCCCCCCGGATCACCCAACCCCCAAACAGCACCCTTAGGCCCCCTGGAGGCTTCCCAGAGGCCTGGGACAGTTGGAAATGGTGTGAAGTCTCATGGGATTTCCCATGATTCCTTGCAATTCCTATGGGATTTCCTGGTAATTGTGGGAAGTCTCACAAGATTTGCAAGGAATCATGGGAAATCTCACATGATTTCCCAGTATGTATCCTCCACGGATATGGGGGTCACTTCTCCTAGCAGATATATTCCCCACTGTCGAAAGTTCTTGCGTTTTCCCTTCTAAAGTTGCAACAGCTGCACCCATACTCCAAGTAGCAAACAGCTCAAGATTTGAGTTGCTCCTTTTTTGCAATTTAGGCAACCATGATTTATCTCCTTCCCTCCCCTTCCTCCATTCATATTCCTGCAATCCCTTACATATGTTCTCAAATCCACCCCAATACTAGGGACAAGGAAGGAGTTAGAAGAAGAGCTGGCTTTTCTGCCCAGCTTTTCTCATCCTTAAGGGGACTCTAAGCTACTGAGAAACCTTCTGTTCTTCTCCCCACAACAGACACCCTGTGAGGTAG
>MTQE01003491.1:6118057-6150897 GCA_014337955.1 Aspidoscelis marmoratus
ACCCTGTGAGGTAGGTGGGGCTGTGAGAGCTCAGAAGGAGAGCTGTGACCGGCCCAAGGTTACCCAGGCTGGCTTCATGGAGGAGTGCGGAACTGAACCAAAAGACGGCTAAGTAAGAATCCAACACTAACCACAGGACCAGACTGGTTAGGGTAGCCTGGAGGCTTTGGGTCTTTTCCCACTGTCACTAGAAGTACCCATTAAGTACCCATTAATGGGTACAAAAATGCCATTTCGTACCCCTTAATGGGTACTCAGTGACAGTGGAAAAACACCCTTTGTCTACCAATGTACCACAAACAAACCTAGACTCAGAATGGGGGATCCCAGTCTACCAGTATAAGTCAATGGCGCCTCTGAGATGAAATCCACATTACTGAACTTTGCCGGGATTGCAAGCACATTGCATTTTGGGGGATTTTCTGCTCTACAAACAATAGCTACGTGCGACACCCCCACCCACCCACCCACCCACCCCCTCCACCGCCATAAATCACGGGAAATCCGCTGCAAGTGTCCACTCCTATTACCTTTGGCCGGATGTGCTGCAACTCCCCGTTCTTCAGCCGCCAAAGGACATGCTGAGTGGCGTCGCCCCCGATGCCGAAGTTGAGCGCGTGCAGAGGGGAGAACAGCTCCCGCCAGACCTGGAGGGAAGAACAAACCAGCCGCCAGACTAGAAGAAGGGGATCCACTAATCCCGTGCGGTGCATGGAGGAAGGTGAAATGAAGTCCCTTTACCTCGAATTGATGGAGCAACTGGACCAAAGAATCGCCAATGAACACAACCTCCGGCTCCTTGTCTTTGCTGTCCGCAATGAAGCGATGGTGCTGTTTTGAGGTGGGGGTGCAGGGCGGGAAAGAGAGAATGTTAGAGACCCGCTGCCCCCTTAAACCCCCCCCAATCCCTCCCAGTGTTACTAGCATACCAGGAGAAGCAATCAGCTCCCACCAGCACAGCTGCGTCGGCTGTGAATGATGGGAACCGTAGTCCACCATAAAGGGGGGGGGGGTTGCCAAAGCACCGAGGGTCCTGAACATTACAGTGCCAAAGTTCACCTTTGAACCCTACTGGCTGAACACCCTCTATGGGAAATGCCGTTTTCACAAGAAAGGGAAAGTGTAGCACAGCCCGACCCCCATATCCACTGGGGATACCATGGTTCCCTGGTACCGTGGATAATCGCAAACAGGCTTTCCGGTTCTGGGGTCGTGCATCCTCAGAACCGGAAGTGCTTTTCAGCCTCCGGAGAGTGTCTGAATAGGAGTGCGACACCACCGGACGCCTCCCGCAACCCCATATATTTTGAGGTGCCCTCTGGTAGCGTCACGTGCCTAGTTCAATGCTCTACAGAGGCCAAAATAGGCCTTCCGGTTGTGGGTGCTTTTCCCTTATGGTGCCCACGGAGTGTGGGGCTGATCCTAGGTGCCTATTCTATAAAAGAACATAAGGGGAGCCCTGCTGGATCAGGCCACGGCCCACCTGGCCCAGCATCCTGTCTCCCGCAGTGGCCCACCAGTTGCTTCTGGG
Source organism: Aspidoscelis marmoratus (assembly GCA_014337955.1). Lineage (NCBI taxonomy): Eukaryota > Metazoa > Chordata > Lepidosauria > Squamata > Teiidae > Aspidoscelis > Aspidoscelis marmoratus. The sequence continues at coordinate 6,119,589 of MTQE01003491.1, forward strand.
CATCTCAAAGGCAAAACCTTCACCTGCCCTTGCAAATGGCCTTTAGAGGCCTCCTGCCTGTCTCCCCAGCTTGGAGGATCCGTTCTAGTAGCCACTGATACTTATCTAAACTATTCTTATAGCCACCCAGACTGCCTGCTATCACCACCTCTTCCTGTAGTAAACTCGACAGACCGACGACCCTCCAGGCCTAACTCTCCTGCAAACTCATGTGGCTGCAAGAACACCTTCCTGCTGTCACCCAGCCACTCCCGCTGTGCCATCTGGCTCTGGGCCGGGGGTGGCAGCGAGTGGGTGGGGTGGGGTGAGGTGGGTTGCTTGCTCTCACCAGTGCCATCCATCGCCCGTCTCCCTGCACATCAGTCACCGGGGTGGGGGTGCTGGCTGGGTTCTTGTCGCCGTCACTCATGGTCCCTCGGGGCACCTAGGGGACAAGAAGGTGGCACCGTGGGCAAAGGTTGGCATCAGGCGCACAGCACCTGCCTGGCAAGGTGTCCTCCTCGCTGCCTCCCCTGGGGCAAAGAAAGGGATGAGGGAGGAAAGCCAGTTTGGTCTAGCGATTAGGGAGCCGGACTCTTATCTGGGAATGCCAGGTTTGATTCCACATTCCTCCACAAAACCAGGTGGGTGACCTTGGGCGAGTCACAGCTCTCTTCTGAACTCTCACAGCCCCCCCCCCCGCCTCACAGCGTGTTTTGTTATGGGGAGAAGAAAAGAAGATTTGTCAGCTGCTTCGAGTGCCCTTAAATGGCGAGAAAAGCAGGCTAGAAAAGCCAGCTCTGCTTCTTATCTGGGAATACCGGGTTTGATTCCGCCCTCCTCCACAAAGCCCGCTAGGTGACCTCGGGCTAGTCACAGCTCTCTTTCTGAGCGCTCACAGCCCCACCCGCCTCACAGGGTTGTTCTGTTGTCGGGAGAAGAACAGAATGTTTGTCAGCTGCCTCGAGTCCCCTTAGATGGCGAGAAAAGCAAAGCAAGAACCTGCAAAACCTCTATATAGCGCCTGGATGGATTCTCTCTCACCCCCCACCGCCCCAAAGCATGGGCAGTACCACCCTGAGGAGGGAGGGGAGCTCTCCCCCTCCCATGCACTCGCCTCTGCATGCAATGCAGGACCCAGGGGCTTCCAGGCAGGCAGAGATGGGATCTGTATTGCCTGCAGCTTGCAAACCCGGCACGGGGGATCGACGGCGGTCTTTGTCCTCCTCCTCGCCGACCCCCCCCCCCGATCTAATGGTCCTTCCCACTCCTCCCTCTTCTCCCCCTTCCATGCATTCCGTGCAATACCGGCATCGTCCCCCGAAGGTGTGGCAGTGCAATGCGTGGTGGGCTATACCAATCGGCCTGATGCGGGGGAAGGGCCCGGCGGGGATTGCAGTGACTCACAGCCCGCTCCTTGCAAAGCTTCCCGCGGAAGGTCTGGAGTGGGATTGTCCCCGGGAGGAAATAACACTGTCACCCCTCGAATGCGAAATGGTTCGTTCTGTTTCCAAGCCTTACAGTGCTGAAGGCGGCCAATTCCATTCGCAGACGGGGGTGGCGGTGTCATAATTAACGGGTTGCCCGGAAGAAAGAGAAGAAAGAGACTCACCTGCCTTCGATCCGATCCGACCGCCGCCGCGCCGTCTCCGATTCCGATAATGCTGAGCAGCGGGTCGATGCTCATTGCTCCTCCGGCGTGGACGGAACCATTTGACAGGGAAGGCCGAGGGGAGAACGCTGGGCTCGTTGGCCCCCTCGTTTTGTGGTAAAATGGTACCGGCTGATCCCAGGCTGGCAGTCCCTGAAAGCTCTCCGCCCGGCTGCAGGCGTCTGCAAGGTGGCGCCCGCGGGCGCTGCGCTGCCTGCCTCGTTTACTGCGGTGCTCTTTTGATTCGCTTTGCTTCGGGATTTATTTATTTACTGGCGTTGCAAATTGCCTGGAGCTGAGCAGGCGAGAGGAGCCCTGCAGGATCGGGCCACAGCCCGTCTAGTCCAGCATCCCGTCTCACATCCGTGCTCCACCCGTTGCTTCCGGGCATCTCGAACAGAAGGCGAAGGCGAGACCTTCAGCTGCCCTTCGGAGGCTGGGCCTGGATAGCCGTTCCAGTAGCCATTGGGTGGTTTTCCACTTGGCACTAGAGGACCCATTAAGGGTCCTTAATGGGTCCTCTAGTGCCAAGTGGGAAAACACCCATCGATCCACCTGTCCTTCATATGTTTACCTACTCAGGTCACAATTTGGGTGAAAAGATTCTTCCCCTTATGGGCCCCTTACCCAACCCACAAGCAAAAGCAATTAGTTCATTTCAGGGCAGGTTACAATAAGAGTAAAGCATATCAAATATTAACAGATAATTAAAAAACATAACCCCCTCCTCCCAGCCTCTTCCTAACAGGGCAGCACCCTGAGGAAGCTATTTAAAGGGCAAAATCCTGGATGAAAAGACAAGTTTTCATCAACCATCAAAAACTATACAGTGTAAGGCGCCTGGCGAACCTCAAGAGGGAGGCTGTTCCGGAGTCCAGGGGCCACCACAGAAAAGGCCCTCTTGCATATCCCTATAGGTGTGATAATGTGCTTTCCCGAAGCAGAGCAGTTCAATAGGCACAGTTCGTTTTTGACGGATACCTAATGCAGTTACTTGTGTATGCAGAATTTGTAACCTAGATCAGAACCGACAAGTGAGCTGCTTTTTTATTTAAAAAAGGAGCCAACTTATATTCTAGTTTAAATTTTTATTTTGTTCTCTCTCATTGCATTTATGCCTATTTGAGCCAGTTTAGTCTAGTAGTTAGGGAGCCAGACTCTAGGTTTGATTCCGCTCTCCTCAAAGCTAGCTGGGTGACCTTGGGCTAGTCACAGCTCTCTTCTGAGCTCTCACAGCCCCACCTACCTCACAGGGTGTCTGTGGTGGGGAGAAGAATGGAAGGTTTGTCAGCCGCTTTGAGTCCCCTTAAATGGGTGAGAAAAGTGGGGTAGAAAAGCCAATTCCTCCTCCTCCTCCTCCTATACATTCCCCCAAAGAGCTCAAGACCTCAAATGTATTATTATACTAACCCTGTGAAGGAGGCATTGGACACATTTTCATTTGGATTTCACCAGTTCTTTCCTTTGAGGGGATTCTCCCTGTTTCCTTTGGGTACCTTGAGGATAAGACTGCCACCTCCTCTGGTCTGCTGAAACAAATACCTTGGAAGTTTGTTAGTGAAAAATGTGAGATGGCAACACACACCACACTCTGGCAAAAATGAATTTGGGTTTAGGAGAAATCTGAAGATGGGGAAAGCTATGGCTTTCCCAGTACGGCCGGGCTCAGCACTGGCAAAACGCAAAAAGGTTATACTATATTTTATGACGTTAAATAATGAAAAATGTATTGGACACCAGGCTGCATTCTTTCCATCAGCCACAAGAGGGCCCCATATTTCCATACTTCTCCAGGATCTAAAACAATCTTCACATTGCAGATAGGAAGATTACTTGAGCATCCCATTGTGGCTGCGGTCACACCTAAGGTTTAATCCAGCTTCAGTCCACCTTCAGAGCAAGATGAGCAAAATGAGCAATAATCTTCTTTTCACATTATCGATCCCAAAAGTGAATTTTCACTGAAAGAAAACAGCTTGTCACTTTGCTCTTGTATTCTCTCGCTCTGAAAGTGGATTGAAGCTGGATTAAACCTTAAATGCAACTACAACCTGTGTTTGAGGAGCTCTAAAAAATAATCCTCACCCACTTGTAACTCTGGTCTCTGCTTGTTACACTTTTGGACTGAAATGTGCTTAGCTGGGTGAGGAGGTTCTATTTTGTTCCAATATATGACGTTTTTACACATTTTTTTTTTTTACACACATCTTCTAACATTCAAAGATGCCCTTAACACTTTGCATTCAGCACTTGGTTCTCATTTGCATGGTCTCTTAATACTCTGAACTGCCGCACAGGGTCACTTGCTTCTTGGCAAACTCAGGGTCCGTGTTTGGGGAGTTGTCCTTTGATTCGAAATGTGTACTGCTCCATGTACATATCTGACGTCTGTCCCCCTTAGGTCCTGCTCTCACGCCATCATTCTCTTGCAATGCAGTTTGATCACGGCAAAGACACGCTTAACGTTTTGCGTGAGCACTCGGTTCTCCAGGTGAAGAAAGATTCACACGAAGGACCACCAAGGATACGTGAATCATGTGGCTTGGGAGAAGCTGAATATAGCACACCGGTGCCTTAAAATGGGAGGGTCCTTTTGTAGTCCCGTGCTATAAATGCAAACGTTTGCACGGGCCCATTGGAACTTTTTGTTTTGAAGATCTGTCAGTAAATGGAAACGACCATAGTACTGGAGAAGTTCTGCTCAGCATCTTGTTTGACTCATTTCTCATAATGGATGTGTGTGTGTGTGTTCCCTGCATTTTCTACAATGGGACCTCTATTGTTTCCAGGTCATTTTTACCCCAGCACTAACCCACAGTGCTTAGCTTTAGCAAGATAGTAACCTATTTTGCTTTCAAACTGTATCCTGGAATCATTAAATATAAAATGAAACATCTCTCAGCTACTGGGACAAAAAAATGTAGACAACTGCTGATGTTCTCAATAGTTTATTGGTGGCAAAACATGCTGCATTTAATGCAGTACAGGTATTTCTTCCAGAGTCATATATTTAATGTTAAAAACTTCCCAATTTATGAATCAAATTCACGTTGTCTAACACCATCTCTTCTTTATTAATAATTTTGCTGTGCTTTATTTTAAAATCAGAGAAATTAATTAGGATATTCAATTTCATCAAGAAGGAGCAATAACTGCTATATCTATTCATTAGAAACACAATCCAACATACTCTTAAAAATAGAACATTTGCTCAAATTTAGATTAATAAATCCCTCACACTAAACTAGGTAAAATGAATGGAATGTTTTCAGGTAATCCTTTTCTTTCTGTTGCTACAGAAAAGCCACCATCTGCAGAAACTCAGCTGGGTTAGAATTTTTTAAAAAGCAGAGGCCCTGGACGACTACTCCTTCAAGGCTTCTTGGCTGGAGAATTCTCACTGTTTTCCATATGTGGACATACAACCATCTTTCCACCTTACCTCCCACTGGCAGGTGCTTAGCTGGGGTGAGAGACAGAGGTCATCTGTCCAGAGTTGAGGGAAACAGAGGGGGAAGGGCTGGCCTGCTGGTTTGGTTGCTGTTCACTTGGTGAGGCTTGATGAATAGATTGGCCGCAAGACTGTTTAGACATAAGGAAATCAGGTGCAGCTTCTGTGGGATCTAAACAGAACAAAGAAACTCCCTGTTAGCTATTTGATCTCTGACTCCATCTCTTTGTACCTGCGAACGGCAATCACACAAATATCTTGACAGCCGTTTAGACATGTCTCCCATGGCGTGCCTGCCTGTTATTTATGAACACTTTCTGTTTGACCTGGTCAGACCACACGGTAAGATGATTGAAATTGAACTGCCTTCTGCGTAATATGGAGTGAACCTGAGTCAGCTGTAGCCATTATGTGCAAGAACTGCCTGATCTGGATAGCATCCGTCTGTCTCCCCGCCTGCCTGCCAAACTGGTGAGATGAAGTCTTGGGCCATGGTCACACCTTCATTTTAAACCTTTAGTCCAGTCTGACTGCTCACACATTTCACTTCTATCCATTTTATTTGTGGACTTTCCATTCAGGATTTGTGTTTTGAGGCACCCGCCGCCTGACCCCAGTGACCCAGTCGCGGTGCGAATGTGCACTGTCTAATCTGGATTTGATGCTTGAAGACTCGATTGTAGACCCCTTTAATGGGGTCCACAGGAAATCTGGGTTATAGGTCCTGAAGGACTCATTTAATCCAGATTTTCCTAGTATAGGTGCGAACAAATCGGGTTCTAATGGGTAATGGGTTCTTTTGAGTAATTATTTTCTCCACAAGAGAGTTAATACATGACATGAATTCTTGCATTGCTTGCAACTGCAGGCGGCTTCTAGTTTTACCTTTAGGATCTTTGATCTCCTTGGCCTTGTCGCTGAGCTCGTCTCTTTCTTGACTCTTACAGGAATCCTTCCTTTCTTGGGCATGTAGCTGATGGCACATCTGTGACTTCTGATCTGGGGGAAAGAGTGGGCCCGGAAAAGCTTGTTGAGCTATAATATAGGGAGAAGGATTGAGCAAGGAGAGCTTGGGAACCATGTGCAGTCCCATTCCAAATGGACCACAGGGAACGCCAGTTGGTATGGGCACTGGGGTGACAGATATGTCCACTGGTGGGACACAGAAAGGCAGCAGTTGAGGGCCACCGTGAGCGGAGATAGGTGGAGCATCTGAAATCCAACTGGTGTCCATAGCTTGTGGAACACAGATGGTATGGGGCACAGGCCCTGAGGACGTATGATAAGCTGCCAGGTTCTGGGGGTGACTAACATTGGAAACCACTCTGAGGTTGGGCTTGACGGCTTGGATGCTGGAGACTTTTACCGAAGGGGCCAGCTGGGGTCCTCGAGATTGGGTGAGTGAGAAAAGGTGGATGTTTTTGTACGGCTGGGGAGCAGCGCTGCCGTGGAGTAACGGAAGCAAGAGGGGTGGCGAGAGCTGATCTCCATGAGCGGGAGCTGGCTCCGGAGGTATCTGGGTTCCTTTTAAGGCTCGGCTGTCCCTAGAAGCCTTTCCAGGCGGAATGCCGTATGGAGGCGTAAAGTAGGAGGGATGCTGCTGGAAAGGAGTGGGCACGCCAGGACTGTGAATAGTCTCTGGGGGGTGGGGGAAAGCCGGCGAGGCCATCAGAGCAGGGGCAGAACTTGCAGGGGGCAGAAGGCTGGGGGTTGCCAGAATGGGGCTTGGCTGTGAGGCATTTCTCAGCACCATCAGGGCCTCGGCAGCCTCTTTCTGCAGCTGCTGTTCAGAAAGGGGCGAGAAGATAAATCCCCTGGTAGGCCACACTGGAACGTGAGCGGAGGAGGCCGGCTGAAAGAAAAAGGAAGAGACCATTGACTTCCTGATGAGGGTTCTTCATTTTTACAGTTTCACAGATAACTTTTGTCGGTTCTTGCGGCAGGGGGAAGCAGGACAAATCCTCTACCTACACATGAATTCTAATGTACCGATGGTAGACACCACAAATATCTACAAGACTGTAGTAAACCCAAGTCTACGCTGGACATTGGCAGCTGCAATGTGACGCCTTTGACCAGACCGTTCTCCTCTGAAGGGGGCCAAGATGCAATAATTCTTTATTTGACTGAGGGCGCATCCCTGTGCATGTTTGGTCCGGTACCGAACATGGTCTTGGCAAGGGGCATCCCCATGCGTTTTAGATTTGGTCTGCAGAAAGCGGACCAAATTGCCCCAAACAGTGCCGGACAAGGACCAAATTTGGTACCTGAAAAAACAGGTCCCGGCACGCACTGCCAAGTGAGCTGAGACCACACATGGGGACGGTGACGGACTTCACAATCTTGGCTGACAGGAAAGAGTTTTGAGTTTTAAAGCCAAACCTCTGTCCTGTCAGCCGAGATTGTGAACAGGGGTTGCAGAGGCTTGAGATTTCTCTCTTTTCAGGGAGGCAACCTTATTGCCTCCCTGGAAAAGTGAGAAATCTCAAGCCTCTGAACCCCTTCTTTCTGATCTGCTGACAGAAAGAGGCTTGGCTTTACTGCCTAAGTGATCCGAAGTGTAACCGTGGTTTTAGTTAACCACAGTTACCGGATCAGCCCACCCCACCCAACATGGGCACCGCAAGGGAAAAGCACCCAGAACCAGAAGGTCTATTTTGGCCTCCGTAGAGCATTGGAATAGGTGCGTGACACCACCAGAGCCCATCCCAAACTGTAAGAGGGCATGTAGGAGGCTGGTGGGCGGCATCCAGTGGCGTCACATGCTTATTCCAATGCTCTCCGGAGGCCAAAAAAAAAAGGCCTTCTAGAAGCCAGAAAAACACTTCCAGTTCTGGGGTTGCAGATAGGGGGGTCCGGCTGTATCCCTTTCTCAGAGCACGATACTCCTTTAGCCAGAATTTTCTTCAAAATGTAACATTACAATGCACCAAAGAACATAAATAGTCCATTGTCCCAGAACAACTAAACATTGGACTACTTGAGAAAAATCTTGCAAGTTTCTGCCAAGGAGGGCAAAAGTCCAGGCAAAAGAAGCAATTGCCTAGAAATATTTGGTCACAGGACTGTTCTATGGGAAGCAACAGTCAAAATATTGGTTCAGAAATGATTCATGCTGAGGTGGGAAATGGCAATTGACTGTTGTACTTCCATTTCTCTCTGCAAAGCTAGCAGGCCACATTCTCAGTCTAAAGGAAGGGAAATGGGGAAGCTCCTTAACCATGGCTGCTTCCGCATTTGCCGCTGATAAACAGATCTAAGACGGTCCGTTTTTCGACGATCCAACCTCCTGAGGATCCATCCCAAATAGGGGTGGATCTGAAAGGCCTCGGAGCATCCATCCAGGGAGGCTGGATCCACAGGGCTAGATCGCTTGGGTGCTGCGCAGAAGCCGCAGCACCCATGGCTGAAGGTAGCCGGCTCCTGTGCCACCGACACTGCCCCTGGAGCAGTCAGCTGCCAGTCACCCCACATTTCTGGGGGCGCGCAGTGCGCAGGGGAGGGGGGCAGAAGGAGGCAAACCAGCCTGCTTCCGCCCTCCCCAAGATGGCGGTCACCGGCACATCCGGCCCTCACGTCTCTGTGTGCGGAAGCGTCCTGCTTCTGACCGGATCGAGGCGAAGGGCTGGATGGAAGACCTAATTTTTGCAGTCTTCCCAGAGGCCGGATCTTTCGGTGGCAAGATCCAATTAAGAACAGGTCTTGCGCGCCGAACCAATCCGGCCTCCAGTGCGGAAGGTAAGTTTACATGTGGTCTGTATGTGTTGTTAATGTGTGTCTATACGTGTTCTTAGTGCAGAAGGACCTCATAACCTTACACATCCTTTTACATAGAAGCACACAGAGAAAAAAATGAAGTCCCACCCGTTGTATTTATTGGGTTCTGCATCATCAGTGAAGTGTGTCTTCTGCCCCCCTGCTTTGGAGAAGTAGAAGGTAGTTCTAGGTCTTGGGCTGCATCCACACCCAAGTTTTAATCCACTTTCAGAATGAGAGACAACATCAGCAAAGCAGCTAGTCATTTTCTTTTCACTTGGTCTAACCCAAAAGTCCTTTCTTCTGAGATGGATAATGCTGAAAGGAAACAGGCTGACACTTTGCTGATATGCTCTTTCATTCTGAAAGTGGTCTGAAGCTGGGTTAAAGTTAGGTGTGGACTACTTTTGTGTACAAACAGACGGACCAAAATACCTGCGTTCCCAGCGGTGCAGGCTTTGGACGTCTGCTCAAGTCCATGTTGCCGCTCAGAGGGTTCAGGGCCAGGCGGCTGAAGAAGACACAGAAGAAGAATTAGCCTCTCTCGTGTTTAGCAGGTCTTCCTGCTAGTTTATCTCCCACTCAGCTTCTGTCCTTGCTAAACCTCAAACCGTTGAGGGGGAAGAGGAGCTCTGCAGCTGATAACGCCGCTCACAAGTTCCCTTTACATTTCCACCCACCACTTGCTGTTTGCATTAAAGGTTTGTTAGTATGGACAGCTGTTGCCATCATGAAGCCAGGGAATAAAATAGATTGTGTCTTCCATCGAAGCAATTTCTGCTCATCCCATATGGAGGATTGAAGTTATCGCAGAAATGGCTGAATGACTATTTAAGCGACTGATATGAGTTGACTGTTCAAGCATCGACGGCGCTTAATATTCTTCCTCTGGTCATCCGACCAAGCCAAATTATTCTGTGCTTGTCTCTGCTGCATCTGGATCACGACCCTGACTTTTCCCTCCCCATACATTCTTCTAGATATAGCGGTACAGACTTCTAGCTCTGCAGAGGTAGAAAGCGTGAACTTTTTAAAATTATTATTATGAGGAATAAAAAGACAAAAGCAAACACCACACCAATTCCCTATATGTGACATTATTCTTTTTGCTTTTATTTCATGCTGAATCTTCACTGCAGGAGAAATGTTGCCCTTTAGCACAGAGACGTTGATCTGCCTTTAAGTGCTACCTGGTTGTTTGTTCTTCAACAGACGGGAGGGTAGTAAAATAGAAATCCCTTCAAATAATGCAAACAGCATGTGAGAAGTTGATCTATATATATTTGCTGTTCTTAATTGATTTGTTCATTCTGAAATGTACTTTGGACCATTGCCTTCCTACTTGGCTATATCAAGCAGTGTGCTTAATGCCCATGGGTGCTATGAAAAGTTGTTTCTTCCCTGTTTTCCCCTGGCTGATTACTTTTGAATTTTCAGCAGGGAAGGGAGACAGACGTTTATAGCAATCAGACTGTCTTTATTGCACTTGCAACAACTGGGAAGGAAAATATTTCACAAAACAGCACATTTTGGGGGAAATTTTGTGGACAGGTAGTAAAACTTGCCAGAGGATAACTTCAAAGTTAAGGGATGCTTTGGACTTTTTTTTTTTTTTTAAAAAAGGGAAGATATTCAACACCCACAGGAATGCGATTGGTTAGAATTCTTCAAAGCGTTGCCAATATTTGTAGATACCACCAAAACATTGCTGATTTATAAAATTCAGAGTCAACAAGATTGCCCCCCCCCCCCTTATGGGGCCAATCAGGGCACTGATGGATCTCTTCCCCATAAAACACTGCTTTCATATGGGAGAAGAGTCAGACTAGCACACAGCAATTATGCTTGGCAAACGTTTCATTCACCAGCACCCATTTAGCAAATTCTGATTCACGTTTAGACTAGTTGCTATGGCTTCGCATTCCTGTTTTGAAAATTTCCAGTCCCCGTTCAGCTCTTCACTTTGCTTTAACTATCCCTTTTGCAGGAGTTCGAGAAGTATATAATATACCTGGGCAGGTCAGTGGCTGGAGGTAAATGCCAAGAGGTGCTGGGTGTCTGCTGGAACATCTGGCCTGTGGCTGCCATGTAATTGTCAGGCACGTACAAAGGTTCATTATCATCACAACCTACAAAGAGGGGAGACAAGCTGTTCTTGTCAGATTCTGAGTATAAAGGAGGAGGAGGAGGAGGAGGAAGAGGGAGTTGGCTTTTATATCCCCTTTTCTCATCCGTAAAGGGACTCAAAGCAACTGAGTCCCCACAAGAGACTCCTTGTGAGGCAGGTGGGGTTGTGGAGAGCTCAGAAAGAGTTGTGACTACCCCAAGGTCACCCAGCTGGCTTTGTGGAGGAGTGCAGAATCAAACCCGGTGACTACAAGATATGAGTCCGGCACTCTAACCACAAGACCAAGCTACCTTTCAAGGACAATAGAGAATGTAAGGTATATGAAACTCGATGTTGAGGGACCACTTAAATACTACTGGGCAAGTTATATTTAGTATTGCATATTCATCGCTGTGGTCTTAAACAGCACAATTTTGCCCAGGCATGAGGAACTTCTTTCCAAATTATATCCCAGAATTGGGACCTGCCATTTGCATGCTTTTGTGGTGATCTCTAGTCTTTTATCTCTTTGATAGGTCTGGACTGTATGATTATATTTACTGTTCTGATAACGTGAGATGTTTTGTAATTATTATCATATTAGACTTAATAGTTCTTGGAAGGTAACTATTGTCACACCCAGTGAGAGCTGGGGAAACTAACCCTATATTTCTTGACTGAACTGAAATCCAGTCTCTGCACCATTTGACTCTGCTAGCCATTGGTTCTCATTACTATTGTTATCATTAGACCTTATTTTCATTACTAGAGCCACCCACCTCTCATGCCTTGAAGATGAAATGAATGCTCCTGCGGTAAGAATGGGCAGAAGGATGCAGGGGGCATAGGATACGGAGGTGGAAACCAAGTGGCATGCGGTAGGTGATGTCCAAAGGCCCAGGGCAGTTCTGTCATTTTGGAACAGTGAGGTACAGGCAACCAGGAACTTTCCTAGAGAACAACATAATTGTATCACTTATAAGAGGTACTGATTTGCAACTATGGCAAACAGCATAGGGTGGGAAGCGATGTAATATCCAAACCATATGGTCCAAGCCATTATTTTGAAAGTTCATCTTCTACACATCCATTAAAGATAATAGAAACCTGGTCTCCAACTTGGCTTACATATGGCAGCCCTATCCAGTGATAGTAAGACAAAACAAAACACATATAGCCATAAATGTTGTTTTTTAGGATAACCGTATGGAAAAGAGAAAAGGGCTATATAATGGATACACAAAAGAAAAAAAAATTAAGTGTGATTACCTGCATTACAAGCTAGAAGTAGAAAATATTCTGTTTTTGCACAGCTGTTAAGTATAAGAAACCTGTCCTCTTTTTAACATGGTAATCTATTTTTTTCAATGATCAGCATGGGTGCTTATAACCTTAAAGATCAAGTAGTGATATTATAAACATTTGTTATTTATTTATTTATTTATTTGAATTTTAATCCTGCCCTACACCCAAGGCTCTCAGGGCAGGTTACAACATATAAAATTAGCATGTTAAAACCAATAACATATTAAACATATTAAAATCATGGCAGTGTCTGAATGTGGGGAGGAAAAGGCTGTTCCTTTACTTAGCAAAAAGGCTCAGAGTAAAGAGGTGCATCTTCACAGCTTATCTAAACACAAAGAGTGAAGGTGCCTGATGCAGCTCAGGAGGGAGACTATTCCACAGTCTGGGAGCCACCACTGAAAAGGTCCTATCCCGGGTTCCCACGCTTTTTGCTGCTGTGAGTGGCGGTACAACCAGGAGGGCCTCCCCTCCAGATCTTAGGGCATGGGCAGGTCAATATGGAAGAAGTTATCTTTGAGATATCTTTGGGGAATAGCTGATCAGGTAAAATTACCACACAGAAAAGAGGGATTTGATATCTTTAATAATTGTGTAGAAGATTTCCAGCTGTTGTAGCTTGCAGTGTAGGCCACATCTGTAGAAACGACTTTTTTGTACAACAATTAAGGATACAGAAAATCTGACTTCTTTTCTACATGGTAATCCTACTAAACGATGAAAAAGCAATTTTTCCTAGCTCTTGGGGGAGGGGGGAGAAACCTTGTAAGGAAAATAGTTATAGGTATTGCAAAATGTGCTTGAAATCCATTTTAAGAATATTCTGCTAACAGTTATCCCATGCCATGTTGGTAAAACTGTACATGAAATTGCTGGGGGGGGGGGGAGTTCAGAATTTGTTTTAATTTTTATGTCTTATTCTCCTTTTAAGAAAAAAAAATAAAGGTTAACCATGTTAACAGCAACAGTATCCTTAGATGCATCTGGTGGAAAACTTTTTCTTGAGGCGATTATGCCAATCAAGCTGTAGGTTTTTGGCAGAGTTTACCTTCAAAAAGCTATCCTGTTACCAGTGTAAAGAGAAGATAGGAAATACTTAGCTAGTATCATCTACAATCCATGGCCAAAATTAGCTCATCAGATAAAAAGCCGAGAGAGCTGGGAGCATAGGTTTCCTTCCTCACTTTTCTGGCAGCTCTCCGCTTCTGTCGTCGTAGAAAGCCTGTGGTCCCTCTGAGCCCATCTTCAGAGTCTTTCGAGGGCTCTTCATTCTCCTTCTTACCTAAGAAATTAAAAGTAAAGAAGCCTGTGAACCAGCAGTGGTTCATTTTGAGGCTGACCAGAAGTTGCAAGAAGTCCCAAAGTTTTTTCCTTGCTTAAATGTAAAGGCTGAGGCTGCGTTCCCATTCAAGGTTTAAAGAGCTTTGGAATTGTTTTGAAAGTTCACCGTTCCCAATGGTTCAAAAGAATCCAGGTTCTGAGGATTAAAGGTCTTGAAAGTGGATTATCTATATTTGAATCAAAAGAGGTCTCACTGCTGGATTTAAAAATAGACCTCACTATTTAGGAATGGGAATCATGCTTAAGGGGCATTCAGTTTCCCCTGATCCAATGATAAGCTGTGATTTCCTGTGCCCGGTTCTCTGCCATTGGGATGCCTAAAAGGGAGGGGAGACAGAGCCTATTCTAACATCTGTATCAAGGGATCAGGGCTGTGAATGTGTGTCAGCTCTTTTTAATTTCTCCCTTCCTCCTTCTGTTCACATCTTTTGCCTGGAGCCCTGCCATTTTGTGCTGAGCCACTGTCATGATCCAGTGCAATTGTTGGCTGTAAAAGCCTCTGTTTTTCTCCCTCCCCCCTGCCATTTTGCACTGCTCCAATCCACACTTGATATTTTCTTCTACTGAGAAGCTGTGCTACAGGGGAGAAGTGACCAAAGCCTGCACTGCCTGTGCTTTGTTTTAAACCTACAGTGTTTTACAGAGATCACTGATCAAGCAGCCTTGAAGAATTGCTGCCAGAGGGCTCCATCATCTGAATCAAGACAGGCTTATATAGGGGGTGAGGTTTCTATTGCTTGTCCTGATGAAGTCAGGTATGACAGAGAAGAAAGGAGAGGGGGTTTCTCCCCTGCAAGTCTGCATTATAAGCTTGAAATGGGAACAAAACAAAAACAGACTCACTACTGATTAAAAGAAAAACGTGGTTTAAATCTAGATTTGATTGCCTAGTGGGAACCTGACTTGAGAGGGCTTAAAAACATCTTTTTCATTAGGCTGCACATCAGTAAGCGAGAAATGAAGCAGCGTATTTTTCACTGCCACCTAGCAGAAAGCCATTCTATCAAGTCCAACGCCTTAACAAAAAAGAACTATAATGTGAGGTCCTGTCTAGGGTCAAGCTGAAATAATCCACTTGTTTCAATTAACAAAGGAAGCCTTATTCAAAATGAAAGATCCATGATACAAGGTGACTAATTTTCTTTCCACATCATCTATCCCAAAGGTTGATTTTTGGAGTTCTTTAACACTGAAAGAAAACAGCTTGTCACTTTGCTGACGTGTGCTCTCACTCTGAAAGTGGTCTGAAGCTGGATTAAACCTTAAGTGTGACCACAGCCTAACTTTGCTGAAAGTGAAACTCAGCAGGATGGTGGTGTTGGGGCTCTTCCTGGAGCAAGGCCAACATAGGTGACTCCATGGGTGACCAGCTTATATCACCTTGCTGGTGGCCCTGTATATCACTGCTGAGCTGGTCTGGATCGCAACCCATTGCCTGGGTCTATTTCTGTCTGAAATAGACTGGGTGCTGGGATTATCTGATTACAGGATAATCTCATTCCAGCCAGGAAAGTCCCCAGAGAAACCAGAAATGCACTGGTCTTTGAGGATTTAAGACAGCCTCAGTCCTCCTAAAAACTAAGGTGCGAGCATGGCTTACATCTATTCTTTTGTATTGATCTACAAATAAATCTTTCTTCGGTTCTGATGATGGCTCACCTGTCCCTCCTCTACATGATTTCATCCCTTTGAGTGGCTTGGCCTGGTGGAGAGAAGTTGATGAGCAGTTTTCTGGAAGCTGCAGCAAACCACTGGCCAGCTGCTTCCGCAACTCTATCTCCTGCTGCCTGCGCAAGGCCACCTGAGCAGCCATGACACGGCGCCTCTGCCTGGGAGAAGAACCAATTGAATAAAAAAGAATTCAAGTAACTTAGACATCAAGCACAAAATCTGACACTCTCAAAATAGGATCCTTAATCTTTGCTGTATCGTTACATCATGCACCCTTTTCAAACTGGGACACAGGATGGGATTGATCATTGCTGGGCTGTAACTCCCCTCATTCCTAGACACTGTCCACACTGGCTGGGTCTTATGGAATTAGTAGTTTAGCAAAGGAGGAGGAGTTGGCTTTTCTACCCCTCTTTTCTCACCCTTTCAAGGGGATTCAAAGGGGCTGACAAACCTTCTGTTCTTCTCCCCACCACAGACACCTTGTAAAGTCAGTGGGGCTGTGGGAGCTCAGAAAGAGAGCTGTGACCAGCCGAAGGTCACCCAGCTGGCTTTGTGGAGGATTGTGGAATCAAACTGAGAGACTTCCAGAAAAGAATCCAGCACTCTACAAAGCCAAATTGGCTCAAAAGTCCTGTTATGGGGTTCAAAGACGTGTGTAATAATCCCAGCCTTTTAAAGTAGACTAATACTATAAAAACAAAACAAAAATAGTACTTATTTTTAATAGGTTGTATAGTTTGTTCTTTATATTCTTAGGAGGGGGGGGGGAAGGATCCTGCCAGGTAAAGGTATGCATGAATGCAATTTTCAGGATTCAATTTGATTCAAATATCCAAAAATTTGATTCGATTTGAATCTTTAAAATTCAAATTTATCCACATTTGATTCAAATGGATCCATCTTGGCTACCTTGAACACATCTCCCAGCCCTCCCAAATATTAGCACCCTCCTTCCTTTTCCTTTCTCTCCAAACGTACAGAATAAGGATACATTTATTGCACTGACACCCCTGGAACTGGCAGCTGTTTTTGTGGCCTTTCAGCGGCACTGTGACGCCGTGGTTGCGGCAGCGGGCACAGGTTGGAGAGCGTATGGCAGCAGAGAGCATATAATTGTCTTGTGTGCTGTTGTTGTCTGTGGTGGAGTTGGACAAGCACGGCTGATCGCTTGGTGGAGCTGTACTATCAGGGTTCTCATTGTCTCCCATTATGTGGAAACCTGGAGAGGAAGAGAAAAGCGGGTCTCTGTAATGGAACGGAAAGGCCCCCTTCTCAGTGCAACCAGAATGGCCTGTTGTATTGACCTGGCGTTAACCGAACGACTTGAATGCAGAAGTGAGGTGAAGGGCAAAAACACTTCCCTAGGGTGGATTAAAATCCACAATTTTAACCTAGCTTCAGTTCACTTTCAGAGTGAGATAACACCTTGGCAAAGTGACAAGTAGTTTGCTTTTGACTTTATCCAGCCCAGAAAATCTACCTTTGGGTCAGATGATGTGTAGAGAAAAACATGGGTCACTTTGCTGATTCATTCTCTCGCTCTGAAAGTGGACTGAAACTGGATTAAAATTTTGGTGTCAATGCAGCCCCCGTGCATAGCCTGCTGTCCTGAGTCCCCAGTGCTTCCGGTCTCGAAATTAGGCTGGTTCCAAGTCTAAAAGCTACATGCCATTGATCATAGTTTTTTTTTTTTGTCAATCAAATGAATTACAGTAATGGCTGCTACAATTGCAGATACTCAACCCCAGAAAAAAGATTTAAAATTACCCCTAATGGTTTTCACTATTGGGGGTATTGCTTTAAGTAATGGAAAAATATAGATAGTGTCGTGGAAGCAATGAAAATGAGCTTAGGCAAGCTCTGGGAGATAGCAGGTGGCAGAAAGGCTGAGCATGATATATGGTCCTTAAGAGTCATGAAGCATTAGATACAATTTAATGACTGTGGTCACACTTAAGGTTTAACCCAGCCTCAGTCCACTTTCAGAGTGAGATAATACATCACATCGTAATCTGCTTCCAAAGAAGTATGTTTTTGATTCCAAGTAAGGTTTAGAACATTTTCAAGCACCAATTCCAGCACTTGCTACCCAAAACAATATGGCATGAGACAGCCCAAGACTAGTGATTGCCACCTAGAAATAAAAATTACCCAACTTGCTTGTGGAAGCCTCTCATTTTGGAAAACATATGGAACGGTCAGTTCCAGAGCACAGTGCCAAATAATCTAAAGATGATAAATTCAAATGCCTTTCTGTTGCTCCAACATTGAATGTAATAGCACAAGAGGAGCCCTGCTGGATCAGGCCACAGCTCAGCTAGTCCAGGATCCTGCCTGATGTTTGCTAAAAGGGCTGGACCCTGGTGCTTGTGGAATGCAGTTGGAGGTCACTGTGTATGTGTGAGTTGTGTCTATTAACCAGCATCAGAAGCTGCACAGGCTATATAGCTCAGTGGTAATGTAAGCAGCTTGGAAAGCAAGGAAATGCCACTTTGACCTCCAGCAAAACTGTCCACTTCTGTATCTCTGGCAAGAAAACTGCACAGAGGTGACCATGAAGTGATCACAGCTCAATGGTAGAACAAACTGCCTGGATGGAAAGCTAGGGCTTGACAGTTTAACCCCCAACTCCCCCGCCCCCCGGAAGTAGGCAATGGCAAACCACTTCTGTATCTCTGCCAAGAAAACTGCATTGAGGGGCTCAGTGGTAGTTGAGCAAATCTCTTGGAAAGCAGCAGGGGTCGCTGGTTCAATCCCCAGCCTATTCCTGGAAGCAGGCAAACCACTTCTGTATCATTGCCAAGAAAACTGAATAGCAGTGCCCGTACAGCTGCCTATGTAGTCAAAGAGGAATCCAACATCAACTGTGATGGACTAATTTTTTTCAGAGAGAAAAGTGAACTCAGTAAAAAAACAAAACAACAAAAAAGGATGCCATCAGGTAGCTAAAAGGGATAAATAATAAAAGGCATGTTCTTTAGACTGCATTTTATTCAAAGCCATATGGAAACCAACCCCACTGGACACTGGGTTTTATGCATTCATTGTCCAACCCTGAAGCAAAATTATAAGTTCTGAATTACTGGATGCACTGGGTTTATTTTTATTTATTTATTTATTTATTTGCCCTCATGGCTCTGTTTCCCAGATATCACCTTGAAAGGGGATCTAGAAAAAATTTAAACTTTGAAATTAAAAGGAAAAGAAAACGTAATTTATTTATTCTTTTGAGGGACTGATGGATGTGTCCTCACAATGTAGGAAGAGCAACTGCTGTGTGAGGCGCTGAAAATACTTTTTTTCTGAAAAAAAAATAAAAAAGCGAAAACCTATCTCAGGGATTCTGAGGTAATTTTTTGTAACAATTTTATTTGCAGACTGAAGGCTGCATCGCTTGCGTGGGGCGATGAGAGACCAAAAAGTGAGGAAAAAAAGAACTAACAGGGGAAGATGTTTCAGAATCTCGACACATTTACGTCAACAAAAACGGTCCCTTTTCTTCTCCCCCCCGCCCCTCCTTCAACGCCAATCAAGCCAGCAGCCACCTATCGCAGCGTTTCTAACACCCGCTGCTTGCCCGGCTAACCAATCAGCGGTGGTCTTTCATTTGTCCCTTCTCCCGCGACCAATCGGAGAGGGCGGCTTGCTGGAGCCCGCCTCCTTGCTCTGAGCAAACTGTCGGTCTTTCACGAGGAGGGATGTAACAATTTAAAAAAGAAACAGGAAGAAAAATCCGGGGAGGAGAGGGAGGAAGGGTGGATTATTCCAAAACATTTTTTTTTGGGGGGGGGAAGAAAGGGGATAAAAGAAGTTGGGCTAAACCATCTCCCGAAATAAGGGCAATCACAATATTTGTAATGTAAAAAAGTGTGTGCGCGTGTGTGTAAGCAAATGCAATAAAAAAGCAGAAAAAATAGAAATACATTATCAGAGTATTTAAGGAAGTGTGTGTTATCTACAGCATTCCTTACCTTCTGACAGCTTAATGAAGCGGAAGGGGTGTTTTTCCACTGTCAAAAAGTACCCATTTTTGCACCCATTAAGGACCCATTTGGGTGTGAGCCGGATGACCCCATTTCCACCACAGCACCCATTTGGGACCAGATTGTTTCCACTGCTGTGGGTGAAATCTGGATCAAATGGATACTTTCTGCCCTTTAATCCGGATTTTCTGTAGACCCCATTAATGGGGTCTACAATGGGGTCTTCTGCCAGAAAATCCGGATTAAAGGGAGCCTGTTTCCACAAGAAACAGGCAATGGGGTCTAGAGGAGGCTAGGGGGAGGGGATGCACCCATGGGGGGGGGAAGCCCCAAAGTCCCAGCTTCAGTGTGATTTCGGAGTCATTTCGAAATCATTCCGAAGTGATTCTGAAGTCCCTCCGAAGAGATCGCCAGAGACTTCGAAGCCACTCTGGAGTCCCTTTGGAGCGCCTCTGATGTCTGCACTGATCTGTATGGAGAGACTGGCAGCGAGACTCCAAAGTCCCTCCGAAGCGATCGGCAGAGACTCCGGAGTCTGGCCGCCGGTCTCCCCAAAGAGATAAGCGCAGACTTCGGAGGTGCTCCGAAGAGACTCCAGAGCGGCTTCGAAGTCTCTGCCAATCTCTTCGGAGGGGCTTCGAAGGGGAGTCCGCATGGTTTGTGCTAATAGCGCATGGACCGCGCTGACAGCTCCTGAGCCTCTCCGAAGTCCTTGGTGATCTCTTCAGAGGGACTTTGGATTTATTTCGAAATGATTTTGAAATCACTCCGAAATCACTCCAAAGCTGGGACTTTGGAGATCGCACCCCCCCTGTCCCAAGAGACACCTGGGGTGATGGATTCCCCACATGGGTGCAAAGGTGTTTCCACGGCAGGGGGGGGGTAGCAATGGGTGCTACACCTCCCGTGGAAACACACTGGGTGTTTCCCTTAATCCGGATCTTCTTAGATCCAGATCTAAGGGCTGCGGTGGAAAAACACCCCTAGTCAGGGTTCTTATACATTCAGTGGCTGCATAGAAGAGAAAATTTCAGCAGGGGGAGCCTTCATTCCAATGAAAGATATATCTTTCATTCTCCAATGAAAGATATAGGAACCCTTGCATGGATTCCATGACTCAACTTTGCCCTAATATAAACAGCCACAAATCAGGGCAAGAATCCACATAACAGAGACACACACACCCGAATGCAGCTGGTTATGCACCCATCAGCCAAGCCTGAAACGAAAGATGCATAGGGCACATCCCCATGCACGTTTGGTCTGGTACTAAAATCAGGTTCGGCAAGGTGTCCCCATGCATTTTTTGTTTGGTCCAATTTCCACGGACTAAATCTCCCAACCCGTACCAGACCAGGATCAAATTTAGTACTGGAAAAAACAAGTCTGGGCATGGTTTAAGGGTCCAGCACGCATTGCTTTGTTAGCCGAGCCTGCGCATGGGGACGGTCCCGGGCTATCTGGGGAGGAGATTAACACTCGTGTCATTGGGAGTTGGTTGTGCTTGCCATTCCTGCCCTGTGCATTGGAGATCGCAAACGCTGAGATATTTTGGGAGTAAAAATATCCCAATCACAAAAGCCAGGGAGGATAATGGCTTGATTTTTGTCCCCTTTCCATGGCAAATATTCCACTCCGTTTCCCAGTTGCTTAGGCAGGCATGAGAATGACTTCATTTTTCTCCGTTTTAAGCTTGCCAGGTGTTCTCGTGGTTCCCGGGTGGAGCAGAGGTGCGCAAAACTGCTCGACTGCTCAACTGCCACCAAACCTTGTAGGGGGTATGTGGCATTTGTAGCTGGTGGCACAGGGGTGGCTTCCAATGAGGAGAGCGGGGTGGAGAGGAGGTGGCGCTGCTCCCTAGTCCCGGGGTTTGGCACGGTTTGCATGGGGATGGCTGTATCCACACCCAACCCACACCCAGCCTGCGTTACCGCGACTGTCATGGGTATGGGTAAGATTCGATCTCAGACCTGCTCCCAGTCCCATGCATGGCCAATCAGAACCAAATGGCTTGCATGGGGACATAGCCATAGAATTATAGAATTTTAGAGTTGGAAGGGACCTCGAGGGTCATTGAGTCCAGCCCCCTGCTCAATGCATCATGGAGGAGAAAGAGACAGTGGTCTCAGACCCTGCCTGATTGGGGTTGGGCACTGCCTCCTCTTGTGTGCATGGCCCAACTGCCCCTTGTCACCCCATTGCCAAGAGCGCAGCATGGGTGGGGCTATACATCAGCACCAAGGAGGGCTTTTCTGCCTTTTTTACTTTCCCTGCTTGGCTGTGGTCACACTTTAAGCTTTAATCCAGCTTCAGTCCACCTGCGGAGCAAGAGAACACATCAGCCAAGTGGCCAGCAATTTTCTTTGCACATTATCTGTCCTGAAGGTGAATTTTCTGAGTTATTTAACACTGAAAACAAGCAGCTTGTTACTTGGCTGATGTGTTCTCTCGTTCTGAAAGCGGAATGAAGCTGGATTAACTCACCTTAAGCGTGAGCACAGCCTTTTGTAACTGCAGTGGGCTGGATCTTGGCAGGAATTCACGTCGCTGCCTTTGCTGAAGCATTTGGGTTAGTTCATTATTGTTTGCTAAGATATCACAAGAGTGGCCTGTGTGCGAGAGAGAGAGAGAGCAAGCCAAACCCAGCTACCAAATCCAGGAACATCAGGCATTTCAGGGAAACGGTACAGAAAGTGAAAGTAGGCAGTTTGTTTAATCGGACTGCATCACGTAAACGAAAAGAGCCATTCACGGACAAAGGGAAGACGGCTGAGCAGAAATCACATGAGCTCTGCCTTTAAAGTAGCAGCTGGAAGAAGCTGAGCGCTGGGCAGGGAAGCCAAAGACTCGGGGTATGCTCCCAAAATCCAGCCCACAGTGAGCAAGAAGAGAAGGGCGGCAGCAGTGTGGATCATCGGAGAAGTTTGCAAACCGTGGAGCTCTCCCAAAGCCTTGGAAATTAACTTGGTGAGTACTGGGTCAGCTTTCTTCCTGTGTCTTTCTTATGCCAGTGGTTCTCAACCTGGGGGTCGGGACCCCTTTGGGGGCCGATCTAGCCTTTCAGAGGGGTCGCAACTAGTCTCCCGCCACCCTTCCCTCCCACCTCTCAGCTGCTCTTCCCCCATGGTTGGGGGTCTCCACAACATGAGGAACTCCATTAAGGGGTCGCGGCATTAGGAAGGTTGAGAACTGCTGTTCTATGCCATTAACATGAGAGACGGAGCAAAAGAAAGCTGAATGCTTCGTATTTGGGAGCTGTCCACACCTGTATCCGTGTGTCCTGCGTTCTGTGTCTGAGTTCACACCAAAATTTTAATCCAGCTTCAGGCCACTTTCAGAAGCGAGAGAGCATACCAACGAAGTGATCAAGTTATCTATTAACCCCGAGAAGGATTTCCTGATTTAGATAATGCCGAAAGAAGACACCTTGACACTTTGCTGATGTGTTCTCTTGCTCTGGGGGTGTTTCTGCACTGGCCGTGGAAACCCCATTAAACACACATTAGACACAGATACAAGACACTTAAACTTACCTTCCACACTGGAGGACAGATGAGGGACCCTTCCAGGCAGCCGTTTACGCACAGCGGCGCGCGAGATCTGTCCTTGATGGGGTCTCGCCGCTGAAAAATCCGTCCTCCGGGAAAACCTGAAAAATCAGGTCTTCAGTCCGTCCCTTCGCCTCGATCTGTGTGGAAGCAGGACGCTTCCGCACATGGACAGGGGAGGGGACAGATGTGCCGGCGGCCGCCTCTGGAGGACAGATCCCTGGGAAATGGATTTTCTTTAATCCGTTTTTTGGCAGCCAATGCGGAACCACCCCGAATGTGGACTAATGCTGGATTAAGGGTGAATCTGCACTTCTCTGGCTGTGTTCAGACCTAACAAAAGGGGTGCTTCAGAAAGACGGTGTGTGGCTCTCATGTTCCCATATTTTCTCTAATCCACCTTTTCTAGCCCAGAATGTTCAGGAGAGGAGGAAGGGGACAGACTTCTGTGCGAACAATCCCACCTCAAAGCTGTGTTGTTGTTGTTTTCCTGTGTCTGCTCACAGCATCTGAATGGAATGGTCTTTGGAGACCATTTTCAGACCAGTTAATGCCTGGAACGGCTAAGGCCATTTGCACGCTGAGTCCCATTCACACAAGGCAGCAATAAGTATGCAAATGGCCATATTCCAGACCTAGCACCCAAATATGGGATGGCCAGCCCATGCCGAGCCGTGATGGAATGAGGGAATGGTGTGTACAATGCACAAGTGTAGCGTGATCTGGGTCAGGATGCAGCCCCTGGAAGGGTTCTGTTTGCACGGCTCCTGTACGGTTCCAAATGATGGGGGACAACTTGTGGATAGCTGTTAACCCCCCCACAGCAGGTAAGCCTCAGGAGTGGGTTGGAGGCCTCCAGAACTCTTCAAGGTGGATTGCAGTGTGGCTGATGCGTTCCTGTGATCCCCCTGAAACTATCTCTGATCCATGCATGAAAAGCCCCTTGAACTTAGGTGTGAATGTAGGAACATAAGTGCTGGCTCAGTTTGTTTGCCTTCTGTCCACACGCATGTCAGTCTCTCCATCCCTTTCTCCTTTTGGCTTCCATCTTTCCCAGCATCAGGGCCTGCCTCTTCCAGTGAGTCCCATCTTTCTCATTATGTGGCCAAACTATTTGAGCTTTAGCTTCAGCATTCGTCCTTCAGGTGAACTGTCAGGGGTGGTTTCCTTTCTTGATGTTCAGTCATGCCTGCACTCTCCATGACCCCTTTGGCCTTCCGTCCTCTACAGTTTCCTGAGGTCTGCCAAGCTCATGTTTGTGTGAGCCCCAGTCTGCAAGTCTCCTGTGTCTTCGATCAGGCCCATCTGTATGGTGGTAGACAGGAGATTAATCATGTCTACTGGTGATATCGAAGAAGGCCTCCCTATTTGGGTGACACTCCATCTAAAATGAATGGAAAGTACTAGCATGGGCCATGGGTACCAAGATCCGCATTAACATGTACATCTCTTGGGCCCAAATCCTTGTTATGTGGGCCCTTAATCTGGATTAAGGGTCCGTGCAGAAAGAGCCATTTGATTCTACTTAGTGTTTGTTACCTTATATATTAAGAACTGGTGGGGGAGGGAACCTCATTTCTCTTCTGCTTTCCTTTTCTTGTTGCAACATAAAGAACAGAGGAGCAAGAGGAATGTAGCGTTTTGTTTGCTGTTGCACCAGAAATTTAAGCCACCAGCTGACTGAACAGAAGGGTTCAGAGTAGGAAAAGACTCATAAGACTCCACAAACGAAGCAGGAAGAATTGGGTCTAATCCTTGCTGTGGAATCCTGCCTAGGGCAAAGGCCAGTAAGGAAGGAAGGCAAACAGCAATAATGAAACCAAATGCACAGATCTCAAAGAGATCTTCACAGCTGCCACACTTGGTGGACCGCTGCTTGATTTTACTGCTTTTTTGGATCCCCTAGTCTCTTTCCGTGCTGTCTATTGGTTCCCGTCCCACAACCATGATGGAAAAGCCAATGTGCCTGATAGAGAACAAACCAAATGAGAAGCTGAAGGTGAACCAGGAAGCTCTGGAGATCCTGCAGAACATCCAACAGCCGGTGGTTGTAGTAGCCATCGTGGGTCTGTACCGCACGGGAAAGTCCTACCTCATGAATAAGTTGGCGGGGAAGCAGAAAGGTGAGGCTGCAGAAGGTACTTGTATCCTCCTTCCAAATGGAGATTGAGAACCAGGAGAGACCATTGGGCCCGTTCAAATGTCAGAGTGTCTTCAGGCATCTCTGTTCCTCCATCCTTTCCTCATTGGTCCTCACTATACCCATTCCGGAAGGAATGAGCACATAATTTTCCCCCTATCTCCTTCGCTTTACATCAAGCGAATGGGATAGAACTTCGCACTTGTGTAAATGGAGCCACTTCAAATGTGACAGGCTTCAGATTTGCTTTTAATTTGCTTTACATCCCTGCTGCTACCATTGGTGCCCTTCCCCTTATGGGATCCCCGGGGGTGGGGTGGGGTGGGGGGTGGAGCTGATCCTGTAACTGTGGTACCCACTGGCACCCCCAGTGGATACGGGGGTCTGACTGTATTGGGAATGCCACAATTATGTGCAACATTCCCAAGATAATCCTGGGAGGACTGCGGGTTTTAGCTTGCTTCTGAAGGTCCCCTAAGGCCATCTTCTCCAGATACCCCTAACAAGTAATATTTCAGAGTACAACCCCTCTGGAATTATCACTTCTGGGTTAGACACCACCATCTGTGCTCGTTCTTAGAGATGCACACATCCGGGTATACCACAAAATACCCAGAAGTGTGCAATGGCATGACCATGCGTGTGTGGTCATCTTTTTCAGTCCCTGCCCCTGCACTCCAAGGGAGGGTCTGACTAAAAGGTGTGTTATAGTGCTATTTTGGGAAAACGAGCTATCAGCATCAGATTTTCCCGCAATGGGACATAGTGGAATTTAGGGGTAACATAGTGGAGCTGTGGTGGGATTGCAATCCCACCACAGAGCAGACATAATGCGGCTATATCTCCCCTGTCTCGGTGGGGCCTAAGTCGACGTTCCATTTATCTCCTTTGTTCCCTGCAGGGTTCTCTCTGGGCGCTACAATACAAGCAAACACCATGGGCATTTGGATGTGGTGCCTCCCTCACCCTAAAAAGGAGGACCATATGTTAGTGCTGCTGGATACAGAAGGTCTTGGAGATGTGGAGAAGGTAAGGCAGAACTGGTGGCTAATGAAATCTTGGTGCGGGTTCCTCAGGCACAGCAGGAATGTTAACCTCTTGGGTGGGACAGAAAGCTTTGGAGAACCACTCTAAGATGAGGCTGCGACCACCTTCTTAATCTATACATGTTTGATGCATAGGTAGATAACACAGGGCCCTTCTACACTTATTTGTGGTGTTCCAGGATAGAGCAGGCAGTACTGAGCCCTTTCTGCACTTGGACATATTCTGGAATATATTTCAGGATAGCAGTCTGCTGCCCATAAGCTAACGAAGACTGTGGCAGGGCCCTCCATAGTCTGCACTAGTGTATAAATAGCAAAGTCTTATTCTGGGGTATTTTCCAGAATAAGGCCAAGCGCAGAAAGGCCCATAGTCCTGGAACAAGCAACATGTCCCAAGCTGGCAGGGCTTGCCGGTGGAGTAGAATAGGGCCGTCTGCATTCAGATGACCTTTTCTGTTCCAGTCCACACCACTGCCTCTGGAGAATCCTTGGAAGCAGCAGCAGTACTCTGAAGGCCAGGAATGAAAGTTACTGGCCTTTGTCATTTCTGACCTGGACAGTTTTGTGGTGGCCCCGTTTTCAGTACTGCTTCCTGGAGTGCCATCAGAGAGGGTACCGGGTTGTATACCAGACCACGGGGGAGTGTCGCCTACAGATCTTTGAGGTCCACAGCGGAGTTGGGCTTGGGTGCCATTTTTTGGCACCCTTCCCAATCCATGCTTTGACCAACGTGGATGAAACATAATACAGTCGTGTTTGGATACGCTGCCCCTTATTCTGGAATTTGTTCCAGAATAAGCCCCCCCCCCTCCGGTCTTTCTAATTATCCCTGTTTCTTTTCACAGAGTAACACCGCAAATGACTCCTGGATATTTTCCTTGTCCATTCTGCTCAGCAGCACCTTTATTTACAACAGCATGGGCACCATTGATCAATACGCTTTAGAGAAACTGCAGTATCCTTTGGAAACATTGGGGTCTATCCTCTTTATAAATGCAGTGTGCCCACTTCCGAGCAGAGGCACCAACAACAAAGGCACCATTTTGTAAAAGAGTGTGTGGGAAGGAAGTTAAATATAAATTAGAACGTAGAAGAGGGATGTCTCCTGAGAGGAGCATAGACTTAGGAAGACTATCTTCTTGATTTCCTTAGCATAATCTAAGGTACGTCACAGAGCTGACTAACCACATCAAGGTGAAGGCAGGAGCCACAAAACATGCTGAGGGTGAAGATGAAGGTTCTTCTGAATTTCTCAGGTTCTTCCCTGTTTTTGTCTGGGCAGTGCGTGATTTTTCACTTCAACTGAAGCTAAATGGACACCCCATCACTGAAGATGAATATCTGGAGAATGCCTTGAGAAGAAAGAAAGGTATCATGAGAAGTGAAGAGTTCCAAACTTCTATCGCAGCCTATTTAAAATCTAATGTTCAGACAACGATGATGATGGAGCAGGTTCAGGGTCTGAGGGTACTTCTACATAGGCCCAGTTGTCTGCCTGCCTTAATCTCCATGTATAGGGCAAGACAGCCTGTAACATGTCTCCTGCCACCGCCTCTCCGCTCGCCTCACTTCAGTCACACCAACCCATTTCTGGGTGCATTCGCCATCAATGGAGCCGCCATTTTGTGAGGGTGCAGTTTTGCTGCTTTCAATAGATGTGCCTTGAAACGCTGCTCCAAAGAACGCCACTTACACTGTGTCACTGTGGGACTGGCTTATACAGAATGAATTGGAATATACAACATGTGTGCTGGACAGAGATGAGAAAAAGATGGGCTTAAGAAGTGCTAACAACTATAGATGTTAACGTTTCCAAAATGGCAGCACCTGTTTTCTTGACTCAAAGGATTTCAGGAATTTTATGTGTAGCTGGTGCCCCTGGAAGGCTAAAGAAACACTGCTGTTAAGATTTTAATGGTCTAGTTTTAAAAGATACACTTTCTTTTTTCTTCTAGATAGCCCAGACAAATTGGACTTGGCCAAAAAATGCATCCGTCGCTTTTTCCCGAGTCGTAAGTGCTTTGTCTTTGACCGCCCCGCTTCAAGACGAGAGTTAGAGGAACTGGAAGACCTACCTGAACACAAACTGAATCCTGACTTTCTGGAGCAGATGCAGAATTTCTGCAGATACATTCATGAGAATGCCCAGACAAAAGTCATAGAAGGAGGGCACCATGTTACAGGAACATGTGAGTGAAGCCCGTGTGAGTGTTGTGTGCGCCGCCGAATATTCGCTCGACCTAGTCTTTAATAGAAGTTTGTTTTCAGGGGTTGGAAAGAAACAGGTGTGATACAACTCTTCTACTACACTTTATTTGCCATGATTGAACCTATTCTAATTAACAAATCACTTTGGATGCCAGATATTGCATACCTCAGACACAGCCCTGGGGCTTCATAGGTATTATATTTGCATATTTTTTAGGATTTTTTTCTTTGTCCAGTTGCTCACCCAGCAGAATTGGACATGTTAAAAATCCAAGTAAATTTGTAAATAAAAGCTTGTGTTAATACACACAGACAGACCTCCAGCCGGATATCCTGCTAGGAAGTGACAATACAGGAAATCCTCCCCACGAGACTACTGCCTCTTAGCTAGCAGTACCTCAGCTGGTGCTTACTTCTTCTAACTTCACACATCTGGGCCTCCAAGCACCCAGATTGCCCAGATGTACTTGTTGGATGCCTGTTTCGGGCTCCACAGATGGCCCAGATGGAGCAATCATGGCACCTCTGCCCAGAAGGTAAGTGAATGTGAAATTGTTGGAAAACCTGCAACCAGCAATAGTTTATTGCACGATTGATTGATTGATTGATTGATTGATTGATTGATTGATTGATTGATTGATTGATTGATTGATTGATTGATTGATTGATTGATTGATTGATTGATTGATTGATTGATCTTTCCTCCTGTCTCACCCTCTGCAGCGTTGGGGCACCTGGTCATGACCTATGTGGACGCCATCTGCAGTGGAAGTGTGCCCTGCATAGAGAATGCAGTGATGGCCTTGTCTCAGATTGAGAATACGGCTGCTGTCCAAGATGGAGTTGCCTGCTATGCGGCTGGGATGGCAGAAATCTTGAAGCTGCCCACTGAGACACCTGAAGAATTGCTGGAAGCCCATGCCAAATGTGAGAAGGAGGCCATTAAAGTTTTCATGGGCCGCGCCTTCAAGGATGTGAATCATGAGTACCAGAAAGAACTTGGGGTATGGAGACTTTTCATGCTCAGGGGAATGAGATCAGGGGCTATTTTGTCTAAAAATGACCAGTCTTATCTAGAGCTGGATTGGACTGAGAATGGGTAGTTCAAAAAGGGTAAATCTTGACTGAATGGCGATTTACTTCTGGGATTGTTTGCCTCACAAGAATGGGCGCAGTAGAATTTATTTGTATTTGGTTGGATTCAGTTGATTTGGAGTGGGTTGTCCGCAAGTTGATATTCCCACTCAATTGCCTGAAAGTTGATCTTTTTTCCAGGGGAGGAGAGTAACACTGAAGAGTTACTGAAGTAACTCTGAGAAACGATAGTAGGTCAGGCGCCATCTTCTTCAATTTGAAAGCAGCGCCTGTTATCCTTGTCCTTCCACACCTTGGTTCTCCCTTTGGGGAAGCAGCTATGGCCTAATCACACAATGATCTAGATCAGTGGTTCTCAACCTGGGGGTCGGGACCCCTTTGAGGGTCAAACTACCCTTTCAGAGGGGTCGTGACGAGTCTCCCACTGCCCTTCCCTCCCACTTCCCAGCTGCTCTACCCCTGTGGTTGGGGGTCTCCACAACATGAGGAACTCCATTAAGGGGTCGCGGCATTAGGAAGGTTGAGAACCGCTGATCTAGATTTCTTACTGTGCTCATTATGTGTTGATTGGCATTTCAGAGGTATCTTCTAGTCACGGGGACACAAACCTACCATCTAGATCTTCCTGCATTCGCCTATTTGTTGCTATCTACGATTGAAATGGGAGTTGTGTACTCCAGTGCAAGCCCTCTTCCCAAAATGTATTATAGTACTTTGGATTTCTGGGTATTATTCTCTGTGGTCATAGCTTACTTTTCCTATTTATTCCTCTTCCCAAAGCCCTTTCAGTTGGAATATTCAAGTCCATTTTGCTTCAGATGATGTCACCTAACCCACCTAACCTTATGCATTTTGTCTTTGTCTTTATCTGCATCTGGCCTTGATGGGTGGTGGGGGTGGGCAGATGGATCCAATTTGCTGGAAAATTTGTGTAGGGTGTATCAGGGCAAATGTATGTTGAAATGAGATGGTGGGCACTCAGATCATTGGTGCAAGAATCTCAAAAGAGAAAGCTTATGGCCTTTCTCCATCTAGGGGTACCTTCCTAGCCTAACTCTGCCTCCTCTCCCTTTTTCTCCTTCTCTCTTAGAGTCGGCTGCAAGCCAAAGTTCTAGAATTGTTTTCTCTCAATGAGCAAGCATCAACAGATCGATGCCAGGCTGTGCTCTTAGACTTGTTTCAGGGCATGGAGGAGAAAATTGACAGTGGAACCTATGCTGTACCTGGTGGCTACCAAGAGTTCATGGAAGACCAGAAGAAACTATTAGAAAAATACCAGCTGGTGCCTGGGAAAGGCGTAATGGTGAGTTGGCTGTATAGGCCAGGTGGCATGGGTATAGCTCAAGAACATCTGCCTGTGATTTGGACCATCACAATTAGGATTCCTTTATGGAATCTTTCCACATTTAAGGGGTTCCCAGCTGGAGTGGTCCAGCTGTCCCAGAACTATACCTGGAACAAGGCTATTCAGACTTTGGATGGCGGTTCTGGGACAACCTCAGTGCTGCCGTGTGCTGCTCCAAATCTTGTGCAAGCTTCAGAGCAGGCTCAGACGGCAAGGAATGAAAGTTCACAGACCCCGGGGGAAACCAGTTTATCAGCACAATTTTGTACATCATGAAAGTGGGTCCCAGTGCTGATAGACCTGTTAAAAGTCGGTGGCCATTTTGGCTCTGCTGCGTCCAATGGAGGTGCAATGTACCAGCTGGGGGCAGGGCCTCCCCCCCTTAAAGGAGGCCTCTGAGCCCCTTCCAGGACTAGTTTTTGGGTAAGTGCAGAAAGGCCCCAGTTGTTGCACTTGTTGAAATTCTATCCTCTGTATTGCAGTTTCCGCACAGATACTTCAGGAACATAGGCAATGCGTATGCCAGACTGTACTTAATTCTAGAAAATTCAAATGTTTATTTAATGTAAATTAAATAAATACTATACATATAGGAACTCTATTCTGTATAGCTTTATTTATTTATTCTTCTTGTAACCTGCCCTGGGACCATTTGGTGAAGGGCAGGATATAAATTCCTT
>MTQE01003491.1:6152987-6164925 GCA_014337955.1 Aspidoscelis marmoratus
ATTTATTTATTATTTACATTTATATCCCGCCCCATACCCGAAGGTGTCTGTGCGGATAATAACCTTCAAACAGAATTTAAAAAGTATGCATTAAAAAAGACTTTTTTAAAAAATTCAACAAATATAAAACAGTATACAATATGTTTAAAATAATAGTGTCTGTACTGGGGGGAAACATAAGCAGCTCAGCCAAAGGCCAGGGTAAAGAGGTGCGTCTTCACCGCCCTCCTAAATGTATATAAGGAGGGGGCATGACCCACCTCGAGGGGGAGGCTATTCCATAGTCTGGGGGCCATCACAGAAAAGGCTCTCTCCCGGGTGCCCACCAACCTCACTGTTGAAGGTGGTGGGACAACCAGGAGGGCCTCACCGCTTGATCTTAAGGCACGGGCAGGTCGATATGGGAGAAGGTGTTCCTTTAGATATTTGGAGCCCAAGCCATTTAGGGCCTTGTATGATCATAACATTCGAAATTTGGCTGAATTTGGACATTCAAACTCAAACTGAATGTTACAATATCTGTATGCTAACATTTGAATGAATACGAATGTTTCTGGACATTCGTATGAATAGTTTGGACATTCGTTAAGTTGCCGAAACATATCAGATACTTATCTGTTTATATTAGATACATATCTGTTCATATCAGATATGTATCTGCTCGTATCAGATATGTATCAATTGTTTGTACGAATACATACAAATAGATTTGTATCGAACAGAATTTTACCACATTTGAATGCGATCTATTTGTCTGAATACAGGTTTTTGAAATTTCAATTTGTTTACATCCCTAGCCTATAGCCCCGCACCCTCATCTTCGTTGTAGGTGTCTTCTCAACTGGCACTAACTCCAGCCCTTCCTCTTTCCACCCTTAGGAGCAGAAGCTGGCTCATCAAGAAGGTTTCCAGCGGGAAGTTGCAGGTCTTCAGAGGGAGATCCAAAGTCTACAGAACCAGATGAGACAACGGCCTATTGGCGTTGGAGGCTGTGTGATCCTTTGAGAAGGGCATACCCTAAAGCCTTTGCTATGTTGGATGGACTTATGGGAACTCCTTGGCTAGATTTAAAACCAGAGATTTGGGAAGTCTTTTTTGTCTACGCATCATGGAAACTGCAGTGCTTTTTCAAACACTGCTTAGAACTATTAGTGGAGTGTGGCTGGCTGAACTAGATGGCATGAATGAATGCTCACTATGGTCAGGGCTACCTGAAATTTTCTTGAGCCTTCAATTAAAGGTCTGCATTTTGAGATGGACAATGTAGGTGGAGTGCAAACCATTTTGAAACCAAATCCATATTTTCAGAAGCAACTTGTTACTATGTTTTTAAGAGAAATTGCTGACTTTATAGCCAAGGATTATAGTTTAGCTAGTCTGATACAGTAGTAATCAACAGACTAATAAACGAAAATACATTTGGGAAGTGTGCTTCTTGCATTCTTTGCCTGCTGTGTTGGGGTTTGGGGGCGCATAGGTCTTACTAACCTCATAGACCACCACACCTCATTCCAATTGTGAATGGTTTCTGAGCTCAAGCGGATTTGTGTGTGGGAACAAGAGTTAGGCCATTTCCACACCTCCCTGTGCTGGATCACTCTTAGGCTAACTTCCCACTCAGCAATTTAATTTGGTTTTAAATCAGGGTTTTTAAAATTAGCAGCGACGTCTGGTTGTTTGTGTTCCCACTGCTAGCTTATAACACGGACTCATTCTCCATTCTGAAGTGCCCTGCAGGGAAGGAACCCCCTCCCCTCCCCTCTCTCCTCCCCTCAGCAGAACCCCCTCCCCATGCAGTCAGCAATTGGACACCATCACACCCTGACTTCATGGGGGTGGGCAATTCAAACCCTACCCTCAATATAAACCTTTTCCCACATGAGATCATGTAGACCTTTGGCAGCAGCTTTCGTTCACTGCTTGTCTCCCCCCCCCCCCATCTTGTATCCTTCATAGCACAACTTCTTTCTCCTGTTAACAAGGCAGTAGAACATTAAATATCACTTTCCTTTTTTTCTTATAAAGGAGTTTTGTGTAGAGGTGATCCTGGGGTGTTTTTCCACGGTCACTTAGTACCCACTTTAGCACCCATTAAGGACCCATTTGGGTGAGAGCCGGATGACCCCATTTCCACCACGGCACCCATTAGGGACACATTTGTTTCCACCGTGCCTCAGGAAATCCGGATCATATGGGTACTTTTTGGCCTTTAATCTGGATTTTCTGTAGACCCCATTAATTGGGTCTACAATGGGGTCTTCAGCCAGAAAATCCGGATTAAAGGGAGCCTGTTTCCACGTTAGTTTGGCAATGGGATCTAGAGGAGGCTAGGAGGAGGGGGCACCCTTGGGGGGCAGCCCTAAAACCTAAGCTTCGAAGCCATTTCAAAGTCATTTCAAAGTCACTTTGAAGTCTGTGCAAAATAGCTCTGGAGCGTCTTTGAAGTCTGTGCTGATCTTCGGAGTGAACTTCGAAGTCACTCCAAAGTGACTCCAAAGTGACTCCGAAGTCACTTCAAAGTCACTTTGAAGTTTACTCCGAAGATCAGCACAGACTTCAAAGACGCTCCAGAGCTATTTTGCACAGACTTCAAAGTGACTTTGAAATGACTTTGGAGCCGCTGCGGAGATTGCACCCCCTGTCCCCCCAAGCACCTGGGGTGACAGGCAGACCCCTCGTGGGTAGATCCGGATTTCCAAATGGAAACACATTGGGTACTTCTCTTAATCTGGATCTACTAGATCTACTAGATCTGGATTAAGGGAACTCCCCATTCCCTAGATCCGGATCTTCTTAGATCTGGATTAAAAGAGCACGGTAGAAAAAACACCCCTGGAAGGAGAGAGCGAGGGAGAGAGAGGGCAGGCAGGCAACATGTAGAGACAGTTGTTGGAAAATAAATACAATGAAAATGAATTGTGTGAGTCACTCCTATCAGATACCCCATAGCTGTTTTAATCATTTTACTAGAGCTCCGCTCGCGGGCACGACAGCCCCTATACCTGCCTGACAGCTGCTCAGCTGACGGCAGGGAAGCTGTCAGGCCATCGTTTGGGGATAAAGCAAGCCCTTACCTAGGCGACTGCGTGCTCAGGCAAGGGGGGACAGTTGCGATTGCAGCATTAGTGGCGGGGACAGCGAAACCCCGCGCATTTTAGATTTGGTCTGATTCCCAAGGACCAAATTGTCCAAACCCGGTCCAAACCTGGGTCAAATTTGGTACCGGAAAAAACAGGTCCAGGCGCCAGTTTGGGGGTTCGGCACATATTCCTCTGTGATCTGGAACTAGAGGGGGCTGCTTTTCAGCAAAGCACTCCCTAAGCTGTGAGGGTAGGAACTTTCCTTCCTATCTGTCAGGGATGTGAGTGTAAGGAATGGTCAAGGCCAGTATGTTTGCCAAGAGACAGGATAAGAAGTCTTCAGATTCGGCAGCTTCAAAGAGTAACTAGTCTGAGCCGGCCAGCCATGGACTTTGTTTCTACCGCGCATGTCAGAGAAATCTGGTGTGTATTTCTTTTCCTTACTTGGAAGGCGTTGCCGGGAATATTGTAATTACCGGCTGGGTTAGGTATAATAGATCGAGCTGGAATGTGGGAAGTTCGAAGTTTGTCTTGATGGGGTTTTGGAAAGCAGGCTTCCTATGCTGCAGCGTACAAAAGAATTAAAGGAAATCTTTTCTCTTTGACCCTTCTGCTTGTTAAGAAACCGATACGGTTAACATTTGCTGACGGAGCGGCAACTTGTTTTCATACTAGTTTGGAGGTATCGGCTGGGCCAGTTCCGTCAATGTGGCAGAGCAAACTGCCTTGAAAACAGAGGGTTGCCAGTTTGGCCCTCAGCCTCTTCCTAGAAGGAGGCAATGGCAAACCACTTCTGTATCCTTGCCAATAAAACTTCCAGGTCAGTTTTCTCCCCTGCCTTTTCTACGAAGTGGGGCAAAGAGGTGGGAAGCCAACCAAAGGTAAATACAGCCTAGCAAGCCAGGAAAGTTCCCCAGCAGAATCGGCTTGGAGTTTCCCACCGCAGAAGATTGAAAAAAAAAAAAAAGCAGGAAAGTCCGAGTGAGCTTGATCTGAGCTGGGAGGGGAGGGGACGAAGGGAGGGCCGGGGACTGACCGATGCATCCTCCTCGCGCCGGCCAGCAGCTCATACGGATCAGCCGGCTTTCTGAAACTGCCGGGGGTTCGAGGAAAGCGAAAGTGGAAGTAAACCTTCAGCGTGTGGATCCCGCATTACGGCGGTTCATTGCTTGGCCGGGGGCAGAAAAGGCTGCAGGGCGCTAGGTTTGCCCGGAGCATCTTGCCTTTGCTCTCCAGAAAGAGGGGCCGGACTTCACCGCCAGACCCCCGCCGTGGACTCAGGTGAGGGGGGCTCGGCGGATCTCGCTCCCTTTGCTTGCTCCGGAGCCAATTCGGAGGGACGGACGGGACGGGGTTTCGATCCGGCGTTGCAAAGCCCCTGGAGGGGACGGGGCAGCGATTCCTATGCTTGGCTTGGGAAGGGGCTCTTTTCCCAGGAGGCGTATTGGGGGGGGGCTCTCAGGAGGGGAACCCCCAAAACTTGCTCCTCCGTCCAGACTGACTCCGAATTAGAAGCCTGAGACGGAGAAGCGTCGGGGTAGGAAACTCAAACGGGGCAACCGGAAAGGGCTCGACACGAGAAGAGCCGATGCGGAATGTCATTCCCAGGTTCTGCATCCAGACTCGGGACTAAGATCGCAGTCAGAACAAAGCGTCTCGAAGGCGGCTCAGATGTCTGTCCCAACTCTGTCCCAACTCTGTTGCCTATTAGAAGCCCGGAAAATTCACTTCCAAAGTGCGTTGGCAGCGCGTTGGTGGTGGGTTGAAACTGCTAGCTGCCATCTCTTAAAAAAAAAAAAGCTGCATCCATAAATAGTTAAGAAAAAAGTGGCTAAAAAGAAAAAGAAGAGTTGGCTTTTCTACCCGCTTTTCTCACCCATTTAAGAAAAGCGGCTGACAAACCTTCTGTTCTTCTCCCTGCACCTGTGAGGTAGGTGGGGCTGTGAGAGCTCAAAAGAGAGCTGGTACTCGCCCAAGGTCACCCAGCTAGCTTCGTGGAGGAGAGCGGAATCAAACCTGGTATTCCCAGATAAGAGTCCAGCTCTTTTAACCACTAGACGGAACTGGCTGAAAAGCAGATTAGTAATTGGTAGTGTCTACATAGAGCCTTAATCCATTTTAAAGGCGGAAAATGCACTTCTGAAATACATTCTTGGCCTTTAATGTGCATTAGGGGTTGTCTGTCGCTCAGTGGTAGAGCAAACTGCCCGGAAAACAGAGGGTTGCCGCTTTGATCCTCAGCTTCTCCCCAGAAGTAGGCAGTGGCAAACCACTTCCGTATCCTTGCTGATAAAACTGCATAGAGGTACCCATGGAGTCTGTATGGGGCTGTAGCTCATGATAGTACAAACTGCCTGGAAAACAAGGGGTCGCTTGTTTGATCCCCAGCCTTGCCCTGGAGGTAGGAAACAGCAAACCACTTTTGTATTTCTGCCAAGAAAACTGCATAGAGGTACGTATGCGATCAACCAGGAGCTGGCCACAATTTGGTGGTATTCATCATCAAGAAGAAAGAGGTGGGATAGAAAGGCTGGTGACAAATTCGACTACTTCTGAACCATTTTAAGTTGCTTTTTTTTTTTTTTTTTTGCTATGAACATTGCTGTAGGAAGCATTAAATAGGCTGGAGAAACTTCAGCTACAAGATCCCTCAGGGACAGATATTCACCTGTTATAAAAGCCCAGGGTTTCTGGAAGTTCAGCAATACTGTATTTATAGTTTAGTTCCCAGAAGTTGCCAAACATTATTTTATTATGGCCAGTAAAGCAGTGACCTCTTCCCTGAACTCAACCCGTATCAGCAACTGTATGCGCCAACCAAGTGAAAACGTATATTTGTATACAGTGAAAGAGTATATTTGTATACAGTGTGACAAATACAATTGTATTTATTTATTTATTTAAGAATTTCTATCCCACCACTTACCAAAAGGTCCCCGTGTGGGTCACAATAATAAAAAGATGGAATAGATAAAGCATTACAACATATATTTTTCAGCAATGTAACCCACTGCAAGGACAATTCCTTGTGTTAATGGCTTGGGCTATTGTGGGAAAAAAACCCACTACTCACTGTTCTCACCTAAGCAAGCAATATCACTTCAAAGGTTCACCAGAGCTGTGAGGTTGGATCTCTTTGCCCTGGGGCCAATTCATACTACAGCCGGTAGTGCGTGATTAGTGAACTTCTGGTGAGGAGCATCTGCCCTTGGAGCAGGCTGCTACAGCCCCCAAGTGCCCCCTGCCTTCCCAGAAGCTCCCTAATTGTTGATTAGGTGTGGAGCTTGACCAGCGTTTACCAGAAACTTACCTGGAGTGTCCAGGCAGTGGCCATTTGCACCTCTTCCGATGCTCCGGGGTCATCTGAGGTGCTGACCATAGATGCAACTGTGCATGAACAGAGTGTTGACACTGTTGTGGTGACAGCACTGATGCACTCACAGCCACAGAAGATGCCACAACCAAAATGGCGCACCCAGAAGCGGACCGGCCCCTGGATCGTTCACAGGTGAACGACCAATCGTGAGGGGCTTAGGCTGTCGTTACCTAGGGCTTGCAAATGGGAACACTAGTTAACGTCGGGTCATCGTGTTCCTGTCCTGTCCAGTGGACGGGAAGGGAAGTGGGAAATGCCCCTGGGTCTGGCCAAATAAAGAAGCAGCTTTTCTTCCCCACTTTCAGGAGAGGTTATTGCTTTGTTATATTCATTGTTACATCTGGTCTTCATTATTGTAACCCACCCTGAGAACTTCCGGTATAGGGCAGGATGAAGATGCAAATGAACAAACGAATGGATGAATAAACCATAGGAGCTCTAATCTAGCAAAGAAGCTTTTTGCAGACGGTAGGAATAAAAATCGCAGCAGGTATCACAATGGAGGCAGAAGACCCTTAGGGGAGGGGCAAAACTTTGCTTGAAACTTGGATCTTCCAATCAAAGCTGTGCCCCTCGGTCATTGCCTTCTGAATTCAGAGAAACTGTGAAATTAGGTTAACGGAAGTTGGTTTGTGTTGGTTCTGTGAAAGGAAGGAAGGGAACAGGACGTGGAAAACTCCAGAGTGAGATGTGAAGTGGATCTGAAACTTGTGTTCAGGAAATAGGCATACGAGCAAAATGTGTGGCAATTTTGGAGACCCTACAAAGAACCGAAATGCTCTGCAGTAACTTTATAGCTTCTCCAGGTTCTGCACGGCTTACCGTTCTGAGGAATGTGTGTCTTTCTTTCCTTTAGGTTCCACAATGGCCTCCTCTGTTTTAAATGAGCAAGGCTTCATGGACGAGCCCATGTGCCTTATTGAGAACAAGCCAGATCAAAATCTCTATGTCAACCAGGAAGCCTTGGAGATCCTGAAGAGTTTCAAGCAACCGTTGGTGGTGGTGGCCATTGTGGGGACGTATCGCACTGGGAAGTCCTACCTCATGAACAGGCTGGCAGGCAGAAGCAAAGGTGGGTAGGCCTTACTGGCACAGAAGAAGAGAAGCAAGTTCTTTGGATGCCTCTTTTAAAAACTGTGTGATGCAGTTTCCCCCTGCGGCATCCAGAAATGGGGTGATCCTTTGGAAAGAAATGCCTTCAAAAGGCCTGTGTGATCACACCCTTAGTTTGTTCATTTTATACTTTGTTGCCATGGTGCTAACCTGCCCTGAGACTTTCAGGTATAGGACTGTATAAAAATACAGATAAATCAATAAATGAAAAGCCTGAGCTCCAAACAGTACTCAAGATGTACTGGTTCCTGAGAAGTTTCGATGTATGTCTGTACTGGACTCAGGGGGAATCCCCGCGGCAAGCTTATTTCTGATTCAATACGGTTTCAGTCCTCGCAGACCCCACGTCAGTTTGGCTTAACACGCTCATTTCAACGGGTCTCACTCTGGATTGTGCGCTTGATACGTGTTACATTTTTTACTGTGTTACATTTTTTACATTTTTTACTACCGTTTTAAGGGATGAGAATCCATGTTTAGGGTTTCCCTCCCCCAATAGCGTGCTTCCAAAAACAGTGATGTCAGTGTAAAAATCCAACCTTCACAGCAGCCACTACACTGTAGCAATCCATGCACTTCACACCTGATAACAATATTGCAATTTTGTGCAATTTTAGCTCTTTGGAGTTCTGACCTTTAGAAAGGGAAAGGAAAGCATGGTCAGGTTCTGGGAGAGGTGTGAATGTTTAAAGCAAGGGGGCTTGGGTTGCTGCTGTTGCTGTGTGCCCTGGGCAATGAGGAGAATCGCTGGCTGCCCGCTGCCGTTTTTCCTCCATCCAGGCAAGCGGCAGCCACCCAGCCACCCACCCAGGCTCTGTGAAGGGGTCCGTTATGGGTGGCGCGTTGACGCCAGGAGGAAGAGGGCAGGGCAGCCCCGAAAAACGGCTTTTAGAAAGTAGTCACTTGAGTCCCCCCCTTGAGTCACATACGCTATCTGCGATCCTCAGAATCCGGATCCAACGCGATTAAGTTGAAAGTAATGGGAACAGGCAAATTCGCGTTTGCATCCGGTTCTATTATTTCGGTTTAGGGAAACTGGATTAAGCTTATAATGGGGATGCGCCTTCAGAGCTATCCTTCATAACTTCCATCTTCGTTTTCTGGCCTCCTGTCAATAGGGTTCTCCCTAGGTGCTACTGTGGAAGCAACCACCAAAGGTATTTGGATGTGGTGTTGCAGACATCCTGAAAAGCCTGACCACGTCCTGGTGCTCTTGGATTCTGAGGGGTTGGGTGATGTTGAGAAGGTGAGTTAAAACAGGGCACTTGCTACACCTGGCAGTTGGTTCCTCTGGCCGTCCCGGTGCAAAGCTGGGAGAATTTCAGGGTTTGCTTTTGCATCTGGGGGCAGCTTCAGTGTCCTGCTGCTCTAAAGATTTATGCTGACCACCTATTCTCTCTTTTTATAGAGCAACCCAGAGAATGACTCCTGGATATTCGCTCTCTCCGTTCTGCTTTGTAGCACCTTTGTGTATAACAGCATGAGCGCCATTGACCAATATGCTTTGGACAGACTGCAGTATCTTTCTTCAGCCATGTTTACTGGGGACAGCCAGGGTCCTATTCTGGAATATAATCCAGACTAAGACCCAGTGAAGAAGGGGACTTGGTTTTTATGATATATTAGAAATAATACTCATTGCTTTTCTAAAATAGTTACTATAACCAAAACACTAGGGGCGTGCAATATCAGGTTTGAACACTTGAGATGGCATCGCTTGTCACTTTGTTCTAAGCACAAGGGAGATACCTTAGCTTAACTCACCTGCTCCTGCGTTGCCCTTGCTGGTCTTCTCAATGAAGTCACCTGAGGCCAATTTGCACTACGGCTTCTAGACAGCCTAGAGGCATGCCTGCAACCTAGAAGCATGCCTGCTGCCACCGAAGGTGTACTATTTGCTGAATAGGTGTGAAGCGTGAAATCCTGCTCCACACCGATCCCAGCCTTTTACTCTGGACTTACCACAAGTGCCTGGCGGTGTGACCATTTGCTCTTCACCCATCTCGGGCAGGAAGTGTGTCATCGGTGTATGCACAGCTGCATTGCCAGCCAGGATTGATTCCCGGTGTCCTGCGCACGCATGGCAATGTTGCCTGTGCTGATTGGCTGTCAGTCAGCTGTGTGTGCAGGTGCAGTGTGGCTGCCATTGGGCAGGTTTCCGCATGCTGGCACCACAGCAGCAGGCTGCCCGAGACCAATCTACAGGGGGCGGTGGGGCACATGTCCCCAAATGTTGCCGCACCTCCGCATTGGCCTGCTGACACTTCACAAACCCGTGATGTGGCTGGTGGCAGGACCCCGGCTCTCATGGTGGTGCGCGGCCCAGTCCATGGAGGATACATTTGCATTTCTGGGCACTAAGGAGCATCCCTCCTGGCCAGAAATGTGTATGGTCCTCCTGTACCTGGAGCATACTGGGTTTACTACACAATGCACTACCAAGGTAAGTGCAGAAATGCCGCATGGTTGACCCATGATTTCAGGCCTACCAGGCCTTTTCCTGGCTTGAATTCATGGTTATTGCCTCATTGTGGGAGGGAAGATATCTGTGTTTCCTTAACTCAACATCCAGCTTTGTTGCTGAATTATGTGAGCACATCAAGGTGAAGACCACGAATGGCCAGATTTGGGAGTCAGATGATGAATTTCTCAATGACTTTGTCTGGTACTTCCCGAATTTCATCTGGACTGTGCGCGATTTCACACTACAGCTGAAGTTAGAGGGCCACGACATCACAGAAGATGAATATCTGGAGAACGCCTTGAGAACAAGACAAGGTCTGTGGGGGGTTGTTGGGTTATCATGTACGATTGTTGTTCTTGAAACCGACTCCTAGTAGGGTGTGAGCTGAAGCTAGTAATGTAGGGAAGTTTGAGGATATGAGCACTCCCAGATGCAAGTAGGGAGAAATTACATGTAAAATGTTCTTCCAGTGCTTGACTATGTCCTCTACATCTTGACCTCAGTCCAGGCGTTACCAGGGTGCGTGCTGACAATGACACCTTCATATTTTAGTCTTTTCTGAGGTCTGTGATCTCCTAAGCTCAGCCACAGGTCAAGTTGTCACTCCCATAAATCCAAATCAGGAGGAGGCCAAAGTTAACTGGGTAGCCTAAGGCCAAGTTGCACTTGGCCCCAGAGTGTGCAATAGGTTAACATCTGGGCAGGGGCATCTGCACTCGCAGGAGGTATTTGCAACCACAGGCAAAGTGTGGCATCCCAAGTGTGAACGCTAGTTAACTTTAGTTGCTAATGCGGTTTTTCCATCCGGGGGATGGGAAGTCAAGTGCAAACGTGTCACTACCTGGAAGGGTCTTAACACAATCCTGTAGTGCTTTTCAACTCTAACAGGCATTTTTAGAAAGAAGACTGGCAGCTATCCAGGTGTCTCTGGAATGAGTGCAGCGTGCGATTAGCAAAGCAACAACCAAATCATTCATCCAACCAAACGAAAGGATGATTTGAAGTTGGATTTCTTGCAACAGCACGAGGCTGGGAATTGGGGCAGTTCAGACTGTGTGGATGCCCACTCAATGTGTTCTCGTCTGTTTTGAGTCATCACTTCTTTCTTAGATGTCCCGGAAGAGCAGGATGTCACCAAGAGATGCCTTCGGGAGTATTTCCCCAGCCGCAAGTGCTTCATCTTTGACCGGCCAACCTGCTCTCGGTCCGATTTAGCACACCTGGATGACCTGCCTGAATCGAAGCTGAACCCTGAGTTTTTGGAGCAGGCAGAGCGTTTTTGCCGGTACATTTACACAAATGCCGAGCCTAAAATGATCCCAGGGGGACATGCAGTGACTGGGACAAGTAAGTTGATCAAGAAGAAGGAAATGAGCGCAGTGAAAATGCTCTCAGGGTATCCCAAATAGGTGGGCGGGTGGAAGACAGGCGCCAGAGTTGACTTGCAAAGTGCCATGGGTGCACACGATGCCACCAGAAGTGAGGTGCCGGCATTCCTTTTCTCTTCCATCCAATTGCATGAGCTTTGATTGCCTGGATAGCTGATGATGGAGTTCACAGCAGGCTTAGGAAAGAGCTAATCCCAGATGGACTAAGGGTCCATCCCCATGCATGTTTGGTCTGGTACCGAAATTGGGCTCGGCAAGGGGTTTCCCCATGCATTTTTGATTTCACGGACCAAATCACCCCAAACCATCTCAGACCAGAACAAGTCTGGGCACGATCTGGGGGCCTGGCATGCATTGCCTATCTCAGTGGTTCTCAACCTTCCTAATGCCGCGACCCCTTAATGGAGTTCCTCATGTTGCGGAGACCTCCAACCACGGGGGCGGAGCAGCTGGGAGGTGGGAGGGACGGGTGGCGGGAGACTTGTCGCGACCCCTCTGAAAGGGTAATTTGACCCCC
>MTQE01003491.1:6164981-6194269 GCA_014337955.1 Aspidoscelis marmoratus
TTTGACCCCCAAAGGGGTCCCGACCCCCAGGTTGAGAACCACTGGCCTATCTGATACATATTGAATATTCGTAATACTGATTTTCAAACATGCGTTTGTGCACACCTTTCATCTCTAGGCTTCCTAGCCATGCACATTCCAGCTGGGCTGGGTTTTTGTACTTTTCCCCATCTGCAGAAGTTCTCTCTGCACTTCTCCATTTTGGCTTCACAGCCCTGACGCCGTAGCTGGTGAATTGGCCATACTTTGTGGACGTAAAGGGCTAACGGCCAACTACTGCTTGAACTTCTGTTTTGCACATCTCCCCGCGTGACTTCTGCTGCCTTGCAATATTACTTTTAAGAATGTTTTCTTTCCATTTATCTGTCTATCCCACCTACCTACTTACTTACCTACCTACCTATCCATTCATGAGAGTAAGCTGTTGTTTCCCTCTTCCCCTTGCAGTGTTGGGGAGTTTGGCTGCGACTTACGTGGATGTGATACGCAGCGGAGCTGTCCCTTGCATTGAGAATGCGGTGGTGACCTTGGCTAAAATCGAGAACTCTACCGCGGTGGTCGAAGCCCTTAAGCGTTACGATGATATGGTGCTTCTTCTTTCGGTGCTGCCTGGGGAGATGGAAGATATCCTACAAGTGCATGCCCGGTGTGAGGAGGAGGCCATACAAGTGTTCATGGACCATGCCTTCAAGGATGAGGATCATGAATACCAAAAGCAGCTAGGGGTATGTAGTCAGATACCGATGCATTTTTTGGACCTCCTGGCTTTCAAGGTTGCTATGCTCAAAGAGACTTTTACGTGTTAACTAAGCTGGCCAAAATCTCCAAATTGGATGGCTAGGTCCATACCTGGGATTGACGGCCTATTTATTAGCAACCTGAATTGGGGTATGGAGTCGGTTTGGGTTGGAGTCACACCTCTGGGAGCCAGTCTGGCACCAGTCTGGGCTGGTGGTGGGTGGTGGTCACACCTTCACGTG
The DNA here is from genome assembly GCA_014337955.1 of Aspidoscelis marmoratus. Classification (NCBI taxonomy): domain Eukaryota; kingdom Metazoa; phylum Chordata; class Lepidosauria; order Squamata; family Teiidae; genus Aspidoscelis; species Aspidoscelis marmoratus. Next base: position 6,165,962 of record MTQE01003491.1, read on the forward strand.
AAACCTTCAGGCCTCTTCAGGTCTGCCCTGAATGGAAAGTCCAAAAATAATATGAAGAGCTAGAAAAAGATGTGAGCAATCAGACCTGAAGAAGGTTTCAAGTGAAGGTGTGTCCACAGCCTGGGAATGTCCCTCTAAATCTGCCCTGTGCCTTTGGGCAAATTAACTGGCAGAGCTGTGACAAAGTCACCTATGGCAGAGGTGCCCACTATTACGTAAAAGAAGACACTGCCGAGATCTAGGTTAGCGGGACAAGTGACCCACTTGGCTTGTGTTACTGGGATATCGTCTGCAACCCTGCTCAGATCTGCGACCTTCTCATTCTACTGGGCCTGAAAAGGAATCTCTGGTTTGAGAATCCTAGGCAGGGGGAGGAATGAGATCACCCATCCACGAGACCTTTCCTGTGTTTCCTTGTCCCCCAAGAATGAGCTGCATGCCAAGATTCTGGAACTGTGTTCTCTCAATGAGCAAGTATCATCCGATCGGTGCCAGGCTATTCTCATGGAGCTCTTCCAAAATCTGGAGGAGGATGTCAGGAACGGGATTTATGCTGTGCCTGGCGGCTACCAAAGATTCCTACAAGAGCAGCAGAAACTACTGGCCAAATACGACTTGCTGCCCGATAAAGGCGTGATGGTATGTTGTGTACCAGCTTTAACCTTTGGGCCAAAGTTGAGCCCAGCCCTTGAGTATGGAAACAGAAGACTTGGTTGGTTTGTTTTTCAGTTGACTATGTACTTTCCCAAGGTGGGGGCCCTTTCAGACAGGAAGCCAGTAGTCAACAGCTTCCAGCCTCGCCAGAACTTCACTGATTGTTGATTAGGTGTACACATTGACCGATAGCTTGCCTGGAGCATCCAGCAACACAACCATTAGCTCTTCTTCTGGTTCCCTGCAATTGGTGGGCAGGGGAGGCGGTGTCCGTGCAGGTGCGGTCACAGCGGCATCCATGTTTGATTGTAGCCATTTGGCGTGACCGGACCTCTGATCCCGCAGTCATAGAGTCACGAGAGGGGTGTTCGATCATGGGTGCTGATGTAATTGGCTGCAGTGCATCCCTCTGCTCAGACATGCTCCTCTCGCAATGGCGTCCGGGCATGTCATGGAATGGCCAATTGCAGCAGCGAGGAGGCGGAACTTCCAGCTTCAGATGCAGCGGTGCAGGCTGGTAAATGGGAGGACCATCTGCACTTCTGGCCAGTAACGGATGCTTTGGGGAAGCTTCCCTCGTGACAAGTGGAAATGGTCCCCCTTTACCAGAAGTTTCCCAGCCCTAGTTCATGGCACCCTAATCAGCTAAGTGTGAAAAGGCCCAGGGAAATACAGCACCATTATGCCTGCATTGTGTTGGGATTGCCACATGTATCCCTGAAGTTCTGGATTATAATTTGCTGGTAGGATATCTGGTCAGCGTCTGGAGGTATCCAGGGTGCAATGCCTAACCAGAAGATGTGCAAGCAAAACCAAAATGCGTGCATTGAAGAAGATAACATAACATGCAAAATGTAAATCATGGAGGGAAGATATTCTGATGAAGGCACCATTGTTTTATCCGTGGTTGAGATCAACTCCGGGTTTAGGCAGATGTTACCAGCACAGGAATATTTGCAAAAAAATGTGGAGATAGAAATGGGGAAGGCTCAGGCATTTACAAGAGAAGCACACGCGTCGTTTGACATTCTTTCATTTTTTGTTTCCTTTGCAGGCTTCCGCAGCCCGTAATAACTACCTGAGATCCAAGGAAGCAGAAATGCAAGCAATTCTACACACTGATCAGAATCTCACAGCTAAGGAGAAAGAGGCTGCAGGTGAATCAGGGTTGGAGCTATTCTTGCCTTGCACATGGATACCCCTAACAATACAACAGTAGCATGACAAGTCACGGCCAATTCCTGGTTGATCGCGTGGCCACTTCCGTGGGCACCTCTATGCAGTGTTCTTGGCAGGGGTATAGAAGTGGTTTGCATTGCCTAATTCTTGGGAGAGGCTGGGATCTGAAAGATGCTCACTAACCAGCTTCCAACAGAAGAACGGCTTTCGAGAGCACTCACCCTACCATGGCCATCACTGTGTGCACGGTTGAAGAGCAAGACTTAATCTTTTGATCTGGATCTAGGAGCCTCTGGACCTCTGCATCCACATGTTAATGCTGATCAAAGAAACCCCCATTGGTCCAGCTCTGCATAAGATCCGTTTAATCAGAGGTCTATCCGCACTTTGTCCTCTAGTGCATGATTAGTGAACTTCTGGTGAAGAGCATCCGGCAGGTGGAGGAGGCTGCTAGAACCTCCACGCGTGCCCTGCCTCACCAGGAGTGCACTGATTTGTGTTCCACACCCTAGCCAACGTTTACCAGAAACTTACCTGGAGCATCCAGCGGCGTGACCATCCACAACTCTTCCGATGCTCTGGGGACGTCTGAGATGCCGCACAAGCACGCTGGCACCTCGGACAACCATAGATGTGCCTGCACATGCGCAGACCGTCAGCTTTGTCATGGTGATGGCACTGATGCACATGCATCAGGCAAAATAGCGGTGCTTAGAGAAGGACCGGCCCTGGGGTCGAATCAGGTAAGTATTCGATCACGGGGGGAGGGAACGGCCAAAGTTGACTAGGGCTCCAAGCGCAAGCGCTAGTCAGTGCTGGTTAATCATGCTGCTCTCCCGTCCAGTGGATGGGAAGGGAAGTGTGGAAACGGTCCTTGTCTACCACAGGATCCAGGGGCTTACGCTGGGCTTCACAGCCATGGGCAGATGTGGGCTGTATCCGTCCCATCAGTGCAGGCCGTGTTGATCTGGTCCATTCCTCCAAGCAATCTGGATTAGTGGGACCCACTGATCTGGATTTAGTGAGGATGAGGGCAGAAAAGGCCTAATGCTGATTGTGCCTGGTTGTTCCTTCCCAAAGAGGTGATGAGGCGTAAACTGTGTTGTGGTTTCAAGCATCTTATCAAACAGCCTGGAATTTCTGGAGTTTTTCGACTCCAATCAGGCGTTTTGCCAACAGTGCTGGCTGGAACACTCCCTGTTCTCCAGCCGACAGAAGATCCTGTTTCTGGTGGGAGAAAGATCAATTCCAGTAGTGCAACGCTTTTCAAACTGAGAAAAAAGTAACACCATCTGTGAGTTGCATTTGTACTCTACCTAATGCAGCATCCTGTATTTGTGCTGGTCAGCTGGAGACTGATTAAAAAAATCTCACAAAGCTAGATATTTCACAGGGGTATTTAAACTTTGGAAAAAAAGGTCCTGTTTAGGACTGGAACGCCCACGATCCTTTGTGCAACATAAACATGCATTTCCACTAGAAAGTAAATTCCCTGTTAGAATGGATGCCTAAGTACATCTTTCAGGCTGGGGGGAGAAGCAGGATGCTTCTAAGAAGGCCATTCACTGGGATTTGAGAGCAGGAGAAGGTTTGCCCTTGTTTCTGCTTGAGATGGCCCTGGGCAATTGATGGGCCACTGCATGGGACAGGATGCTGGACTGGATGGGCTGTGGCCTGATCCAGCAGGGCTCCTCTTATGTAGCCAAAGCAGTAACAAAGCGTCAGAAGTAGTTGTGCAAGAAACATTTTACAAATGGAAACACAATATAATCTGCTGTGTATACAGTGGGGAATTTTTGTTAGCTGAAAAGCTGAAACAAAATTAAATATAATATTTGCTGCTAGGAGCTGACTTCAGGTTACCAATTATACTAGACATTTTAACATACTTTCTCCTGTAGTCTCTGGAGAGATCTAGGGATGAATGTAAAATAAAACAAACAAAAAAGATTCTGGGACATGGGAGGCACACAGCTCTTACACTAACGCATCATGTGAATTGAGGCTGCCAATAGATAGCAGAAGAACCAAATTTTAAAAAGGATTCTGTAACCCTAGTAGGTGGAAGATAAAACTGACAAAGCATGGGCCCTTCTACATGTTTGTTTGTTTGTTTGTTTGGTCGTTTGTTCCGTCGTTCAGTCGGTCGTTCATTCGGTCGTTTATATTTCTATCCTGGCCTAAAACTGAAGGTCTCAGGGCAAGTAACATTTAAAATCAGACATATATTAAAACAACAACAGGGCGTATGAAAACAGTAACAGCATCTGTAAAGCGGGAAGAGACAGTATATTCCCATTTAACCAAAGGCCAGGGTAAATGGGTGCGTCTTCACTGTCCTCCTATATACAGTGAAGGAGCCTGATGCACCTCAAGGGGGAGACTGTTCCATAGCCTAGGGGCCATCACTGAGAAGGCCCTCTCCCGGGTGCCCACCCCTTTTACTACTGAGGGTGGCAGGACAAGCAGGAGGGGCTCCCCTCCAGATCTTAAGGCCAGTATGTGGAACAAGCAAGGGTCTATGGGCCTCCCTTCCACCCACAAGTACAGTTTAGGAGGTCTTGCCTCCTCCTAACATGCTCTATCCACCCAAGATGGAGTGTGAACTTAGCCAGGGAAGTAAAAATGACATCCTGGTCTGGTCTACCAGTAGACCTCAATGCCAAGGTCAACTGGCATATTAGAGAGTGATATATTGGCTCTGAAGCTTGCACAAGTGGGACAGACTGTCCCAGTGTAAACAGCCTTGTTCCAAGCCATGATCAGCCCATCCTAAATTGGGATGGATTGCGTATCTCCATACAGGGTGGCCCTCTCTGTCCCAGGATACCAAAGGTGAGTATGGAAACATGGAAAAGTTACCTGTAAAGAAGATTGCTGTTCTTAGTTTCATTTCCCCCTCTCTTTTCTCTCTGTCCCATAGTCGAAAATGCACGGGCTGAGGCTGCTGAAAGGGAAGCGGAGTTGCAAAGGCGTCAGAAAGAAGAAGCTGAGCAGATGGCCCAGGAACAGGCACGGAGCTTTCAGGAGCACCAGCGGCAATTAGAGATCAAGATGGAGCAGGACAGGAGAGCACTAATTGCTAGGCAAGAAGCAGTATTGACCCAGAGGCTCCAGGTAACAGATAGTCTCTTTTCTCCAGCTTTTTCCAAACAGCTGACAGCCATTTTACAGTATTTTGCAGCCCTGAGGGATGCTGTACAGCTGAAATGCACTCGGCACCCAGGGCTGTGCTGAGTCAGTGCTGAGTCACCTGTGATCACTTTGCGAAGATTGGGCAGTCCCATTCTTCAGATCAGGGACTTGGGGCTGACTCTGAGCTAGTTTGGTCTAGTGGTTCAGGAGTCAGTCTTCTTCTTCTTCTTCTTCTTCTTCTTCTTCTTCTTCTTCTTCTTCTTCTTCTTCTTCTTCTTCTTCTTCTTGCTGATGGCAGACTACAGCTTCTAGTGCACGATTAGTGAACCTCTGGTGAAGAGCATACACACGCAGGGTAGGTTGTTCCAGCCTCCAAGCATGCCCACCCTCACCAGAAGTGCACTAATTAAGTGTGGAGTACAAAATCGTGCTCCACATGTTAACCGTCATGTTACTCCCACTCCATAGTGATGATTTTCAATCCAGTAATGTTGATCTTCTATCCTTCCCACCAAAAGGAGGCACAGCGACACCAGGAAGCACAATCCCATGGAGAAATTGCAAGACTTCGGCAGCAGTTAGACCAGCTGCGTTGTCAGCGAAACAAGCCACCCAGGAGGAGATCAAACTGTGTGGTTGCATGAAGATGGTGGCATTTCTGAGATACCCAGATGGCTTGGGTTAATGCATGCGTTCATCACAATCGCCCCAGGACTTTGGACTCAGTGATGGGAACATCACCTTTCATGTCAGTGGAACTGTGACACAATTAATTTGGTGCTTTCAGAGTTTCTGGATATTTGTTTTCACCATGTGAAAAGGTTGCATTTTAAGAAGAAAACAACTGGAGGAGAAAGTTGTGATAAATGAGACTTCAATGAACAGATGTAAATGGGCCGATATCGGCTTAACCGGACTTAGAGTAAGCCCATTGAAATACCTGATTCCACTGGATTTAACTCTAAACTGCATCCAGATGGAGAGTTCTGACCAACCTAGGGTTGCCCAGGGTGAGGTGTGTTGTAATGAACGACACGGAGGCAGGGGTATAGGTCAGTCAGTAGAGCATGAGACTCTTAATCTCAGGGTCGTGGGTTCGAGCCCCACGTTGGGCGCCATATGTTGTGATGAATGACATGAAGGCAGGAGTGTGTTGCAGAAAGAGGAAATCCTTTACTAAGTTCACAATAGCTTATATCTCCTTTGCACAGGATACTTTTGTTATGGGTAAAACCAGATAGATTTGGTTAGAGAAGAAACACTCAGACACCTGCGTGGCTGGAGCGTGGTGTCCCAGCAAACTGCTTGCGCAACCCCTGTCCTTCAGCACAGTGCATGTTTTTTCCCCTAGAAAGATTAGAAGGGTTGACATGGGCTGAGGTTTGGCTTCTGAGTCCCTGGAAGTCGCCCCCACAGAGGTGTCCAGAACACCTGGTGCCAGGTGTAAACACATCTTGCTTCAGCAGCTGTCGGGGTGACTCAGCATCAGAGCTGGTTTGCCACCTCTGATATCACTCTAATGGCCAGGTCTGCATTTGGAGTGGTGGTAGTGGTCTGCATTTGACCATTACTAACCGAAGAGCTGGAATTTTAGGCCATGCGGATGTGAACCCAATATCAGGTTAACTTTCTGTTCTTCGCTGAGGTGTTCTACCAACAGGAATGTCCCAGGAAACATGAAGAGGTGGAAGAGGTCCAAGAGGCCATTTGGTTGAGGCCCTTCTACCTCCTGTCAGTTGAGACGGATGCTGGCTCCATCTGACGGCACAAACATCTTTGCGTGGATGGAGCCCAAGTGTGGATGAAACCACAATTGTTTTACTGCACTTGCATCTGCTCTGCATTATTAACAATGCATGTAGAACTCTATATTTGTGCTAGGCATGTTGTACCAGATCACAGTCCATTTTTGTGCATAGCAAAGAAGTTACTGAGTTAAAATGACTGTAGTTAGCCAGTGAATTGGGATGAGTTGGGGTATGAAGGCAAAAGATCGTTAAAGGATTTCAGGGTGTGCTAGCATAATGTAACCTTGTATGCTTACATTGTACAGCTTACAGTGAAGGAAGACTTGACTGTGAAGTATCTACTGTGGATTGTACACTACTGTGACAGGCAGCAGATGCATCTCAGAGCTTCGGGGTGCTAGTTGTTGGATGTTTTTTGAAGATCAGTTACTGTGAATTAAAAATTCATACCAAATATGTGCCAATGGGTGTTTACTGTCCTCTCTTTCTATTCGTGGCTAAGATTAAGAATTGAACATGGGCTGCATCCAGACATGTTAATAATGTGCACCGGAACGTGCAGGCACAATCAGGGCATCACACATGGCAATTGATGTGTTGTCATGGTGTCGCATTCTCTAATGCTGGTAAGAGGACGCTCACTGCGCAGTAGAAACACAAATCCAAGTTTCCCTCAGTGCAGGCAGAACACCAAGAACAGAGGGATGAGAGCAGGATGGGTAGCTCAGATCTGATTGGCTGCCTCAACCCACGTGACGGTGTGGGCCTCCTTGCAGCTCTCGCAGCTTCATAGGGGAAGCTAAAGAAAGGCACTTTAATTATTTCTGCTCTCCTGTAACGGTAGGCCTAGGCCAAGCATAGCCTCCCTTGCCAAAGTACCCCTGCTGGATTCAAATTACAAAATGAAACAGAATGAAAAGTAGAATTATCTGGTTTATTAAAATAAAAAGGCAAAAAAAAAAAAGAAAAGAAAAGAAAGAAAAAAAATAAAAAAGATAAAAAAGATACAGATTCAAAATAATCCAATCAAATAACAAGATTCCTTCATGCAGGAACATGGGGTTCAGCATCTTTGCTCCATAACAGCTCAAAAGATATAATAACAAAAGGCATTGACTCTGGGTCAAGTCTGAGACAGAATAGAACAGAATCAGAATAGAATACCTAATGCTAATGCAAACATGGCTATATCCTAAATAATAGATGCATTACATGTTACACAGTGACGGATAAGATGCCAACAAATGGACTCTTGCAGAAGATGAGTGAGTAACCCCTCCCATCACGTAACGTGTCTCTTTGCAGCCAATTAGTGTTATCTAATTTGGGACTTTGGACGGTACTTCTCCAAGACCACGTATACCTTTCTTCTTCAAGACCTAGCATAACAAGCTGATATTTTCCAGCTTGTTTTTCCAGCGTAGATTTCTCTAAACCTTCCATCTAGAAAAGATATTCACTTTAGATGTTAACCCTCTAGGGTCAAAATGGAGACAGGTTTTTAGTTAAGCTTGTATTTTCTGGTTTGTCCCTCTGTCTCTGGTTAGCCTTAGTTAGGGGTGTGTAGTGAATAGAATGTCTGAATATCTGTATTCGTACGACTAGATCTCATTTGAACGTGGTAAAATTCTGTTCTGTAGTAATCTATTCGTACTTATTCGTATGGACATTCGATACATATCTGATACAAACAAATAGGTATCCTCATGAACACATAGGTATCCAACACATATTTGTAGCATATCTATGCTCTGAAAATGTGAAATCCGACATGAATCCACTTTTAATGCAATCTGGATCCACTGCGGATGTGACGGTTGCTCTGTTTTTCCACACCCCCAATCTAACCAATGTCCAAACTATTTGTACGAATATCTGGAAACATTCGCATTCATGTGAAAGTTAATATACGGATGTCATAACATTCGATACATATACAAATGTCCAAATTTGTACGAATAATGAATGTTTATTTATTTATTTATTTATTTATATTTATATCCCGCCCCATACCCAAGGGTCTCTGGGCGGCTCACAACATTTAAAAATACACATGTCAAAACTGTATAAAACAATACTAAAACCAGTACAAGGTTTAAAAATCCAGCATAATGATAATATTAAAAAAAAAAAAAAGATACAAGAACAGTTTAAATGTTACGAATATTCATGAACATCCTAGTCAGCCTACATTGCTAAGTAGGGACCTCTGTACAAAACCTGTTTCCATTCTCTTCCTCCCAACCCTTATCCAGACCCCCCCCTCTCAATTTCATAAGTTTGTCGTCCTTTGGATGGCTTATATCAGTGGTTCCCAACCTGGGGGTCGGGACCCCTTTGGGGGTCGAACTACCCTTTCAGAGGGGTCGCGACGGGTCTCCCATAGCCCTTCCCTCCCACCTCCCAGCTGCTCTGCCCCCGTGGTTTGGGGTCTCCACAACATGAGGAACTCCATTAAGGGTCAGGCATTAGGAAGGTTGAGAACCACTGGCTTATATTATTCTGTTAATATTTTGTGCAAGCGCTAGTCAATGTTGGTTAATCACACTCCTTTTCCATCCAGCAGACGGGAAGGGAAGTGTGAAAACACCCCACTGCTTGCTTTTTGTGTCTGTTTCACACCAGCTTAGCTAAGCAGTTTCTCTGTGCTTCACAGGCTGCATTTCTTATGCAAGCAGATGCCCACCTTACCCAGTATGTGGCTAAAACTAATTAGTATATGGGGCTGCATGCACATTTATTGTCGTAGGTCATGGCCAACTGCTGGTAACTCTGTGGATCTATTCATGCATTTTTCTTAGCGGATATGGAAGTGGTTTGTCGTGGGTCCTGTTCGCACTCGGCTTTATTCTGGAATATATCCTGGAATAGGGACCTGCTGTCCACTTTCAAGTGCAGGCTACAGCAGGCCCCAAGTGAGACCTGGCAGAGTTTACATTAGCATGCGGACCACAGAGCCCTGTCCTGAGATATATTCCAGTTTATGACCAAGTACAAACAGGCCCATGGTCATCTTCTGGTGGGATACTTGCACTATCCCTAAGTGAGCCAGTTTGATCTTGTGGTTAGAGTGCTGGTTTCTTTTCTGGGAGATACCGGGTTAGATTCTGCACTCCTCCACGAAGCTGGGTGACCTTGGGCTGGTCCCAGCTCTCTTTCTGATCTCTCTCAGCCCCATCTGCCTCACAAGGTGTCTGTTGTGGGGAGAAGAACAGAAGGTTTGTCAGCCGCTTTGTGTCATTGTGGTTTGACTGACTCCTGGTTGGTCATATGAGGCTTTGGCAGAGATGCGGATTAAACCAATGACCTCTGCTTTCCAGGCACTTTGCTCTATCATTAAGCTACAGCCTCTTACAGATTCAGCGCAGTTTTCCTGGCAGTGATAAGGAAGTGGTTTGGTGTTGCCTACTTCTGGAAGTGACTGGGGATCGAACCGGCAATCCCCTGCTTTCCAGGCAGTTTGTTCTTCTACCACTGAGCTACAGCCACTCCCTTCATAATAGCACACAACAAAGAGGTCAGATATGGGCTGTAAAATTTATTGTGCTAGCTTGGGGGGGGGGATCACATGCCTGCTGTGAAATTTAGCACAATAATAGATACTGTAGCATTGTCTGTTGGATGAATAACATATAACCCAGAATGGATAAGTAGCAATTGTATACTGCAAACATACTCAGGCATAATAGTAGAATCAAAGACAAATAGCTAGGCTGGTGAGAGAAGGCGCCAATATGACTAGAAAGTGGGGGGAAGGAGAATGTAACACAAGAAGAATGCGTAATGGGAGAGCCTAACTATCTCCATTTTGGCCTTAGAGAGTTAACATCAGAAGTAAAAATCTTCTCAAAGGAAGCCAAAAGTTTGTGCATAGTTGGCCCTGGAGTAGTACCATCTACAACCAGCTGCATCTGGAAACTTACTCCCAAAATTGATAACACTAATTGGCTGTGGAGATGGGATGTGTAACTATTCACATTACCTGATGGGAGGGGTTTACTCACTCATCTTCTAGAAAGACCTGTGTTTGTGGGCATTTTATCGGCTATGGTGTAACATGTGATGTATTCATGATTTAGAATGTAGTTATGCCTGTATTAGCATTAGGGATCAATTCTCTTTTCGTTCTGGTCCTCCAATCTGACCTTGCTGAATGTTATTCTGACCTGATAGACTGTATAAGTTATGGTACTTTGCCTACGCAATGGAATTATTTTATATCTTTTTGAACTGTTACGGAACCTCGAAGTGGAACCCCACGTTCTGCATGGAGAAATCTTTTTATTTGCTTGAACTATTTTGAACCTGTACCTTTTTTGCTATTTGATGTACTTGTTCAATTTTGCCTTTTTATTTAAAAAAAACAAATTATTCTACAATTTTACTCTGGTTCATTGTGCAACTTGAAGCCAGAAGGGGTATTTTGGTAAGGTAAGCCTTGCTCAGCCTAGCCTTGCTTGCCGTCACAGAGAGCTAGGAGTTTGAGTCTTGCCCAGGTCCGATACTTAGATGGGAATAAAATAAAGCTGCCGCTTTGATCCCAGCAGGAGGGGTGTAAGATATGCCAACCTTCCTTGTAATGTGGGGTACTTTCAGCAAAATAGGGCCTCATCCAGATCGGAGGAACAGAGCGCCAGTATAGCACCACTAATATGGGGTTGTCACATGTATCTGTGGCAACCCCACCATAGTGTTGCTTTTTGCTCCAAAGATCTATTGCCGGAAACCCAGCACTGGTTGTAGGCTTTCCAGCAATAGTGCTTTTACTTACTTTCTAGACAGAACCGCCTTCATAGTTCTGTGCCACACACGTACATGGAGGTGATTCGGGGCCTTTTTGCACTTGGCTCCAGAGCTTGTGCGCGGTATGCTCCCAGACAGAGCATCTGCACTTGAAAGGTCCATTTCCAACTCAGAAGCGAACCACAGGTGGAGCACGATTTTGTGCTCTTCACATGCCCTTGCCCCGTCTGGCAGTGTCCCCATCCCCATCTCCACAGGGGCACATGACACGCTGGTGTGTCCCATGATGTGCTGCCTTCGCTGGACATGTGCACAGTGATCACCAACCAGGTGGATAATTCCGACTCCCATTCTGACAATGTGCTGAAGGTGTGTGATGAGACTGTGATCAGATTTCAGCCTCTAACCGCTCAGTAGTACCTATCAATCCAACCCGAGCCCCAGTCTGACAGTGTGAATGTTTGTGAATGAGGTGAAGTCACTTCCCTACCACACCAAAGCATGAATTTTCTCCACCCTGGGATTTCCTGCCTTATTTCTGCTCCATTGCCTTCGCTTTTGCTTTTCCAGATCAAGCCAGGCTCAAGCTGCCATCTGTCAAAGGGCTGATATTGTCCACTTCTTTTCAATGTCTCTGTTTCCAAGAAATCGAAACTTAAATGAATTCTGCCAGGTTTATGAGATCAGGTGCAGCCAGAAAATAGTTTTGTGGCACTGATGCCCACGAAAGGTTTTGGCTCAGTGCCATCTCATATTCAGCTTGAATTTTCCTCTCATCCTCCAATTGCTCTTCCCTGTTTTTCATGATTTACACAGATTCTAGGGGAAAAGTTACAGTTTTCATCTTCATCTTCATCTTCTTCTGCAGTTCAGCTTTTCCTGCACCAACACAAAGAGACAGAGAGACAGCACACCTAAGTTCTAATCCAGCTTCAGTCTGCTTTCAGACAGAGGGAGCATGTCAGAAAAGTGAAAAGATGTTTTCCTTTGGCATTATATAATTCAGGAAATGCACCTTTGGTTTAGTTAAAATGGGAAGTAAATGGCTAGTCATGTTGCTGATGTGTTCTCTCACTCTGAAAGTGGACAGAAACCAGATTAAGGCTTGGGTGTGAGCACAGCCTCTGAAAGTGAACTGAAACTGGGTTGAAACTTAGGTGTGAACGCAGTCTGAAGGAAGATTGAGGACACAAGTTTCCCACATGTAACCTGATGGTTTGCAACAGTTCACATCTGGGCAGGTGCATCTGCACTTGCAGGAGGCATTTACAGTTTAGAAATGCCCCCTGCCTGCCCAGATGTTCACCTACTGCAAACTGGCTGTTGTGCAAAAACCTAATCCTAACTAAACGAGACCAAAAGCTTACCGTTTGCATCCATGCTGTAACCATTCACACCATTTCCAGTGCGAGGGGTCATCTGAGGTACTGCCCAAGCGCGCTGGTACCTCAGATGACCCCTGATGTGATAGTGCATGCACAGAGCATCATCGTTGCCATAGTGCTGGCGCATGTGCAGTCACGCAGGGCACTGTGATCAAACTGGGCAGAGATCAGACGCGCATCTGGAGCAAGTTACATTTCCAGACACGTGGGGGTTAGGCTATTGTGTACTAGCATTCCCAATCAATCAATCAATCAATCAATCAATCAATCAATCAATCAATCAATCAATCAATCAATCAATCAATCAATCAATCAATCAATCAATCAATCAATCAATCAATTAACCAACCAACCAACCAATCAATCAATCAATCAATCAATTAACCAACCAACCAATCAATCAATCAGTCAACCTACCTACCTACCTACCTACCTACCTAGATAGATAGATAGATAGATAGATAGATAGATAGATAGATAGATAGATAGATAGATAGATAGATAGATCATCTCTCTCATTATTTCTGTTTCTATCTTACCCTATACCCGAAGGTCTCTGGGCAGGCAACAACATAAAAAATCAAACATACATAAAATAACAGTATATATTAAAACAGTAACAATGTCTGTAAAGTGGGAAGAGACAACATATTTATTTTATTAGTGTGGACTCTAGCACACATTAGTTTGTTCTGCACCTTGGCCATCGGTTGGATGGTGAGGCAAGTGCAGAAAAGCCCCATGACTCACTGGTTCTGTTATTACCTGATTTTGCAACTTAACTTTATAAATTCCCAATGACTGTATTACCTCCTGGCCTCTGCTAAGCTACTAATAAATAAACAGTGGAATCATGCCAAGAATCTAGTGCAGACGGCTTAGTATAAACTGATAGGAGAAATCCTAATCAGCGATATTATTTCACACAAAAAAAGTATGGAATGTAGCAAGATAAGCTTTGTCCTAACAGCACATACCCAGAATAAAGAACATCTGAACACATTTTATTCTGGATTATCTAAATAATGTGGATTAAGTAAGTGCTGTCTGGGTGAAGTTAGATATAGTTGGATATACCAGAGAAAACTCTTTTTTAACCAAGCAGGTAATGTAAGTTGGAAAGCTGAATATCTTAATATAACATTAAATTGCCACTTACAATTTAATCCAGTTTTAAACCATTTTTTAAAAATCAGTAGCAAGGTCTGTTTTTTTGCATTCCCACTCTTCCCATTCTTCAGTGCCCAGCAGGAGAGAAACCCCCTCCCCTCTCTCCTCGCCTCAGCAGGACCCCCTCCTCATGCAGCCAGCAATTGGACACCATCATACCCTGACTTCATTGGGGTGGGCAATTCAAACCCCACTCTCTATAAAAACCTGCCTCCGGATCGGATCATGGAGTCCTTTGGCAGCAGTTTTTTTCGCCGCTTCTCCCCTACACTGTAGCACAGCTTCTTCCTTATGTTAACAAGGCAGTAGAAGATTATAGATCACTTTCCATTTTTTTAAGTGTTTACTGCTGGATTGGTAGATCAGAGCAGCATGAAATGATGGGGAGTGAGGTGATTGTAGAATGAATGAATGAATGAATGAATGAATGAATGAATGAATGAATGAATGAAGGAAGGAAGGAAGGAAGGAAGGAAGGAAGGAAGGAAACAGGCAGCCTTTTACACAAAGCCAAGAGAGAGGCTGCTACATTTGTCTGAGCTTCATACACTTTTGTGCGTGCCTGAGCCACTGTTCATATTTCACCTCCTTCCCCTCTCCTTCCAGACAGTGGTAGATTTTTAGGCTGTAATGAAGAGCAGAGGGAAGAGGGGACTACAGCAGAGGAAAGCACACCTTCTCATTAGGTCAGGGGAAATGGAGAACGCCCCTAAAGCATGGTTCCACCCCCCCAAAAAAACCCCTTGCATTCCCATTTGCTAAATAGTGTGGGGTATTTCTAAATCCAACAGTGATACCTCTTTTGATCCAAATATAGATAATCTTGTTTCAGGACCTTTAATCCTCAGAAACTGCGGACTCTTTTAAAACTTTGGGAACAGTGAGAGCTCAGAACAATTTCAAAGCTCTTTAAATCTTGAATGGGAACGCATCTTGGGAGGGGGAAGCGTAAACCCAATGAAGTCCTTGAAAAATCTGGCACCAGCACACAGTAGTTTGTTTGGGCGACGAGGAGCATGTAATGTATTAATGCTGTATTGTGTCTGAAATACGCTTTCTTTCTTGCAATATTCATTGAAACTGATTATTGGGGTCAATAAAGTATAATGAAATTAAAATAAATAAAGAATATAAACAGATAAAAAAGAAAGAAACTGCAGACACAAGAAACCCCATCCAGAGTAACAGTTTTAGAAGGATAAGCGTGTCTTCCTCTCCAAGGCACGCAAGGACATCCCATTTACAGCAGCCCTTCATGTCCATCCTTTTAAGGGAATAAAAAACCAGACAACAGTTGCTCCCTTCTGGAATATTTCTGGGTCCTTAAAGCAGGGCTGCGTGACAACTATTGTTCACAAAGAGGGGAACGCTGGGGCCGGACAAGGGTCAAGGACAGCCGCTTAAATTAGAACAAGCAGAGCAACAGACAAAGCAAAGGTTCTGGAAAGAAAGCACCGACAAGCCAATATTTTTTATGCTTAGTAAAACATAAATTAACATGAAACGAAATAAATTTGCACAAAAACACCCTGGCTGGTTGGCTCAGGTCTTCCTTGAGTTCTCAGCAGGAAGTTTTGGAAGCTCTTTCAGTTGCATTGCTTATGCCCAATGCCTAAGAGGACCCCTGCAAAAGAATCCCCAAGGGCTAGGAGTGAATCTCACCACTTGCCCAGAGCTTGCTACAGTCTGCACTAGCATGTGGACAGCAGGTCTCTATTCCAGGATATAATCTGGAATAAGAATCAGTGCACTAGCATGCGGACAGCAGGTCTCTATTCCAGGATATAATCTGGAATAAGGGTCAGTGCACTAGCATGCGGACAGCAGGTCCTTATTCTGGAATAAAGGTCAGTGCAGAGAGGACCTGCACCAGCTCCCATAATTCTTGGCGAGAAGCTAGACCCTTGGGGCTGACGGGAAGTTAGTGACCCAACATCTGGAACAAGAGCAGTCTTCTAGGTCTCATTCAGCTATGCCCCCTGTGACTGTTGGTCTTTAGCCAAAAGGTCCTCCTTGTAATCCCACCTCCTCAGAAGTCCCAGGAGTGGTGGCACACGAGAGGGCCTTTTCTGCGGTGACCCCCTCCGCGCTTTGGAACAGCCTATCTCGGAGGCACACCAGACACCAACGCCTTTCCTATGCCGCCCGCGTGCCTAATCACAGCCCTAAGGGGGGTCAGCTGTGCGCTCAGCACTCCGCTTCGATCCCCGTTGTCCCCGTGCGGACACAACGCGGTGAAGCTTCCCAGGCTGCCAGGAATGACTCGGCAACGCGCGCAGCAGCAGCAGACGGCGCAGCCCAGTAGTTTCTATACGGTCGTCTCCGGGAAATGGCTCCGTTACAGGAAGCAAGAAGAAGAAGAAGAAGAGCCGCCCCCTCCCGGTCCCGATTGCATTTGGCAAGCCCCCCGCGCCTGATCCGCTTTCACTTTCGCTCTGGTTCAACTCCGGGCGGCAGGGAGTAGCAGCGCGCACGGCAGCAGCAGAGAGCAAACGCGATCCAGGCTGGTGCTGGCTGTGCCGATCTCGCCTCGCTCCTGGAGAGAAGGTAAGGCGAGAGTAAGCAGGCAGGCAGGTAGGTGGGTGGGTGGGTGACGGACTCCCCTACCCCTCCCCTTTCAGCGGCCCGCCCAGGTCTTCGCCTTCCAAAGCTGCTGCTCCAGTTTGCCTGCAGCCCCAGGGAGCGTTTGGACGGATTGAGCCTTCCTGCCGTGTGAAGGAGGCGGCTACAGCTTGCGATCCTGCGCGCCCTCCTGTGGGATCGGGCAGATGGGCACGTTGGTTGAACTTACAAGGGCAAACGCCTGGGCAGCGTTGTTACCTCTCAGTACTGCAAATCTACAAACAGAAGCGAACGATCTGTGTTTCTAGAAGTTTGGAAACCGTTGTTAGACTTCCTAACATATAATGTGGGGGAATTGACGTTGGAAAATGGCATAATTTTTTTTTGTCGAAATGATCGAAATATTATATAGCATGTATCCTGTGTAAATTAAAGTCAGTGCCAATTCAAGATCGATACAACTTCATATCGTACCTGTAATGCAAGTTTTGAAATAGTATTATTAGTGTATTTCAGTATATGTAAATCAGTGCATTAAGTTGTAAATGGTAAATATAATTAATAAAACTATTTTTAAAAAATAAAAGGAAGTGAAGGAGGCAGGTGCAGTTTGCAATCCTGCGTTGGTTGGACCTACAAAGGGAAACACCTGGGCAGCCAGGAGGAAGCAGGGCAGCAAAACTGTCGGTTCTTCTCTGGAGGGTGGATTCTTTCAGCTCACCCGCCTGGGTGTTTTCATCAGGGCTCCGAGGGGGCTGGCTGAGGGCATGTCCAGCCTGCGGTGGTGGTTTTCAAGACCAGATGCCCTGGCTGGCACGCTCTGGTTGCCACCTTCCCTTCAGGTGCCTGGAAGGCGTGAGTCTGTGTTGGTTTCAGACAGAGCCCTACAGGGGTTCGTAGCGCTTTTGGGACGGGATAGTCTTTACATGACTCTGTCCCTCCCGCTTTCCTTAGCATGCTGTGCTAGAAAAGGCAGATTGGATAACAAATGGGGAATACGAGGGCCGTAAATGGTCTCTCGAAGAAGGGAGGAGTTTATACCCCACTTTCTCACCCTTAAGGGGACTCAAAGCCGCTGACAGAGCTTCTGTTCTTGTCCCCACCACAGATACCCTGTGAGGTAGGTGGGGCTGTGAGAGCTCAAAGAGAGCCGTGACTAGCCCAAAATCACCCAACTGGCCTCGTGGAGGAGGAGGAAGAAGAGTTGGCTTTTATAGCCCTCTTTTCTCACTCGTAAGGAAACTCAAAGCAGCTGACAAATCTTCTGTTCTTCTCCCCACAGCAGACACCCAGTGAGGTAAGTGGGGCTGTGAAAGCTCTGAAAGAGAGCTGAGACTAGCCCAGGCCTACCCATCTGGCTTTGTGGAGGAGAATGGACTCAAACTGGAAAACTAGCGGATAAGAACTACAAGACCAAAACGGCCCTCAAACTGAGGTGCCCCTTTTGTTATGCCTTAGAAAATAAAAGTGGCTCCAAAGCTGCTTAGGAATGGTTGCATCCACACTTCAGTGTCTTGAGAGCTAGAAGAGGTTACACGACTCCCACCTGGCTAAATATGGTGCTCCATAGGTAATCGCAGTTGGGTTTCAGATACGTAGGCAGGAGATGATTCTCTGGTAGCCAGCTTGAGGAGCGAAAGGGACTTTGGGAGAAGAGGCACTTCTGTCCTGCAGGGTATTGAAATGTTTTTAATTGCTTTTATTTCTTGTTTCTGTTCGCCTCAGGAGAGCGAGAGGGAAACTGTACATCTCTTGTCTTCCATCCTGCGCCTCAGAGGTGGTCATTCTAGGTTGCCAGTGATGGCCTCCAAGTTTTGCATGCCGGCTCCACAATGCCTCGTTGAAAACCAGGGCAGGAGGCTCCACGCCTGTCAAGATGCCCTTGAGCTCCTTTCCAGAATCGACCAGCCTGTGGTAGTGGTGGCCATTGTGGGACTCTACCGGACAGGGAAGTCCTACCTCATGAACAAACTGGCTGGCAAAAATAAAGGTGGGTCCTAGAGAAGGCCTCCATGGAGGTCAAGGCTAAAGGCCAAAGGTGGACCATGAGGAGGAAGGAGAGGGAGGGGAGGTTTTGAAAGCAGGTGGGAAATTATGTATATCCATCATAGGGTTCAGACGGTATCTGTAGACCCACGAAGGCAAACCTTTGGAGCTCAGTGTGTCAAAATCTCAAAAAACCCTAGCTGTGTCACATCTGGAAATATCCATAATTTGTAATATTTATAGCTCTAGTTAAAAAAAAGTTACATTTTTGGTATACGTATTTCTTGAAAGCAAAAACAAGTCATTGTTTACATTTGTGTGACTTTTTTGTTGCTGAATTTCATTGGCTAAATCTTCAACGGAAGGTTGGCGTTTCGTACCCTTCAAGCCCACGCCAGCGCCACTAACTTCACCTGTCAGTCGGTTGCTTTTATTGGTCTTAATATTATTTAACGCTGAGAAGAAGGTCTCGCAAAAGCAGGGAGAGGGGAAAATTGTGAGTAAAGCCGTCGCTGCTGCACACAGGTCTTCAGTCCTCTAGCTCCTGGGAGCACAGAATTACTGTGCGTGACCCAGAACCATGAAGACACGACTCCGTGCCACCTCCTTTGTTAATCTTTGATTAGATCTAGATTAGATCTTGATGCAGAGTAGTTTACCTTGTTATCTGATTCCGGCGTTTGCTCCTGCTCGGCAACCGGCTTCCCAGCTTCCGCTGCGGTAGTTCAGCTTCCTTAGCTCATAAAACAGACACAGCTGCTCCGAGTTATTTCTAAAGAAGCTACGATTTATTGCTTGAAGATTACATGGTATGTACAAAACAAGTTACAGTCTCTTTTAGCCCGGCGAGGCTGCTTTCCGCTCCATGTTTAGCACATGGCTTTTCTCCTCCCAGACTCACATTCTTGGAAAGAACAACACCAAACTCGTAACAACAACGAACACGGGAACCTTATACAGAATCAGTAACCGGACGTTGTTGGTGACAACTTCCTGTAGCTGTGTGTGAACTGCCTCCCCCTCCCATTTGAGGTTACGTGCTCAGGAGCACATCTCTTGACCTTGTAGCATATCAGTTTCACTGTCTTTCCCAGGAGACAGGACACACTATCTTTTGGTTGTTTTCAAATGCACATCCGAACGTGTTTTTTTTTCCTCTTACTCTTCCCCAGGCTAACATCCTTTGCCAGGCGCAGACAGCATGTCAGTGCTCCCAGTATCTTGTAGGCCGGAAGCCAGAAGCAGCCTGTGGCCCACAAGGTACCCAATGGCAACAACATGCCCAGGTGCCAGGGTAACACTGTATGTCACCCAAAAGGGCTTGGTGGGTCACCCGTGTCATAGGTTCACCATCGCTGCTGTAGACCATAGATTTCAGATGAAACCTGTAGATCGCAGGGTTCAAATTGAGGGGACGTGTCTGCACCACAGAGTTCAGGGAATAGTTGCTGACCATAGAGTTCAGGACAAGCCTAGATGCCATTGACTATATTCTTAGCCAATAGTTTCAACCCAGTGTTTCGTCTGTATTATACTATTATTTGAAGCTTTAATTAGATTAATACATTGCAGGTCAGTGTTACCCTGCCTTACACCAACGTATGTTCCTTAGATTTCTGTTGCAGGATTCATGACGTTTGCCCCCTTTCTACTTTTAGGCTTCCCTCTAGGCTCTACGGTGCAATCAAAGACGAAGGGGATCTGGATGTGGTGCGTCCCCCACCCTAGCAGGCCCAAGCAAACTCTTGTGCTCTTGGACACCGAAGGTCTTGGTGATGTGGAAAAGGTGACATGAGGCTTTTGTGGTGGGGTGATGTCCCTCCTGAGTTTCCATTTATTATTCAGTAAATACAGGAAATACACAACAGGCCCAGAAACCCTGCTAGATAGAGGTGAGCCAGCCTTGGCCAAGGACCAGAGTACAGAGACCTGCAGGTATAGGGCAGGATATAAATATAAACAAACAAATAAATAAATAGGTGCTCTCCAGATGTGTCAGATTTGAGCTCCTCAGTAGGTCTAGTTGACTGCGCATGTATGTATTTTTTTTTTTTAAACACCCATTAAGCACACATTAGAGACAGATAGGTGTGGACGCGGACGTCCCTATCTGTCTCTAATGGGTACCGCTGTGCAGACGCGGTCTTCCCATTCCGTTCTTAATGGGTGCTGCTGTGCGGATGCGGTTTCCCGCACGTGTGCTTAATGGGTGTTTAAGGGCGTGTGCGGAAGCACCCTGGATCAGTTCAGCAAAGAAGAGTAGAAGAAGCCAAACGCTTTTGAACTTTGAACTGTAATTTACAGTTATCTTACTCAAAGGCCCTTACATGCACCTTGCAAACAAATCTGTACTGAAATATTGTTCATAATCCAGTTACATTTAAATATGATCCCAATCGATACCTGCATTAAACTTGTCCATGGTAGATTAAGCTCTGTGTACCTTTTTTTCTAGAAAGGGCCTTGCCTTTTGCAGACATGCTTAATATACGAATCATGTTTTTCTGCATCGCGTGGCCAGAATAGCAGCAGGAAGCTGGGAGGAGAAAAGCAAAGGTTAACCTCAAGTATGCTATGTTGCTTTTTTTCTTAGGGTGACAGTCAAAATGACTCCTGGATCTTTGCTTTGGCTGTATTGCTGAGCAGCACCCTCGTCTACAATAGCTTAGGCACCATAGACCAGCATGCTATGGAACAACTCCAGTATCCTCCTGAATCACTCAGTTTTGAGTTCGCTGGTGAATCTTTGCCTGATGTTTTCCAGGTAGTAGCAATGGGCAAAGTTGGAAGGGAAGGGATAAAGCTCTGGGGCCTATAAACACTTCGCCCTCTGGCATGCAGTTAGGACAGCTCTGGTGTACCAGAGGCCTAAGTGCAAATAGGCTGATGTCAACTGGATTAAAATGCAGTTTGCTTCGGTGTGCAGAGAGCAAAGTTGACACTCTAGTTCGTAAACTATGCTCCACACTGTGCAAACCTAGAGAATACTGGCTGGAGGCTGGGTCTCCCTTAGACTGCATCAGGGTGTGGAAGGGCGTGCCAGTTCCGGTATACCAGCAAGTGTGGGGGTCTTCAAAGGAGACCTCCAAGCAGAGGCTGGACAGACATCTGTCTAGAGTGATTGCAGAAATCCTGCGCTGAGCAGGGTTTTGGACTGGGTGGCCCTAGAGGTCCCTTCCAACTCCATGATTCTGTGTTTCTATGATTCTATGACTTGACCAAATTTAACACAAAATTGGAGAGAGCCCGACAATTATGTGTAGCCAAGGGTCATTGCAATATTAGTAGTTGATTACATGCGATCCATAATTACAACTGATTGCCACTTTTTTTGAGAGAGAGAGAGATTTCTGAGCCAAAGGAAACAGGAAACACAAACCTTTTGAAAGATTTTTGATTCCTAAACCACATCAATAGTTACGTGACAGAGCTGACTGAGCAGATCAAAGCAAAGTCCGCATTTGGGGACGACGCTGAAGATTCGGCAGAGTTTGTCCGCTTCTTTCCTACCTTTGTTTGGGCCTTGAGGGATTTCACGTTGCTGCTGGAGCTGAATGGAGAACCCATCACTGAGGATGAGTACTTGGAAAACTCCTTGAAACTAAAGAAAGGTACATGAAATATTGCATAGCATTTTTCTGAGGGTTATTTTAGGGCTTGTTACTTTTGCATAGGGTGCGTTCCCATGGTACTAATTTGTATCTCTATTGACCCTCCACTGAAGTGGATTAAAGAAAAGCGAGTTCAATCTGGATTTAAGCGTTCCCAAGGGGGTAAGCAAAACACGCATTTAAAATGAACAGACCGTCACCAAGGAAGCGTGTTTTGTTTACCCGCATCTTTTTCTCCCCGCCCCTCGCTGTTTCATTGGGTGATCGGGCGGAAGGAATTTCCAGCTGCCGAAACGCCTCCCCCCCAGCCAGCGATCCTGCAATCCTTTCCTTCAAAAAGACCAAAATAAAAATTTAAAACTTCTCTGTTCGTCTCCCCTGCTTGCGAAGACTGCAGCCGGCACTCTTTACAAGATCTCCACCCAGCCAGCTCTTTTACACTTTCACTTTTGTGGAAGCAATTCATCACAATGTATCTTTGCTGTTTCTCTTTGGGATTGGAAAGAGAAACAGCAAAGAGAAAATGCCCGCCTAGATCGCTGTTTGCATAGATCGCTGGCTGGATGACAGGCAAAAGAGAGACACACAGAGAGAGATGATCTCTCCGGCCGGCAATTCCCACCTGGGAGAGAATCCCCGCCCCTTTTGCCACAGAGCGATCCCATGGAAAATGTTGCGCTGAAAACCCATGTCTTCCAGAAAGTACTGCTTTAAACAGGTTTTTTTTAAAGCGGGTTTTCCCCATTAGTGGTGCTGGAAACCCGAATTAAAGCCGTGCATGGGACCGCTCCGTGGCAAAAGAAGATTTTCAGCAGACTTATTATTGCATGGGAACACAGCCATGTGCTTTTATTTGGGGATCTTTGCTTCCTTATACTGCAAAAATGTCTTAAGTATGGCTGCTTCAGTAAACATTGCTAACATGGGGCCTTTCTGGACTAGGCCTTATTCTGGAATATATCCCACGATAGCGACCTCCTCCTGGGCTGCTAGTGCATTCTATGGAAGGCTCCAGGTGAGCCCTTCCGTAGCCTGCATTAGCTTGTGGCCAGCAGACAGCTGTCCTGAGATATATTCCAAAAGAAGGCCAAGTGCAGAAAGGGCCCTGTGCACATACGCCACAGAGTTTGGCCCTCGTGCCATCCTAGATTGACATCCGAGCAATGCATTTCTTCCTTCTCGCCTGTAGGGAATTCCCATGAAGCCCAGATGCACAACCTGCCCCGCAAATGCATCCGGACCTTCTTCCCCAAGCGAAAATGTTTCGTCTTCGATCGCCCTGCAAGCCGGAAGAATCTGCCGAAGCTGGAGTTTATGACAGAGAGTGAACTAGAGCCAGAGTTTGTGGAACAGGCGGCCATGTTCTGCCGTTACATCTTCCGGGCATCAGAACCAAAGACGATCCCGGGCGGGCATGTGGTCAACGGCCGCAGTGAGTGTTTGCAGTTAGATTCTTTTGGGCCAAACTGTTGTCACGACACCATTGCTCAGGAAAATTCTTCGTCAGAGGCCTGTTTGCACTTAGGCCAGTTGTTAACAATTGGTGAAGGTCTGGGGAAGAGCGTATACACGCGGAGTAGGCTGCCACAGCCTGCAAGCCTGCCCTCCCTCCCAGAGATCCACTAATTAACTAGAATCTTACCTGAAGTGTCCAGCAGCATGACTATTCAGTCTGCTTCAGGTTACCTGTGTGTGATGGGCGGGCGCGCGACCTCCGTGCAGGTGTGGTCATGGTGGCAGCTGTGATCGATCACTGATCTCTGCCGTGACCGGACCTCCAATCTCCAGGAATGGCATCCAGTCGTACAGTTGTGAAAGGGGCGTTCGATCACGGGCCCTGACCTCATCGGCCACAATATGCCCCTGTGATCGAACCCGCCCCTCTCATAATGGCGTCCGAGAATGTCACGTAACGGCCAATTGTGGAAGGGAGGAGGTGGAACTTCCAGCTTCAGACGCAGCGGCATGGGCTGGTAAATGGGAGGACCATTTCCATTTCTGGCCAGTAATGGACGCTTTGGGGAAGCTTTCATCCCACCAAATGTGAATAGTCCATCTTTACCAGATGTTTACCAGCCTTAGTTCACAGCAGCTTAATGGGCTAAGTGGAGAAAGGCTCCATGCTTACAGATTGGTCTAGTGATTAGGGAGCCGGGTGCTTATCTGGAATACCAGGTTTGATTCCGCACTCCTCTGTGAATCCAGCTGGGTGACCTTGGGCAAGTCACAGCTCTCTTTCTAAGCTCTCTCAGTCCCACCTACCTCACAGGGTGTCTGTGGTGGGGAGAAGAACAGAAGATTTGTCAGCCGCTTTAAGTCCCCTTAAATAGGTGAGAAAAGTGGAGTAGAAAAGCCAACTTTTCTTCTTCTTCTTCTTCTTCTTCTTCTTCTTCTTCTTCTTCTTCTTCTTCTTCTTCTTCTTCTTCTTCTTCTTCTTCTTCTTCTTCTTCTTCTTCTTCTTCTTCTTCACTAAAATGTAATTTTGAAGCAGTTTACAAAACATGGAAAATTAAAAACAACTGAAAGCATAATAGTTAGATAAAAACAATTAAAATCCAGGATGGAGGAAACCAACCAACCAACATTCACTCTGGAAAGATCTGGATAAGGCTTCATTTGGGGCCTACAACCTAGAAGTGTAGGCACTCTGTGAATATGAGAGGGGAGATTATTCTAGATTGTGGGTGCCACCACATTGAAGGCCCAGCTGCTTGTAGTCACAAGATTTTTTTCTGTACTTCATGATACCTGCAGCCGTGTTGGCATTACCAGAGCAGTGTCTATTTCTCTTCTTATAGTGCTGGCAAACCTGTTGGTGACCTATGTAGACACCATCCGAAGCGGAAAGGTGCCTTGCATGGAGAACGCTGTGCTGGCCTTGGCTGAGATTGAGAACTCCGCCGCTGTGCGTGATGCTGTGGCCCGCTACGTGGAACTGATGGAACAGAAGCTGAAGTTGCCTACCGAGACGGTTGAGGAGCTACTGAGAGTCCATGGGTCTTGCGAGGAGGATGCCCTGCAGGTTTTCATGGCCAAGGCTTTCAAGGATGACAGTCACCAGTACCAGGTTGAGTTCATGGTAAGATGTCAACATGAAGACCCCATATGTTGAGGTTGGTGGCAAAGCGGTCATTGGTCAGTTGGCACAATGAGATCGTCATATAGCTGCAGATGTTTGTGGGCCTGCAGGACTTCCCTTGGTCCATGCCAGTCCTTATAAGAACAGAGCAAGATAGGAGAAGCCCTACTGGATTGGGCCACAGCCCATCTTGTCCAGCTTCCCACCTCACACAGTGGCCCACCAATTGCTTCTGGGCATCTCAAGCAGAAGATGAAGGCAAAACCTTCGCTTGCTCTAGACTCCCTGCAGATGGCCTTGAGAGGACTCCTGCCTGTCTCTCCAACATGGGGGCAGTGCTTAAGCATCCATTCTAGTAGCTTTTGATACATCTGTCCTTCATGAACTAAGAGAAGCCATATTGGATCAGGCCACAACCCATCTGGACAGGAAAGGAGTGCAATGACGGAACTTCAACTAGTGTGCACACTTGTGAGTGCTTGTCACTAACAGACGAAGCCCTGCGCAATCGGTCACTCACCTGTGACGTAGCTGGGGGCTGGTTCTCTTCTGGGTACCACCATTTAGGTTTGGGCACCCTCCACAACTCTGTGTGCATCTCCGCTGTTGCCATGATGATGATGATGATGCTTTGTGCATGCACATTCATGTCTGTGGTCATCTGAGGTGTCTGAGACAACCCGGGAGCACCTGAAGAGGTGGAAATGGCAGCTACCTGGACACGCCAAGTCAGCTTCTAGTTGACATTGGTAAAGGTGAGAGCTTGATTTCACGCTCCACACCTAGTCAACAATTAGGGAACTTCTGGGAAGGCAGGGGACACTTGGAGGGTGTAGCAGCCTCCTCCAGGTGCGGGTGGCCTTCCCCAGAAGTTCGCTAATCATGCACTACCAGCTGTAGTGCAAATAGGTCCCATGTCTGGCATTCCCAGTATAGTGCAGAGTGGATCCTAGGATATACCTTGCCTCGGGAGGTGGCAGCTTCATTTATTTCCCATCTTTCTTTCACGTGTGTGTCCTTCCGCAGAAAAATCTTAACCAGAAGAGGGAGGAATATTTTCAGAAGAACGAGCAGGTGTCGTCAGAACGCTGCTGGGAGCTGTTGCAGTCAGTATCCCAGGAACTGGAGGGAAACATCAAGAACGGAATTTACTCCCAGCGTGGCGGCCACAAGCAGTTTGTGCATGACCTGAAGACCCTGGAGCAGCAATACCATCAAGCACCGGGCAAAGGAGTCATGGTAGGACTATGTGGGGGCAATTGGGGTGGGGGGTGGGGGCTAAGACGAGATGTATGTCTAAACCTGGCCAGATTAGTTCAGATGGAAAAAAGAGCTGTTGGTGTCGATTGGAACCCAGAAATATAGCGGTAGGAAGAAGGAAAGAAGAAGAAGAGTTGTCTTTGCTTCCCAGCTTTTCTCACCCATTTAAGGGGACTCAAAGCAGCTGGCAAACCTTCTGTTCTTCTCCCTTAAGGGGTCTCAAAGCGGTTGACAAAGCTTTCTATTCTTCCCTCCACAACAGAACACCATGTCAGGTGGGGAGGGCTCTTGAGAGCTCAGAAGAGAGCTGTGACTAGCCCAAGGTCACCTAGTTGGCTCTGGGGAGGAGGGCGGAATCAAACTTGGTATTCCCAGATAAGAGTCCAGCTCCTTAACTGCTAGACCAAACTGGTTCACGTGTTAGCCGTGTGCCATAGTGAAAATAAGCCTTTTAATTTTTCAAAATGTTGGTGCCAAACAGTAATACCTTGGTAGTGAAGGATCTGTATAAAGGCAGTATTAAAGCCATTTCTGCACTTGCGGGTCTGAATGCTACGGGGTCTTGCTGGAGTGGCCCTGCTATCCTGGAACAAGGCTGTCTGCACTTGCAGAGCTGTTCTAGGGGCAGGTCCCGTGCTGCCCTGTTGTTGTCCTGAACTTGAGTGAGCTTCAGAGCTTGCTCAGAGGCCTGTGATGGCCAGGAATGAAAGTTCCTCATCTCAGCCTCCCAGAGGGGGAGCCATTTTAGTGGTGCAGTTCTCAAGCCAGGTGGCCATTTTGATGCCCTAGATCAGGGGCGATTTCACACTTGAACGAGGCCAGTTCTAGCATGGTTCTCCCAGACTGTACCACTTACACGTATGGTGTGTAAAGGGAGGAATTTTGGCTGCAGAGGCAGGAATTCTCGATTTTCTGACTCAGCCGGACCTCTCCCATTCACACTGAGAGTAGGTGCCGCTGGACCACAGGGAGACCTTTTAAGAAAAGCCTAACAGTATGCTGGACTAAGGGAACATTCTTGGCTCACCTTGTCTGGTCTATGCTCTGTCCAATGCAGACAGACTGTACTAGTTGGGGGCATGACATATCATATATGACACTCGCGTGAGGAAGTGGGGGGGGCTCTGAACCCCATTGTGGATCTGTTCTAAGGTAAGTGTGGAAGCACCCTTATTATCATGGGTGTGTTTAGCCTGTTAACATGAAGTGAGACTGCCCTTAAAAAGTGCCTCTGAGCAAACTTTGCTGCTTCTTTTTCATGAAGGCAAAGGAAGTTCTGGAGAAGTTTCTTAAGGAGAAGGAGAATACCGGCAGAACTATACTTCAGAGCGATGAAGCCCTCACACAGAAGGAGAAAGAAATGGCAGGTGAGGTCACTGGCACACCCTACAATGGGATTGTAGGACAGGGACTGGGCTCCCAGGCGACACTTTCAATTTTCAGTCCTATAAGAGCTGCATGAACTATGCTATTGTTGTAACTTGGAATGAATGCATTTCTAATGTCAGGCAAGCCAAGAGCTGGTTGAACAGACCACATTACTTTATAGGCCTCTGTTCTTCCATTCACCCACATTGTTGCAGAGCTACTCCATGAGCTATCCTGGTGTGTGTGGAGGTGACAATGAAACGTCCATCTGGGGTCCTCAGCATGGCTTCATCAGCCCCACCTCCTGGCTTCATCAGCCCCACCTCCTGTGGCCATTTCACAAGGACAGTGGATGCTGGGGGCACTAGGTTGGGGAAGATTTATTTATTTATTTATTTATTTCCATTTCTATCCCGCCCCATGCCCGA
>MTQE01003491.1:6195786-6206306 GCA_014337955.1 Aspidoscelis marmoratus
TGCCACGACCGGGTCTGAAACCAGATTGAAATGGATCTAGATAATCAGCTGCCTCCAGGCATGCCTGCCCTTGTTAAATCCGTAGATTTGCAGAGATCGCTAACTGCTAAGATCACAGCAGATAATACGTGGAGATGGCGTTCACAAACACGAGAGCAGACACAATGATTCATTCTAAGAAGGAAGGCTTTTATTGTCTTCACGGTTGCAAGACAGGAACTAGCTAAACAGCATAGCTGGTTGAATGAGTGAAAGTATGAAAACAATGCATGGTTTACAGCTTATCCATTACATCTGTCTGAGATGGTTTAGGAGATCCTGCCTTGAGCAGGGGGTTGGACTCGATGACCCAGGAGGTCCCCTCCAACTCTACCATTCTATGATTCTATGATTCTATGATCTTCATTCAGAAACATACAGATCAAGAATCACACATTACAGTGGTTATCAAGGCAGTATGAACTCTTGTGAGATTGCATGATGTCAGCCTGCCTGGCCCCCACATGTACAAATTTGGATTATCCAGAATGGAATTTTCCTCTGGAAAAAGCTGAGGCCTAGCAGTGAAAAACATGCGGTTCCCACAGAAAACAGAAACTTAGTTGTGTCTATGTTACAGGAATGGAACATCACCTGTTTACCAGAATGTTCCGGGTGAGACAGATAGCTAAAGAAGCGTTTTAACAATATTCCAGCAATATACCAACATCCCTCACCTAGAAGTTCACTACTCATTGATTTGGTGTGGAGCACAAAATTGTGCTCCACGCATTATCCAATGTTTACCAGACACTTACCTGAAGTGTCCTGGGCAGGAGCATTCACTCTTCTTCCGGTGCTCTGGGGTTGTTTGCGGTGCTGCACAAGCGTGCTGGAAACTCGGACGACTATAGACAGGGTGATGATGCTGATGTACGCGCAGTCACAGAGGGTGCTGCAGCCAAAATGGCGGTGCCCAGAGGAGGACCCGGCCCGGATTGAATAAGGGAAGTATTCAATCACGGGAGGAGGGACCAGGGGAGCAACCAGAGTTGACTAGCACCTCAAGTGTGAGTGCTAATCAAGATTGCTTAATCATAGTTCTTTCCCGTCCAGCAGACAGGAAGGGAAGTAAGAAACTGCCCCTGGTCCCTTCATAGCAGTGTTCTGCAACCAAATGTTCTTGAGGCATTTTACACCGTGTCCTTTAATCCCAGCAAAGAGATGGGGGATACAGAAAACCCCTGCTAACCTCTTACTCCCCCACTTTCTTTATGCTGGAACAGAGGCAACGGCGAGGGCTGAAGCAGCAGAGCGTGAGAAGGAGATCCAGAAGCAACAGCAGGCCATCCTGGAACAGAAAATGGAGGACCAAAGGCGGAGTTACGAGACGAACCTTCAGCAGCTCCAGCAAAAGATGGAGGTCGAAAGGGAGAAAATTCTGAACGAGCAGGAAAGAGTGATCAATGCTAAACTGCAGGTAATTGACAGCTTGTTTATTTATTTGTTTAATTAAAATATTTATATCCCATCCCATATCCCAAGATCTCTGGTCGGCTTGCATTAAAAATCCATATACAACCAAATGTTAAAGACATACCCCATTTTCCCCACAGGAGCAAAAGAAACTGCTGGATGAAGGGTTCCAGAAGGAAGCAAACAAAATGAGAGAAGAGATTCAGCAGCTGAGGCACGAGGCTGAAAATGTGAAAAAGCCAAGTTTTTGGGAACGCGCAGCAGATGTCTTTTTAACGGCGGCCTCCACCGTATTGCCCGGTGTTCTTGGCAGAGGGCTTGGTCTCCTCTTTTCTGGCTCTAAACGTCGGTAAACAAGGGGCAGTCACCCCCTGCCTTTCCCCTGCCCTTTTTTTCCGTCCTAGCAACTGATAAAAAGTATTTACCTCGTCTGGTAACCCTAATTTTGAGCCAGGACATTTCAAGGGGAGTCAAACACACTGTGTGATGCAGAAAAGCATCTGAAATGCAAATCAGTATTTTGATTTGGGGCCGTCTGCTCTCTGACACCGTATGATCAATCTAACATCTTGCACGGTGCTGTATTTGCTATAGTCCGTTGGTTTAGTTAAGCATAGCGACAACAACAGCCTCTCTCTGAATGGTATAAACCAGTGGTTCTCAACCTGTGGGTCGCGACCCCATTGGGGGTCGCGCACCCATTTCGGCGGGGTCGCCAAAGCCTGTGCAGGCCCCCCCGCGTCCCCCCCGCCGCACCGCTGCCGCACCGCTGCTTTGAGGGGAGATCGGCAGCGCCAGGCTGCGATGGCGGTGAAGGGTGCCGGACCCGCACCGACTAGTGCCTCGCCGCCAGCGCCCTTCGCCCGCTAAAATCTGGCATTGCCGGCCCCCCAAGGAGGAGTTCCGGGTCGGGGGGGGGAGCGAACGCGACGCCAGTGCCCCTGGCCCCGCCCGCCCCCGCCCCCGCCCCTGGCCCTGCCCCCATCCCTGGGGTCGCGGAGGCTTGGGGAACCTCATTTTGGGGTCGCGGCTCTCCAGAGGTTGAGAGCCGCTGGTATAAACGTTGGCCACCTGTTTTGTTGCTATTCTTGTACAGACTAGAGGGACCTCTTCCATTTTCTTATTGGCCAGGATGATATGAATTAATAGTCCAGAAGTTTCTAAAGGATGCCACAGGAGTTGTCCTTGACCTACAGTATTATTTTTAGTTCACAGTTTCTTCTTAAAAGGAATTTGCACCTTCGTTTCCCTAGGTAATTGTCCTAGCGAGATGAAGACGGGAGAAGGATTGGGCGTCCGCACGTTGCGACGCCTGATCCATCCCAAACTTACTTGTTGCTTCCCCAAGCGCTAGGTGAGGGCGATCACCTGAATACTAGAGGCGATCACCTTGCCATGGCAATGGCAGCAGCGGGTATATGTGGCACTGTTGCTGTGGTGACTGGCTGGGACCATATGTGCTATTTGCCAGGAGACATGGAGATGCTACTGGATGGAATCGTCTCTGGGCGGTGTGAATGCTCCATCTCAGATCATCCCAGGAATTCCCCTCTTTGCAAAGTGCAAAAAGGCCGTTAGGGACAGTTAGCAACAAGGGGTGCTGGTTCTCATGGTGCCATTGTTGTGTTATTCGACCTCCATTTCAGCAAAGAAAGGCCTGTCCTTGTGGCCTTTTCTGTAATGCCGTTCTTGTTTCCAGTGCGGAGCATAAGTCAAAACCATTAGCAAGAGACACGCAAAATGCCTGTGGGGGCTTCCTCAGAAATTATGCCCTCATCCTGACACCCTCAAGTAGCTGCTGTCTGCCGGTCACGACTGGGGGTGTGGGGTGAGGGCCTTTGATTGGAAGCCTTCCCTTGTAAAATGAGCCTCGAAGGATCAGAAGGACTTTCTGGGGGGTTTGATCATGAGCCTCACCACCCCCACGGTGCATGCTGAACTGGTTCTAAATAGAACTGGCTCAGCACATCTGTATGCAGAGGGTGGATCTTTCATGGCTTGCTCTCACCTCCCTTTCTAGTGTTCCCAACTGTCTTTTAATCATATGCTTTCTATATTGCAATCCTTCCAGGTCGGCGGCTGCCTTTTCTGGCTTCAGAAAGGCTTCTGATTGGTGAGCCTGTTTGGTCTAGTGGTTAGGGAGCTGGACTCTTATCTGGGAATGCCGGGTTTGATTCCGCCCTCCCCCATGAAGCCAGCTGGGCGACCTTGGGCTATTCACAGCTCTCCTCTGAGCTCTCACAGCCCCTCATACCACACAGGGTGTTCTGTTGTGGGGAGAAGAACAGAAAAGCTTTGTCAGCCGCTTTGAGTCCCCTTAAGGGAGAAGAACAGAGGGTTTGTCAGCAGCTTTGAGTCCCCTTAAATGGCTGAGAAAAGCGGGATAGAAAAGCCAACTCTTCTTCTTCAACGTGCCAAAATTCCCCCCTCCAGTAGTGGCCAGTAGCATGGGACAGCATCTTGAAACACCTGGAACATGTACCTGGTGGCTTTTGGCCTTCCTGGTGCATTTTGGTGCTTGGTGCTGCTGTTCCCACCATATCTACTACCTTCGTCACCAGAGATACTCTGTAAGGATTCATATATTGAAGGATCCCACATGATATGGGAAAAGCAGACCAAATTAAATATATGTTCTGCTTCATATGTGGATCTGTTTAAAATCCGTTTTGAACAGGACCATGTTCTTCTGCTTCACATGTGGATATATTTGAGACCACACTTGAATTGTAGCACATGTCCTCTGTGCTGCTAAGGTCTTCTCCACTAAGATAGCTCCTTAAGGAGCTCATGGAGGGTTCTCTCAGCAATTTGACCACAAATGACATAGTGGGGCTTATAGAGTTTTAAGTATGTGTTTGGGATAACATTTCCCATTTATTTTGGAGATGCACTGTGGGTGTTTGCTTCCTGAGAACGATTTGCAATTTGCCAAATAAATAAAAACATCTGAATGCCAAAACCTTGCAAATGCGTATCACTTTCTGAAATGCTCCCTTGGTTAATAGTGAAAGGTGGGTGGGAGGGTCTAAAGGGTGACTATCATCATCATTTATTATGTTCCTTCTGATCAGATATAGTTAAATCCCACCTGTATCTCACATTTTTCCTAATAAGCTTGGTGAAATGTGACTTCATTTAGTATGATTCCCGTGGGACCCATTTTGATTGTGCCTGAAACATGGGGACATGCAACTTCTGCACATAACCGGACTGGTTGTGGCCCCTTTTGTTATTTGGGATCTTTTTCGATTATTGCAACTTGAAGATGGCACGTTGAAGTCTGAACGACCATTTTTCAGCACATTCTGGCTGATGAAGGCAAGATGTAGCTGAATAGGTTCAGGGCACACTGAACACTTTCATGATGGAGAGGGATATCTCCTGGCCCTTACATTTGGTCTAGCGGTTAGGTGTGGCAAACACCAAACCAAAGCGATGCCTTGTAACCATCCTCTGCTGTCATTTGTGGCATTCAAGATCAAGAGATTCAGTGCAAAGGAGGATAACAGCAACACTCTGGGGGAAAAGGGAGCCCTCCTTTGGGGGTGACTGAATTGCCTCTCTGAAGAATCTCCTTTTATTAGAGTTAGAACAACAAAAAATTACTGCCTCTGGCCAGGACTTACCCTGACCTCAATCATACAGCTGTGTTGAGATGACGCCCACCCCTCCTGCAACTGTATTCAGCTGCAGCATTTGCTCTGATCAGGAGCTGCACTATGCTGTATCCATGCTGAGCCATGTAACAGGTAGGGAGCCTTCAGTTCCGCCCTCCCCCACGAAGCCAGTTGGGTGACCCTGGGCTAGTTACAGCTTACTTCTGAGCTCTCACAACCCCGACCACCTCACAGGGTGTCTGCTGGGAGAAGATCAGCAGGTTTGTCAGCTGCTTTGAGTCCCTTTTTAGGGAGAAGGTTTGTCAGCTGCTTTGAGTCCCCTTAAATGGGTGAGAAAAGCAGGGTAGAAAAGCGAACTTCTCTCCTCCTCCTCCTCCTCCTCCGGGTCTCCTTGAACTCAGAAGGGTCAAATAACTGCTCTCTAAATAGACATGGTAATGGAGGAAGTAGTGGCAGTTCAACTTCAGGTGTGCTTGGAGAAAACTGATTCTTTAGCAAACATCTGCAGCAGCAAAAGGAACAGGGGCCTCTTTACCTGTAGAGATTCTCCTTCTCCTCACCTGGATAAAGGTTTTAATTGCTTTCAATGCCCATTCATACCTACCGCAGAAGAGAGAGAGAGGAGGGAGGTGGCAAAAGTTTTAAAAGGAGAGAGAAGATCTCAGCTCGGTCTGTCTATATCAGCTGCTGAAGGGAGGGCAACCGAGCACCAACTCCAGTTTGGTCAACAAAACCCACTGGGCCATCTCTCTGCTTAATCCAACACTTGCAAGAAACCTCTAGCAGCCCAGTAGTGTTGCTGCTGCTGTGGATGGAGCTTTGGTTCCCAGAGTAGCTGATAGATAAAGAGTGTTTTTCCACTGTCACTAGAAGTACCCATTAAGTACCCATTAATGGGTACAAAAATGCCATTACGTACCCATTAATGGGTACTTAATGGGTACTTTTAGTGACAGTGAAAAAACACCCAAAGTCACAAGTGGTCAGTGGCCCACCATACCCAAGTGTTTAGAGCCTGGCTTTTTTTTTCTTTCTCCTTCATATTTTCAGTTCAGAATTGATTGATCTACTGGACATTTAGCAGGGTCAACTCCTCATGCAGACCTGAATAGAACTGCAGCCTGAAGCTGTTTTCTCATGGCCCAAAATGTTCAGGTGGAAAGGGCTCAATCTGCCAGGTCCACGGATGGAATTCCCCCTCTCCAAAGATTATTCTCTTCTGATGCACGGGATATTTATACATGGTTGATGCTGTGGGGCATGTGGCTCCTTGAATAACAAGGCGAGAATCTGATGTCTTTAGCAGGTGCTTAGAAAAGGGGATTTCAGCTGCTATATGTGTCCTGCAGGCAATGACTTCCGAAATGTCCCCTTCTGTACACTTATTAAGGCTTCAGTTTTCCTAGATAGATGAGACAGACAGACAGTGGCACTTAAGGTTTAATCCAGCTTCAGTCCACTTTCAGTGAGAGAATTCATGAGCAAAGTGACAAGCTGTTTTCTTTCAGTGTTAAAGAACTCCAAAAATTCACCTTTGAGATAGTTGCATTCTCTCGCTCTGAAAGTGGACTGAAGCTAGAGTAAACCTTAGGTGTGACCACAGCCCCAAGGTTTAATCCAGCTTCAGTCCACCTTCAGGGTGTGAGAATTCATCAGCAAAGTGACAAGCTGTTCTCTCACTCTGAAGGTGGACTGAAGCTGGATTAAACCTTGAGTGAGACCATCCATCCATCCATCCATCCATCCATCCATCCATCCATCCATCCATCCATCCATCCATCCATCCATCCATCCATCCTCTCTCTCTATCCATCAATCCTCTCTTTCCTCTCTCTCTCCATCCATCATATCTCTCTCCATCCATCCATCCATCCATCCATCCATCCATCCTCTCCTCTCTCTCTCTATCCATCCATCCTCTCTTTCCTCTCTCTCTCCATCCATCATATCTCTCTCCATCCATCCATCCATCCATTTATCTTTCTATCCTCTCTCTCTCTCTATCCATCTATCCATTTATCTTTCTATCCTCTCTCTCTATCCATCCATCCATCCATCCATCCATCCATCCATCCATCCATCCATCCATCCATCCATCCATCCATCCATCCATCCTCTCTATCCTCTCTCTCTTCATCCATCTATCATATCTCCATCCATCCATCCATCCATCCATCCATCCATGAAACCTTTTGAGAAATCACCCAGGGAGTGACCAAGGGAGGGATCCTGCCCTGGGCTGCTCTCAAATGGAGTCTTCCCAGAATCCCTGGCGCGTCTCCGGGGAACGAGGAAGCGCTTTCGCTTTCGCTTTCGCTCTCGGCGGCCGAGCAAAGAGCCTGGCCGGGAGGGAGGCAGGGAGGGCGGCGCCTGCCTTTGGCCTGATTTAGTCCCCTCCCCTCCTCCCCTCGCTCGTCCGCTCCGGCCAGGCTTCGTGGCTGTTTGCTGGAGCTTCTGCCCGGCCACCTCCGCCGGCCTCTGCTGGGATGCCGAGACCCGCTGGAAGGAGCGACGATGCTGCTGCTGCTGCCACCGGCCCGTGACGATGGCGTGGGTCGCGATCGTGGTCGCTTTGCTGCTGCTGCTGCTGCTGCTCCTTGTCGCGGCTGCTCCGGACGGGAAAGGAAGGCGCGACCCGAAGGCTCTTTCTCCTCCTCCTCCAGAGAAGTAGGAGCCCCACGCTTCCTTTGGCTGGAGGGGTCACTGCGCGTCTGCTGCGTTCCATAGCCCTGGGAAACAACAGGCAGAGGCTGGCGTCACACCTAAGGTTTAATCCGGCTTCAGTCCACTTTCAGAGCGAGAGAGAACCCACGGACAAAGTGACCGGTAATTTTCTTTCCACGTTCTCTATCCCAAAGGTGAATTTTCTGAGCTATTCAACAATGAAAGAAAACTGCCTGTTGTGTTCTCTCACTCTGAAAGTGGACTGAAGCCGGATTAAACCTTAGGTGTGACCACAGCCGGAAGCCCTCCTGTATCTTGGGAGTGGCTGTCCAGAAGTGGAAATTCAGACGGGTTCTGGTCTTAGCTCCTTGGGAAGCTGAACCTGCTGAAATTCTCTTTTCTAGG
Organism: Aspidoscelis marmoratus; assembly: GCA_014337955.1. NCBI lineage: Eukaryota > Metazoa > Chordata > Lepidosauria > Squamata > Teiidae > Aspidoscelis > Aspidoscelis marmoratus. The sequence goes on from MTQE01003491.1 coordinate 6,203,931, forward strand.
GGCTATTGCTGGAGATGGAGGGACCCTAACCCTCTTTCCCTACCCCAGTTTGACTTGGAAGGTTTCCGCTTTATAGGGGTTATGCAGGCAGGGCAGCATCCAGGAGGAAGAGAAAACAGCTTTAAAGGTTATGGAAAAGGGATATTTTTGTTTTTCAGTTAATGCAAAGTGGTGGAGGAGGCTTCTCAGATTCAGACATTGCTTCTACCTTCTCCATGGAGGTTCTGAGCATTAGGAACGCGTGTTGGTTGTTTTCTGTTTGTAGACGGGACTTCGTACAAAGAATGACTTCAGAGAAGGCCGACATGTCAGCTCCGATCTGCCTGATTGAGAATGAACCAAACCAGAAGCTTGTGCTTCGACAAGAGGCTTCACAGATCCTAGCAAAAATTCACCAACCTCTGATGGTGGTCGCCATTGTGGGCCTCTACCGCACCGGCAAATCCTACCTCATGAATAGGCTCGCTGGCAAGACCAAAGGTCAAAAGCATCATGAGTACTTCCTGTAACTACCTGTCTTAGTTATGCTTTTTATCAGTACAGTCGGACAACCGTATCTGGGGGGGGGGGATACATTCCAGGCCCTCCCACAGATGACAGCGAACACCATTTCCCATAATTCCAGTGAAATCCTATGGAATTTCACAAGAATCCTGGAAATCTCGCTCAACATGCACTCCATTTCCCATAATTCCTGTGAAATCCCATGGGATTTCAGATCCATTATTCGTTCGTTCGTTCATTCGTTTGTTCATTCATTCATTCATTTGAATTTTTATCATGCCCTACACCCAAAGGTCTCAGGGTGGGTTACAACATAAAAAAAAGTTAGAATACAAAATTGTGTGCCATTTTGGGTCATTTCTTGCCCATCCCAGGCCTTGGAAGAGCTTAAGGTAGGCCTAACAATGCCCACAGGGGCTAGGGGTGTGTGATTCAGTTGCCGTAGGAAACTGAAACTAAAGTTACCGGATCGGTGTATACGGGGATCTTACTGTATTTATCACAATAGTTTTATGAGAGCTTCGGGCATAGGGTAAGGTAGAAATAGGTGTTTATTATTATTAGATTGTAGGGTGGCGTTGGAACATACATAATCTACTTCTTAATTTTCATTGACTTCAGTGAGGTTCACTCACAACAAATAATGTAAAACAGCTGCTTTAAGCTTTAACAGTTCTGCTTTCTGTAACTGGGCTATCATGTCTCCCTTCTTCAGGTTTCTCCTTGGGTTGCACAGTGCAGGCTGAAACCAAGGGGATCTGGATGTGGTGCCTCCCTCATCCTGTCAAGCCTAATTGTACACTGGTACTGCTGGACACAGAAGGGTTAGGGGACGTGCAGAAGGTGAGTTAAGGGCGATAGCAGAGACGGGTCAGGACTTTTTCCTAAAAACACCCTGGCAGGTAGATCCTGCATGACAAACTATGAACCTGCCCCAGTCCCCTCTTTTTACACAACTATGAAGAGTGCAGAAACTCTGCTCTTTCCCCCCTCTGGCCAGCTGTGAGGGAAAAATGGGAATTCTGATCAATATGGTATTTTATAATTAGGAGCTTTCATTTGCCTCAGAGTATCTTTCTTTCCTCTCTTCTATGCCGTTATAGAGACAGTTTACAGAAATATTTGTAATCAGGATGTACTGCTTTTGCAACAGGGCAAGCAGGGATAGAATAGGAAATCATGTACTTAGTGCTACCTGTGAAAACAGCAACTATAGTGGAGGAAGTTAACTATGTGCATAAAGTCATGTAGTCTGTTAGGGGTTTTCCAGCATTTTAGTATGATAGATTTTGTGACACATTCTGTGACGATTCACGGACTCACAAGTACTATTATAAAAGGCTTTGTATTTGTCTATTCTGGGAAGGAGAAACTTTCTCCTTCCATGCATGCATGTTTGATTTCTGATATGTACAAATAAACAATTGATGTGGTATTGTACTATGGTCAGTTTTCTTTGACAGTCTTGGTGCCGTGACTCGGATTGGTCTGGCTGTCCAAAAGGACGCCTGCACCATTTTGGCCAAAAGCTGAGCATAGTCCAGCAAAAACAAAAGGATTGGGTTAATTGTTAGGTAGGTGGAGGTACCACCAAAAGGTGTTGGGTTTTTTGAATCAGGCCAGGTATATATGGTGGAGGTCCCACCTGAATTGGGAAAAAATAAACAGGTTGAAAAGGAGCACTGAGGATTGGTGGAGGGGCCACCAAGTGGGACCTAAATTCCCCAAGGGGGGTCTGCTCGGAGACCAAGGCTGACACGCAAACATCATACTTGCACAAGTGTACCGGTTACGTAGGGCTGTTTCGACAGAAGAAGTAAACGGCGACAGGTGGAGGGGCCCCTGCGCGTAACCGAGAGAAGACTTGGGGAA
>MTQE01003491.1:6216014-6246456 GCA_014337955.1 Aspidoscelis marmoratus
GGGTACTTAATGGGTACTTCTAGTGACAGTGGAAAAACACCCTATATCGCTACACTACTTTGGGTTGCTTCGGGTTGCTTCGTGTCTTGTAGGCCAAAGCATTAGTGTTAGTGAATTAAATTAAAGACACATTTGCCAAACTAAGGCTGGGATTTAAGAGCAGGCAAAGGTTCGTCCTTGTCTTTGCTTGAGATGCCCATGAGCATTTGGTGGGCCACTGGGTGCGACGGAAATTATTACTTAGCAGACAGGAGTTTCTCAGGAAGTTCATTCCAGTTTCAGCCTTTGTAATTCTGTGAGATGCTCCTTTTGCCTTTTCAGTCCTTGTGAGGTTGGCCGAGTCCTACGTGGAAGCTTTCAATAGTGGCGCTGTGCCCTCCTTGGGAAATACAGTTCTGGCTTTGGCCCAAATTGAAAATGTGGCCGCTCTGCGTGAGGCCATTTCCCATTATGAAGAGCAGATGGGGCAAAAGCTGATGGACCCCAAAGACACGCTGGAAGAGCTACGGGAAGCGCACATTGAGTGCGAAAGGGAGGCGGCGTTTATATTCATAGATCGCATGTTTGGTTTTGACATTGAACCATTCCAAGTGGAGTTTGAGGTAAGCTTGGTTGAGGGGTGGATTTCACATTTGTATGAATTCAGACATCTGTATAGTGATCGGATGTTATGATATTTGTACATTGGCGTTTGTATTTGTATGAATGCTCCAGAACATTCATGAAATGGGGTGTGTGTGTGAGAAATCAGCTGCACCAGCCACATATGCAACAGATCCAGAGTGCATTCAGCATGGTTTGAGAGCGGAATCAAAGTGGATTCAGGGCAGACTTGACGCTTTCAGAGCAGACATGTTACAGGATACGTATTGGATACGTATGGATACATATCGGATAAGTATCAGATATGTATGCATTCCTATTGGATATTCGTACACATTCTTACAAATATGGTACATTTGTATCAATAGAATCTTACCACATCCTTAAAAAGGATATTGTGGAACTAGAGAAGGTGCAGAGAAGGGCAACCAGAATGATTAAGGGGCTGGAACACCTCCCTTACGAAACCAGGCTGCAACGTCTAGGCCTCTTCAGTCTGGAGAGGCGGCGTTTAAGAGGGGACCTGATTGAAGTATATAAAATTATGCATGGTATAGAAAAGGTGGATAGAGAAAGTATCTTTTCTCTATCACACAATACTAGAACCAGGGGGCATCTATGAAGCTGATGGGTAGGAGAGTCAGGTCTGACAGGGGGAAGTATTTCTTCACCCAGAGGGTCATCGGCTTATGGAATATGCTGCTGGAAGAGGTGGTGACAGCTACCAGTCTAGATTGCTTCAAGGTAGGGTTAGACAAATTTATGGACGACAGATGTATCAATGGCTACTTGAATGAATGCCTAGGTACATCTTTCAGGCTGGGGCGTGGGCGTGGCGGAAGCAGGACGCTTCTAATGCCATTTGCTGGGATTCGAGAGCAGGCAAAGGTTTGTCCTTGTCTCTGTTTGAGATGCCCATGAGCATTTGGCGGGCCACTGTGTGTGACAGGATGCTGGACTAGATGGGTAGTGGCCTGATCCAGCAGGGCCTCTCTTATGTTCTTATCCGAAGGGGATTTATTAGAATCAATATGAACTTTCTTACATTCAATTCAATACAAATCGAATGCAAACCCCCCCCCCCATTTGTTCACATTCCTAGTCCTGCGTCTCTCTGGACAGGGAAAGCATGTGTAGACCATATCATATGGTATAACAATGCCATTCCACTGAACTTAAGACCAGGCCAAGTGGGTTGCATCCACACTTCAAGTGCTGGGGCAGCCTCGAATGTGACTATCTGCACTTGAAGTGTGGATGGTCAGGTGTGGCCTATGGCAACAGTCGTGGCAGCATCCAGCATGTGCCGGAACGTTGCCATGGAAACCACAACACTGGGTGAGATTGTGCAGCCGTAGCTCTGTTGCCCCACCCCACTTGCAACATTTTATATTCGTACGAATTTGGACATTCATATATGAGTCGGATGTTATAACATTCGTACACTGACGTCCATATTTGACCAAATGCTTCCGAACATTCGTGAAATGGGGAGGTGGGAAAGCGGCTGCGCCAGCCACGTCTGCAACTGATCCAGAGTGCATTCGACGCGGTTTGAGAATGGATTCAAAGTAGGTTTGACTCTTTCAGAGTGGATATCTTGTGGGACATGCATTGGATACGTTCGTATTGGATATTCATACGAATTCGTACGCGTACCTTTGGATCGAATATAATCCTACCACATTTGAAGGGGATCTATTCAAAGGAATACAAATTTTCTTTAGTTCGGTTTGATACAACCAGAATGCAAAGTAACCCATTCAAACACATCCCTACTGTGCACATTTAGAATAAAAATTCAGAGCTACCTGTATTATCCCCAAGAAATTTTACTAGATAACAGTTTTATGGACTGTACCTTTATATTATGGCTGAGGACACCCATCAGTGAGGAGAATATTTTCATGGGGGTTAACGTCACCATCTTTTTGGGTCTTGGGCTGCTTTTGTTCCGGTAGAAAGAACTGAATAAGAAAAAGGAGATGTTTTTCAAGAAGAATGAGCAGATGTCCTACAAGCGATGCCAGGCCAAGCTGAGGGAGCTGGCACGGGACTTTGAAGAGGAGATCCGCATGGGAGCCTATGCTGTACCTGGGGGTTATGCACGTTTTCTGAAGAAACAGAATAAAATAAAGGAAAAATACCTGTCGGTTCATGGGAAAAGAATTCAGGTACTACAAAATAACTATTTTTGTCACAAGTATACATGATATGGGCCCTAAATATCTAAAGGAATGCCCCCTCCCATATTGACCTGCCCATGCGCTAAGGTCTGCTGATGAGGTCCTTCTGGAGGTCCCACCACCTTCAGTTATTAAGGGGGTGGGAATGTGTGGGACAGTCTTCTCCGTTGTAGCCCCCAGGCTATGGAATGGTGTCTCCTCTGAGGTGCATTGTATGTGTTCAGATGTCTGGTGAAGATTCACCTTTTTGCCCAGAACTTTGGCTGAGGGAACAACCTACCATATTGCTGTTGTAGCCATGTTTTTTAAATCTGTTTTTTTTCTTTTTGAGAATTCTCTTTAGGTATAGGGCAGGATAGGAGGGAAGGGAAGGGAAGGGAAGGGAGGAAGGGAAGGAAAGGGAAGGAAGGAAGGAAGGAAGGAAGGAAGGAAGGAAGGAAGGGGGAGTGTTCTGACTGGTGGCACATCTATACTGTAGGTATTTTTGCCCATTGAGCTCAGAACGCAATAGAAATCTGAATAAGTAGGCTAAATTATGAGGAACTCCATTTTCAGAGGATTTGTGGAAAGAGATCTGCGATTATTAACATCAGTTATCCAGACCTCAAAAGACGGCTGATGTTGTTAGTTACTTGATTGATGTATGTCATCTATTTGTCATAAAGCTGGATGTGAAGTCATATTTAGACTCCTCTATTTTGGGATAAAATTAATCCTCTTTCAATCTTTTGTCAGGCTCATGAAGTTCTTGAAGCCTTCCTGAAATCAAATGAGTTGGTGGCCAAAGGTATTCTTCAGATAGACGAAGCCCTGACTGACCAAGAGAAGGAAATTGAAGGTGCAGATCTGAGCATTCATTCATTCATTTGCATTTTTATCCCGCCCTATACCCAAGGGTCTCAGGGCAGGTTCCAACAATATAAAACAAACACATTAAAACTAATAACATATCAAACATATTAAAACCTGGCAGTGTCTGAATGTGGGGAGGAAAAGAGTGTCCCTTTACTTAGCCAAAGGCCAGGGTAAAGAGGTGTGTCTTCACACAGAGTGAAGGTGCCTGACACATCTCAGGAGGGAGACTATTTCACAGTCTGGGAGCCACCACTGAAAAGACCCTATCCCGGGTGCCCATTCCTTTTGCTTCTGTGAGTGGTGGCAGAAACAGGAGGGCTTCCCCTCCAGATATTAGGGGATGGGCAGGTTGATATGGAAAAAGGTGTTCCATTAGATATATATCTTACGTTATAGCTGAATATCATAAATACCACCACCTGGATCTTAGAGAAGCTGAGGAGTATTCAGCTGGTGGCTGAACAATTAACAATGGTGGCAGTGTGCCAACCATGCTCTAGGAGATGTCTTGATATCTAGATTGGAATGGGGAGGTCTTTTTTTTTATATAGCTCACCACCTAATATCTGATGTTAAAAGGTCAGCAGACCACAGGATCAGAACAGACATAGCATATTGGATGTTATGGGAGCAGAACAGGAAATCTTATGGGTTACTTCACATGCTTTTATGGCCCTTTCTGCACTGGGCTTTGTTCCAGATTCTATCTCGGAATAAGGATCTGCCATCTGCATGCTAGTGCAGACGACAACAAGTCTTGGGTGGGGCCTGTCTTAATGTGCATCAGCCTGACAATGAGAGGTCTCTATGCTGAGATATGATCTAGAATAAGGCCCAGTGCAGAAAGGGCCCAAGACTCTGGCCATCTGTCATTTAACCTGCTGTTTAGTGATATTCTGGAGTAAGCTGTTTCCACAGTTATTGCAAGCTTAGAAACTTACCGGTATGGTGGCTTGCTCCCGCCATAGAAACGCACAGCTGCTTGCCATTGGCTGCTGTTGGTGCCTGTCACTGGGGGTGTGCCGGAAATTGAGGCCACATGCCGGAAACTGAGGTCGCTGCCGCTGCAAGGTCCTGCTGTTGCAAGGCCCCGCCGCCACAAGGCTTCACCGCTGGCAACAAAAGGCCCTGTCAGGTTGCTGCCATGTCTTGCTGCTGCTGTTACCAGGCCTCACGGCCGGTAGGCCCTGCTGCTGCCAGGCCCTGCTACTGCCAGGCTATGTCACCATTGCCGCCAGGCTCCGCTGCTCTACAAGGCAGGTATTCTGCTTTGGCTGGTGGTGTCAGCGTTTTTTGGAAGCCAGCAGCAGTGTTCACGATTATGGGTACGGGGGGTTGACTGTATTTGGATATTCCAGATATCCCTGGATATTCTGGGATATCCCTGTTTTATTGTAGAATATCCAAGTACAGCAGAATAAGTAAACAAGATCTGGATGTAGCCTTAAGTCAGTCATGCTGATTTCTTTCTCTTCTGGAGCCCAGAGCGACGCATTCAGTCTGAAGCCGCCCAGAGAGAACTGAAGCAGCTTGAGGAGGAACTGGTGAGAATAGTGGCCATGTTGGAGGATCAGAGGCGACTCCATGCTTACCAGCTCGAGCTGCTGAAGGAGAAGATGGAGGAAGAAGCATTGAAGATGCAAGAGGACGCAAAAGAAATGTTCCGGGAACAAATGAAGGTAATGAACTAAAAAAAAACTTTCGGGGAGAAATAAAGGAAAATGAGGCTGGCATCTTCAGCTGAAGACCAGAGGCTAATGTGCACTTGTCCTGCTGGTATATGATGGGGTAGTTTCTGGGAAGCACCATCTCCACTTGCAGGAGGCATTTCACATCAGAAACATCTCTGGCCGTCCCAGAAGCCACCCAAGTGGCTATTAGCAGTGGTGCACAAAATCGTGCACCGCAAACCTGTTCTGGCCAGAGGAGTGACCATTGGTACCTCTGCCGGTACTAGTAGCCATCTGAGGTGCTGCGCAAATGTGCTGGCCCCTCAGATGACCCAAAATGCAACTGCACATGTGCAGCACTTGGGTCGGTTTGGCGTGCGCTAGTGTTGGCAAGTGTGAAAACTAGTGCGCACCAGCGGAGAATCACTTTTCCCATCCTGCAGATGGGAAGCAAAGTGCAGAATACCCCTCTGGGTATAAATGCTGAGAAATAAATCGATATTAAATAACTGTATAGCACTTGGATTTTTGATCCAGTTCTTGGTCTGAGTCCTGCTCTGTGTTCTTATTCGGTGGTTCACTGACTGACTGACTGATTTTCAATTCAGTTAAATAACTCTTGTTTCTTCTTTGCCTTCCTAGGGGTTATTAAGAAAAAGGTTCCTGCAGACAGCCAGAGTGGCAGAGAAAGCAATCCTGTGTATCAAAGAACAAGAGGGAAATGCCCATGGTGTCAGCTAAATACTAGGCTAGCTTGGATCCTTTTATTCTGTGAGAGGGGCTTGTTCAGTGAGCCAGAGAAAGAAAAGGAATACAAACGTTGGCTTTTGTAACTTTTGTTAAAGAAGCATCAGATTAAATAACTGATGTGATGTATAGGGATATGCATGAATATTCATAACATTCAAATTCGGACAAATTTGGACATTTGAACTCAAATCGGATGTTTAGATATTTGTTTGCTAGCATTCAAATGAATGTATGAAAAGTTCGGACATTCGTTACATTGGGGATGTGGAAAAACGGAGCGCCAGTCACATCTGCAACAGATCCAGATTGCATTCGACATGGATCGACATCATATTTAAAGTGAATTGTATATTTGGTTTATGTTATTTGGTTTATGTTATTGAATTGCGTGACGATGACCCAGGAGCGCCTAAAAAGACAGTGTGAGGCAGTGGTGATGGCAGCGATGAGGACAGGTGGTGAAGGGCTTCATACCTGTTCGGTCTTGTGGTTTGAGTGTCAGGTTCTTATCTGGTAGTCTCCTGGTTCAGTTCTACACTCCTGCACAAAGCCAGCTGGGTGACCTTGGGCTAGTCACAGCTCTCAGCTCACACAGGCCCAGGTACCTCACAGGGTGGGGTATGGTTTTAATATGTTTTATATGTTATGGGTTTAATGTGAGGAGAAGAACAGAAGGTTTGTCAGCCGCTTTCACTCTCCTTGAATGGGTGAGAAAAACGGGGTATAAAAGCCAACTCTTCTTCATAACAGCGCCACTATTGTGGGTTTGCCTCATATAACGTAGCTCCCTGTTCCCCCCTAAGAAGGGCTCGTTGTGGGTTTTCCAGCAATAAATCATTGTTAGACTCTCCGTACTTTCTGGATGGAACTGCATGTGTGTGGAGGCTGAAACAGGTGTACGCAGGTGCACAGAGGTGACAGTGGGTGTATGCGCAACTTAAAATACACAAAGAAGAAGAAGATAGGATAAAAGTTCTGTCACTCAACAGGGTCATCACCCATTAGGCGAAAGGGAAGGCAAATTCTTGCAGGATCCACCTACTATAGTCTGCTTCAGCCTCCTTTCATCCGCTTCCCCGATCACACCTAAAAAATGAAAACGGCTCAAGACCTGTCAGGCACCTTTACGCTATGTGATCAGAAGAGCTGTGAAGACACACCTTTGGCTAAATGAAGGAACAGCTTCTCCCCACATCCAGGCACTGTTATGGTTTTAATATGTTTGATATGTTATGAGTTTAATGTGTTCGTTATACCGTGAGACCTTAGGGTATAGGGCAGGATGGATAAGCAAGCATGCAAACTAATAAGAGACTGAAGACGGACTGAAGGAGGATTAAAGTGAAGGTGTGACCACACAGCCCTTGTGCTAGCTGCCTTCTCTGGAGGAAAGCCCTGGAAAGCAAAGAAAGCCAATGAAAACCGTATCAGGAAATAAATAAAGGAAGACAATGGCTGAGAATAGCTTTTCGACACATCTGCGCAAACGGCACCTGGTGTTCATATGTTGATTTGTGCTTTATGTCCTCGCTTCCCACCATACCGACGCTGAGTACGCTTGGTGGAGCAAAACTCTGTATTGTTTCATTTATTTAGTCATGGGCAGTTATAAAGGTCATGTATAAAACTAGTGTCACTTGTGTAGCCTGTTCTCACAAGCGATCTCATATACACATTTGGCACTCCAAGGAAGCGGTGCTTTGTTCAAGTTTGGCAGGAAATGGCTGCTTTCCTGCTTCTAGGTGACCTGCAACCCACCCTCACTGATTTCCTATAAATCACTTGCTTTTCCATAAAGTGACTTTCTCTTTCAGACACCCTACATACTTAAGCTACAGCACCACCTTTGCTCTCACTAAGAACGGAACTCTAGGCTGTTTTCTTTATTCATCCATCTAGCAGCGGAAAGGAAGGTTCAGCGAAGTGGCTGAATGCCTGACACCATCCAACAGTACAGAAACAATCTTGAAATAAGGTAAGGAAGGCATTGTTATGTTATGGGAGCAGGTTGGTTTGCTTTTAAGTGTTATTTTGTTGTTAAATTTACCTTTCCAATAAATAAACAGATAAAGTCCTTGGGCTATTCGCTTTCAGGCATGACACCTCCAAGTCTAAGAATCTTTTCCTGGCATTTGAGTTCTCTGCTCGCCTATGTTTATCCATAGGTTTTAGAATTACAGGTTAAATTGATCTAAAACTAGGACAAAGATTAGCTGAAGGACACAGCGGCTGCCTAACATTCAGGAAGCAAGGTGTATAATATAAATGTTATGTCAGGAGCCGCTTATTGGTATCAGAAAATCCCCCGTTGGTGCAGAGAAGATGCAGAGCAGAAAGTAAAAAATGTGCCTTTGAATAGAGTTGAGTTTTTCTGTGGTGACTACAGAGATGCTTGTTTTCTTGGTAGCAGTATGCCGTCCCACCCTATATCCAAAGGTCTCAAGGCTGGCCATAATAAAAGACTAAAAGAACGTCATATTTGCATAGGGAGGAGGTTTTGCCCTCTTTGTCAGGGCAAAGAGGAGAGTCCATAATTACTTTCTTTAAGCAAGAAGACAGGTAGATGTTCTACCTTGTAAATAATACCCTTTTTTGAACGATGAAATTCAGTCCTGCGTTCTGTTACAGGAGCAGGGGCAAGGAGGACCTGAGCTACAGCTTCCATCTCCTTGTCCTTGTGCTGAAACCTGGCTTCAAGAGTTGCCCCTTTTAGTCTGAAAGGCAAGCAAAGAATTTTCTAACTTGAGAGCCCTAAATAATTGCTGCCTATTCCACAGGAAATATGTAGGTACTTTGCTCTGAGGAATGGCTGACAGGGCTTTCACTGTGGAGGCCTCCATTATTTTGGAATAATTTCCCACTTGAGATTCACTTCGCATCAAGATAAGGACTCTGTTCAGTCAGGGGGATATAGTGCCATTATGTGAAGCAACCCCACCATAGCCCCGTTATTTTCCCCCGAGAAAGAGCTAGACCAGAGGTGTCAAACTCAATTTTGCAGAGGGCCGAATTAAAAAAAAAAAGTACTGTCAGGGCCAGGGGGCGTGGCCGGGGGCGTGGCCGGGGGCATGGCTAGGGCACAGAGGAGGGGCTGGGGTGTGGCCAGGGCGTGGCCAGGGCATGGCTAGGGCAAAGAGGAGGGGCTGGCTGTCCATGGCGCCGCCCGCGCACTCGGGCAGTGGAGTGTCCCGCCGCGCGCTCGCTCGCCTCGCCTCGCCTCGCCTCCTTCGCGCCCAAGGAGGACAGCGGCAGCGGCGGTGGGCGGCAGCGGTAGGTGGCGGGCAGCGGCCGCGGGCCGTATCTTTGACATGCCTGAGCTAGACACTGTTGCTGGAAAATCCAGCACTGGTCACAGGTTTTCAAGCGGTAGTGCTTTTTACTTACCTTCTGGATAGAGCTGCCATCATAGCATGCATGGGGGCTGAAACACATCCATGCATTTGTGGTGGTGCAGATGTGCACATCTGGACACTTGGGCCAGTATAATGTGTAAAGACAGCACAGGTTGCGGCGCCCTCTAGCTGGAAGCTGATAATTGCAGGTGAAGGATTTTAGCGACTAATGTTTACCTGGGTTTTGGGAAACTATTTCAGCACTCTTCAGCTTTATTTTACAAGGGAAGACATCAGGAAAACCAGAAATTAGGGGCAGTTGAGTGATTTTGCTCCTAATGTTACTACTAGGTTTTCACAAGCTTGTAATTCCAATTCAGCATTTTCCCCTCTTGCAGATCTTTGCATGATGACTTCAAAGGAGACCAAGGAGATGGGTCCCATCTGCTTGATTGAGAATGAGACCAATTCAGATGGGAAGCTCGTGGTGAATGAGAAGGCTTTGAAGATACTTGCCCAGATCCGCCAGGTGGTGGTGGTGGTGGCTGTTGTGGGCTTGTACCGAACTGGCAAGTCCTATCTCATGAACAGACTTGCGGGCAAGACAAAAGGTGAGTATTATCATGGACAGTTTCTAGACTCGTGATTTTACATTGGGGCTCCAAGTAGGGTGAGGAGCATTAATGCCGCCCACCTCTTCCAAAATTTATGCATTTCTTAAATTTGAAAATGCCTTTCTGGTTTTGAACAAATGTGCCCTAGAATCTCACAATGCTGTTCTTATTGGAGCTTTACTGAGTTTCCATCCAGACCTGGGCGAGGGGGGGGGGCTAATCTAGCCCCATCACAGTGCCACCATGGCCCCTCCCCCCCAAATGATAATTACTACTGTTGGAAAGTCAGTCCTGGTTGCGGATTTTCCAGCAATGGTATGTTGATCTACCTTTTGGATGGATCCATGAACATAGCTCCATCCATCATGCTTGCATGGAGGCCAAAACAGCTATCTGCATGAACAAGGGTGACAACATGCACTTCTAGGTATTCAACACTAGCTGAATACCTGGGTGTGTGCATCACAAAAAATGTGCAAAGATCGGCATTGTCTGAACTAGCAAGGTATAGTGTCTGGGGGGTAATATCCCGAATTACCTCTTGCTAGCAGAACATTCGGTGATCATCTGGAAGGCAGCCTTATTTTTCAGAACAAATAATTTCTCAAGCACTGTTTGCTGTCTTTATGTTAGCTAGAATTGAAGCTGAGAATTTGTGGGATTTAAAGAGGAGTTGAAGAATTCCTATTAGTGTCTGATTTTACAAAGAGGGACTCTCTGGCAGTGATCGTGAAAGGTCCCCTCTAGGGATGTGCACAAATTGGGTTTTTTTGGCATTTGATTTGAAATGAATGGAATGTTAGAAATTTTGTAATGTAGTAGGATTCTATTCAATACAAATGTATCATACAAATTTGTACAAATATCCAATACAAATGCATATGTGTCAGATATATCCCCAGTTTAACGCATGTCCAGACTACGGATTTGAATGTTCTGAAACGTTCATATTCATACGAGTGTTAATGTACGAATGTTGTAACATTTGATTCATGTCCGAATGTCCGAATTTGTATGAATAACGAATGTGACATCTCTAACTGGCTGCCCACCATTACATGCTAAAGAGATTGGGCTGGCTGAAAGGAGAGGAGGTGAGGAGGAGGTGAAGTACTGTATTTTCTGGCGTATAAGACTACTTTTTAACGCAGGAAAATCTTCTCAAAAGTCGGGGGTCGTCTTATACACCTGGTGCCGTCTTCTTATACGACGAGTATATCCCAAACTCTATATTTTAACAGGAAAGTTTGGGGTCGACTTATATGGCCAGTCATCTTATACGCCGGAAAATACGGGTACTTTGTAACAAGAGATCAGCCTAAGAATGTAACAAGGGATGTCTGGTGGCGATCGTGAAAGATTTTGGCGGCTTCCGTCCTGGGGTTGCAAAGTGCCTCGGCTCCTGTGTAAAAAGTCTGCGCTAGCATGTGAACAGCAGGTCCCTATTCTAGAATATAATCCAAGAACAGGACGAAGTCTCTTTGGACTGACTTTTTCCAGAGTTCATCTGCTTTATCCTCTCTGCTCCTCTTTCAGGTTTCGCTTTGGGCAGTGCCGTACAGGCGCTAACCAAGGGTATCTGGATGTGGTGCATCCCACATCCCCGCAGACCTGATATCACACTGGTGTTGCTGGACACAGAGGGCTTGGGGGATGTCGGCAAGGTGAGCCAACGCTGCTAGAAGACACAAGCTTGTATTTTCAACTCTCCCTTGTGCTAAAGGGTATTATCGATAAAAACAATGGTGGTATTGTTGTAGCTTTCATACGTCGGAAGCCTTTGCCAAATTGTTCACCAGAAACAACTGTTCCAGTCTATTATTCTGAATTAATCTACTACAGAGATACATTTTTTTTTTTTTCAGGGAAACCTGGAAAATGATTCATGGATTTTTGCCCTGGCCATTCTACTCAGCAGCACCCTGGTATATAACAGCAGAGGCACCATTGACCAAGACGCCTTGGAAAAGCTGCAGTATCCATCCAAAACTCTTTATATGTTCAACTGGGTGCTAATGTTTAGTCAGTGCAGTTCTGCATTATACGGGGAATGGGGGTGAAATGCGTAGTGAGGTGGACAAGGGCTTTCTGTATAAGGTTATTCTGCAAGAGGAATGATCCTGCAAAGAAATGACAGAGGGTGTGTCCCCAAGCAATTTAAAGTGTGCTAAAACTCTTCTTTTGCCTCTGAGCGCCCCCATGCCAGGGTTTTTAACGAGCTTCCAGCGCTACAAAAGCAGGAAAACCCGCAACAAAATACATGCCCTTTAAAGAAGAGTTTCAGCGCTCTTTCTGGAAGTTGCAGGTTTTCCTCGCAGCATTTACCTTGGGGACACTCAGTGGCAAAAGGGGCAGAGATTGCTGCCTGTACACACAGCCATAAAGCCATAAAGCATTCACACATCTAGAAATGCTGCAGGTTCCTTTCCTTCCCTCTCTAAAGCACAGAACTTTCCCAAAGAGCCAGAATTGCGGAGAATTGCAACACTGTTATCAGGCGTGAAGTGTTATCAGGTGTGAAGTGGATGGATTGCAACATTGTTATCAGGCGTGAAGTGGGTGTATTTAAAGTCACCGCTGCTCTACCGGGTGGATTTAGACAGTGATCTGTGAAAGTGCTAAGAGTGAATGAGCAAATGATCGCCCAGCCGATGGCTGCAGCCCCCACGGGAAGCCATTTTGGGGGATGGAGATCTGGGAGACGAACAGAGAACCGATGGCTATTTTTCCTTTGAACAAGAGATGGGGTGGGTAGAAAAAAATGCAGGCAAATGAAACACGCTTCCGTGGGGACGGAAGGTGCGTTTTAAATGCACGTTTTTCTGAGCCTCATGCGGATGCTTATTCCAGAAGTGCAGGGTACTTTTAAAGTCCGCTTGAATAGAGTGACAGTAGAGGGAGACTAGAGAGGCAAATAAGTCTTTTGGGGATGCAGCCAGAGAGAGGTAAGAGCCCAGTATCTTGCCATAATTCCAGGAGTGGCAGGAGGCAGCTCCAAGATCTCGGAGTTTCTTCTCTTCATCAGAAGGCACCTCTACTGATAGGCAGGCAGGGATGGAACAAAGGCAGAAATCTTAGGTCTGAGTGGCAGTGAGCACATCCTTCAATATCTAAAGTATGAAATGATAGGAGGACTTTGTGTTCCTTGAATGTAGGCTCCAAGCCTCAGAAGTTTTATCCAAACTGCTACTGCAAAATCATCAAGATTGACAATCTAGGGAAATATTTTTTCTGCACGTACTCACATACTTGCTGCCAGTTGGTGCAAAACAGTAAATGCACAATTTTGGAGACATTCTGGCTCTAAGGAGTAAGTCTTTATTCCTTATCTAGCCTCAGCTATGTTACAGAGCTAACAAAAAAAATTAGGACGAGATCAGCCACTGAGGATGACCTGGAAGATGAAAATTCTGCAGAATTTGTTCGCTTCTTTCCAACCTTTGTCTGGGCTGTGCGGGATTTCACACTGGAGCTGAAGATGGATGGGGAACCCATCACGGACGATGAGTACCTGGAGAGCGCTTTGAGACTAGACCATGGTGAGATAGCTGCAAAATGAGGCAACCATTGTTAAAGCCAAGGGAATGAATGTTGACTCTCCTGTAGCTAATAACAAGGGTGTGCAAAACATTTCAAACCAGCCATAGCCTCCTCACACAGGGGGCAAAGTGGAGCACCTAGCAAACACAGCTTTAGAGCGCCTTAGAGAGACAGTTTTCAGCCCTTCTCTAATCCACCTTTTCTAGCAAAGAAGAATGGAAAGCCCACAAATAGAATGGATAGAAATAAAAAGGTTTGAGCAGTCAAACCTCAAGGTGATCGGAAGAAGGTTTAAAGGGAAGGTGTGATGTGACCACTGCTTTTCTTTCTCTTTTTTAGGTGACACTGAGAAAATTCAGAAGTTCAACATGCCAAGGTTGTGCATCCGCAAATTTTTTCCTTCCCGGAAATGTTTCACGTTTGACATTCCAACTGGAAGGAAGAACTTACCCAACCTCGAAAACATGGACGATGAGAAATTGGCTGAAGATTTTGTGCAGCCTGTGGAGCGTTTCTGTCAATATATTTGGGATACAGCCCCGCTTAAGACAATCCCAGGAGGCCAGCCTGTCACTGGAAAGAGTGAGAAAATATCCCTCAGAGTTGCAGGGGAAAAAAAATGACCTGTATCAGGAGAGGACCAGGGGCAACGTCTAATTCTCCTTGATCTCTCAAAAGCTTTTGATACCATCACCTGTGATATGCTAGTGCAGCAACTTTGGGGATTGGGAATTGGGAGGACAACTCTGCAGTGTTTTTCTTTGCCCGTCCAGGCAGATTTCAAGAAACAAAAACAGAATTAGTGAATTAGGTGGAATGCAAATGTTACAAAAATACATGTAAATAAAATAATGCAATTCCATGACCTGATCCTAACTTTCCTTTTGCAGTGCTAGCTACCCTGGTGCAGACGTATGTACAAGATATCAAAAGCGGGGACCTTCCCTGCCTGGAGAATGCTGTGCTGACCCTGTCAGAGATTGAGAACTTGGCTGCTTTGAAGCATGCTCTGTCCAAGTATGAGAAGTTGATGAAGGCACAGCTGGCACTGCCCACGGCCAACTTGGAAGAGCTGCTGGAGGTTCACACACAGTGTGAGAAGAAGGCCAACCGCTTGTTCCTGGCCCGTGCTTTTGGGGAAAACACTAAAGGATTCCAAGCAGATCTTCAGGTATGCCTTCATCAAACACCTCTGCAAGTCCTCACCATCCTTCAGAGCAATGCCATTACAGTTAGTGGGTAGTGTGTTAGGCCTCCATTAAAATCAAGGAACATGAGGTTGATCTTGAACTAGGGATTGGCTGTAGCTCAGTGGCAGAGCAAACTGCCTGGAAAGCAAAGGATCACATGTTTTAACCCCAGGCAAGGGTAAACCACTTCTGTCTTTGCCAAGAAAACTGCATACAGGTGCCCATGTAACAAGGAGTGGATGGAGCTTGGTGAGCAAATGGCCTTGCAAAGCAGAGGGTCACAAGTTCAGTCCCCATCCTATTCCTTGAAGAAGGCAATGGCAAATCGCTTCTACATTTTTGCTAAGAAAACTGCATGGAGATGCCATATTTTTCTTTGTTGAGGGCATATCTTTCGCTTCGGCCTGGTCTTTGGCCTGCAACGGTGTTAAAACGCTCCCTTGCCTAATGTGTTGTGTTTTGCTTCTTGCAGGAAAAAATTAAGCAGAAGAAGGACGAGTTCTGCGAGATGAATGAGCAGGCATCTCTTGACCTCTGCCGTGCCAAGCTCAAAGACCTATCCCAGCAGCTGGTAGAAGGCCTTGAGAATAATCTCTACTGTGTACCTGGAGGGTACCAGTGCTTTCTGAATAAAATGAGAGAAATAGAAGAGAAATACCATTCAATACCTGGGAAAGGGATTCAGGTCGGAAAACATTAAGTGTCTCTGTGTCTGCTTTCTTCCTCTTTGGAGAAGGATGCATATGTTTGGGTTTTTTTGTAGTTTCAGAGCAGTGCATTTGTGAAAATCTCCAGTTGGTATCCAGTCACAGAGAGAAAGAGAAGAGGAAGGGTGAGAGGGGTGGAAAGAAATGGAAACTTTTTCTACAGCAGGTTGTTCAGCTACAGAGACTAAAATGCGTGGACAAGAAAAGGCGTACTCAGGTAGAATTACCGTAAAATGGGCATGAACAGACAAGGAAAGGGCTCAGTACGGACTAGTCTCTTAAACAGACTGCATGTTGTTGTCTGACCGCAGCCTCATAGTCTAGCCTAGCATCGATGATCCGACATCTAAGGCAGTTTCAAATGTTAATCTTTGGATCCCATTTCAAATACTGAGGCTGTGTTTCAACTGGTGTTTTAGTTCAGCCCAAATTCATTTCGAGCCCCCAGCATCCTGACATTTTTGAAGAGATTCCATTTCTGCAGACTAAATGTCCAAAAGTCCAGGGAATCCCTATTCAAACTATAACAGGACATCCTGTGGAATCCTGGAATAATCTGAATATTTATTAATGGGAATGCCACCAGCACGCTTATCTTCTCCACTGCCTCATTCCTCCATCTATCATTGTCTCTCGCCGCCGTTTGCCTACCGCTGCCCCAATCCTCCATCTTTTGTCATCTCCAACTGTTTGCCTCCCCTGCCCCGTTCTGTCGTTGTCTCCCACCATTTGCCTTCCTCACCCGTTGCACCCTTTTTTGTCATCTCCCACTGTTTGCCTTTGTCTGTTAGGGAACAGTGGGGAAGGCAAAGGGCAGGATGATGATGAAATACAGAGGAACAGGGCAGGAGCGAGGCAAATGGCGGGTGGCAGTGGAGGAGATCGGTATGTCTCCCTGCTTCCCTGCTTCCCCAATGCAGTTGGGACGGCTGCAAGGAGCCCTTAGTGCTGGTTAAAAGAATTCTGGGTTAAAACCTGGACTTTTTTTACCAGTTGGGACGAGGCCTGAGAAATTCTCAGGAACTGCTCGCATACAGTGACTCCAAAATATCATGAAATCACATTCGTATTTTCTAAATATGGATGGCATTGTTATTATTAACAATCTCAATCCATTTATTAGGCAGATAAGGCTCTTGAAGAGTTCCGGAAATCCAATGAGATGGCGGCAAATTCTATTCTTCAGATGGACAAGGCTCTGACAGAGAAAGAAAAGGAAAATGAAGGTTCAAATATTTACCATTTACCTTTCTAACTCTAATGCATGCATATGTGTGTGTGTAGAATTTAAAATGTTAATTTGTGCTTAGAAAAATTACAGTGGCAACAGCTGAGTTCATATGCTTAAAGAGGGTTTTTGAAACCCAGAGGCTATCACAAAGAAGTCCCTGCAAGTCGTAGCTTATCACCTAACCCTGATGCTTGAAGAGAGTGCTGTTAATTGTTATATGCTGCTTTCCATTAAAATATAATCTTCCAGGGATTTAATGGAGAATACAAACAACTAAAACCATAATAATTCTATAAAAATTATTAAAATCGAGGATGGAGGAAAGAAACAGACATTCACTCTGGACAGGCCTGGGTAAAAAGAGGCCTGGCATTTAAAGAACAGAAATTAAGGTGCCCTACAAATAACAGAGGGAAGACTATTCCAGAGGGTGGGTAGATGCCACCACTGAGGATGCTCAAATGTAGGCTGGCATGGTGTCTTCCCACCTGTATTTCACCATGGAGACCAGGCCTCTTGTCAACCATGTTTCTCCTTTCTCTTCCGGACTCCAGTTCAGCGAGCTGAGGCTGAGGCAGCTCAACTTCAGCTAAAGCTGAAGGAAGAAGAACAAGCCAAGCTGGAGAAAATGCTGGAGAATCAGAAACAAAACTATGACGAGCAGTTCCAGATGCTGAAAGACAAAATGGAGGAAGAGAAGAATAGAATCCATGAGGAGACGGAAAGGGCGATACAGCATAAAATAAAGGTGAGGTGGACTCGGCTGGCTACACGTGCAAGCCTTCTGAATAGGGGTGAGGAACATCCAGCCCTCAAAGTAATGCCAGAACATAAGGAGAAAACAGGAGAAAAGAAAAAGAAAGCAAATAGGTGGACTCTTTCCCCCCAGTTATGGTTGAATCTGCTGCCTTTATGCATTTGATGAATTTCTGCTTGTGAGCTGCCCAGAAAATTTTTGATTATTGGCCAGCTGTACACCATCCTTAGGACAGTCAGATGGAGCGTACACCATCTCTCTGGTGGTTCCTACAGTTTTCACCATCCCGGAGATCACTGGCCTTTCTACACTACCCTCCCTTGTTCTGGGAGAAGCCTGTCTTGAGCTGGGATGAGTTGCTCCTGGAATGGGCAATGTTTGTTTGTTTGTTTACATCCCACCCGTCTCCAAATGGTCCCAGGACGGGTTGCAATAAGAATAAAACACATACAATATTAAAACATAAAACATATAAATATATCTTGGGTACTGAGCCTTAATCCTGATTCTAGACAGGACTCGTTTTCTCGCTGCCTTTGCAGTTTCCACCTATTTAGCAACGGAACCCTTTACTATCTGCACTCTTCGTTCCAGGAAAGAGAAGACCTACTCAAAGAAGGATTTGAAGAGAGGGCCAGGCAGATGGAGAAGGAAATTGATTATCTCAAGGATCAAAAAAATAGCACAGCAATGCTGTTCAAAAGACTGCTGCCAGTGGCATTAACAGTAGGAAAAGGGATTGCTCAAGGTAAGATGCTTCCCAACTATTATTTATTTACTATTCATATTTCTATCCCACCCTATACCCGAAGGTCCCATGGAGGGCAACAGCTTTCAGAACAACTATTCAGATTTTCTGAAAGGTTCTAAGAAATGACTCCAACCTGGGGTGTTTTCGCATTTCCCTTCCCATCCCCTGAAAGGAAATACATCTTCATTGTACACATTTAGGAAGGCAGTGAAGAGACATGACTTTGCCCTGGCCTTCAGTTAAATGGGGATATATTTTTCTCTTCCCACTGGCAGATGCTGTTATTGTTTTAATGTTTTAATGATGTTTAATGTTGTTTGATTTTAGATGTTGTTACCTGCCCGGAGACCTCTGGGTATAGGGCAGGATGGATGGATGGATGGATGGATGGATGGATGGATGGATGGATAAACAAATAAATAAAAGAGGCTTAGCAAAGCTTCAAAGTCTTCACAAATGATATTTGTTGTTAGTTGTTAGTTGCAGTTTATCCAATGAACATCAGAATACAGGTTGTTTGCTCATTTATTATCCAGCAATGATAAAACCTTTTTAAAATAGCAAACTAATGCTGCTTTTCTTGGGTACCACCTTTCTTAGGTCTGGCTGCCATTGCATCTAATGCTGCTGCTGGCGAGGAGTCAAGATACGCTGCTTCTTATCGTCACCTGGATAGCAGACCATTTGGTAAGGACATCTTGGACAAATATCCCCTTATGTATCCACCTCTTGGTCAGTTTGGTTGAGTGGTTAGGGAGCTGGACTCTTGACTGGGAATACCAGGTTAGAATCTGCCTTCCCCATGAAGCCAGCTGGGTGACCTTGGGCTAGTCACAGTTCTCCTCTGAGCTCTCACAGCCCCACCTACCTCACAGGGTGTCTGTTGTGGGGAGAAGAATAGAAAACTTTGTCAGTTGCTTAAATGGGTGAAAAAGTGAGGTAGAAAAGCCAATTCTTCTTCTGAGCTTTCACTGAGCCTCACTGACCTCAAAGGGTGTTCTGTTGTGAGGAAAAGATCAGAAGGTTTGTCAGCCGCTTTGAGTTCCCTTAAATGGGTGAGAGAAGCAGAGTAGAAAAGCCAACTCTTCTTCTTCTCTTGAAGAAGAAAATGGCAGCTGTTAGGTTGTGGGAGGTTGGTGATCTTTCTATTAGTTATCAAGCAGGGACCACGAGTGGTGTTCACAGGTTGCCAGAAAGCACCTCAAAAAAGCATCCTAGTGGGTGGGTTTTTCACACTACAAACTTTCCTCAGCTTTGAACTGTTTACCTTGTGCGGTTTGACACCAGACAGGACATTTTAATTCTCACGCTTTCAGTCTTGTGTATAACAAATATCTTTGCCCATACATTTCAGGAAGCAACTTCCAATCCTTCAATGATGACACGGATTCATATTCGGACTTTGAACTGGACTAGGAAAGACAATGCAACACAAAATGAATATGACAACATGCAAAAAGATTCCAGGATTTATTATTATTATTATTTTTTATGTAGAGGTGGGCATGGTTAGAAGTGAGTGGTCTAGAGGGCGAGAAACCCAGAGTGATTATGCACTGATTGGTATGCCAAACCAGCAGATGTACTAGGAGCCTCCTTCCCTTCCTCATGCTGGTGTGATCTTCTAAGGCAGAGGTGTCAAACGCAATTTTGCAGAGGGCCGGATTCAAAAAGAAAAAGTACTGTCAGGGCCAGGGGGCGTGGCTGGGGGCGTGGCTGGGGGTGTGGCTAGGGCACAGAGGAGGGGCTGGGGTGTGGCCGGGGGCATGGCCAGGGGTGTGGCTAGGGCACAGAGGAGGGGCTGGGGGCGTGGCCGGGGCGTGGCCGGGGCACAGAGGAGGGGCTGGCTGTCCATGGCGGCGCCTGCGCACTCGGGCAGTGGAGGGTCCCGCCGCGCGCTCGCCTCGCCTTGCCTCCTTCGCGCCCAAGGAGGATGGTGGCGGTGGCCACGGGCTGTATTAATACAGCCCGCGGGCCGCATCCGGCCCGTGGGCCGTATCTTTGACATGCCTGTTCTAAGGGAAGCCATGCCCCTAGGGCGCAGGATGTAAGGTGCAGGACCCCTCTTGAGCAGTGATTATATACAGCAAAATAAAGTACATTGGAGGAACCTCAGAGAAGGCTTTTGGGAGGGATTTTTCACACACCAGCTTCTCCCTCTTACCCTCTCCTGAACATTCTGTAGCAGAAAAGATGGATTAGAGAAGCTGTGCGAACACACGGGTCACACACTGTCTCTCTGTGCCCCTTTTGTTGTGTCTCAACACAGCCTGAGACAATGGTCGGATGCAGCAAAACAACAACAACAAAGCATCTCTGAGGTACCTCTGAGGTACCTTAAAGATGTCTTCAAGGGGGTTGTTCACACACCAGTCTGCTCCCCCGCCCCTGAAAAGGTGGATTAGAGAAGGGTTGGGAACATGAAGGCCACACACTGTCTCTCTGAGGAGCCCACAGGGTGCCCCAGTTGTCATATCTGAACACAACCTTAAACCACACCCATGTGGGGGAAGGAGGCTCCTAGTGCACTTGCTGTTCTGATGTACACCCTCAAACCTTTGAGCTGGGTTGAGCAAACAGGTAAGTCTGTTTGGATGCCATGTTCCTGCCATCAACAGGGTGCTGCCTACATCTGGGTATTTAATCGCCACTCTGTGATTTTAAGCCCAGATTTCAACGGCAGCATCCAAGCACTGGTGGGACTGTCGTGAATGGTGCCGCCATGTTGGGTCTTTAGCACACTAAGCTGTGAAGTGCCAACTGACCTGGGTGTTTGTGGGAGAATGTTTCTGCTGCTCTTCCCTTATTTGCAAGTGAAAAAATTTCAGGGTTTTTTTTTTTGTGTGTGTGTGTGTGTCTGTGTGTGAGAGAGAGAGGGCAAGAAACTACCATTTTCGCTCAGAGCTGTTTACTGAAAGGTGTTCATATATTCTAAAAGTATTCAGGCTGCTTTTTTGCTTTGTAACTGTTTATTCCATTCTGCTTTGTATTACAGTATTCATGAAGGAGGGGAAGGGCGTAGTAGTCATAACAGCCCCCCCCCAATGTTTTAACGTGAAACTCAGTGGAAAAAACTAATGTGTAGCAATAAGGGCTACGGGCGAAGGGGCCTACTTGGTGTTAGCTCCCTGTATCTATAAAACTCCCCATAAAGAGCTTTGCTTGGAATATTTCTAATGGTCCTTGCAGTAATGTGTGAAGGGAGAAAAAAGCAAACACATAATAAATGGCGTGGGTCTTTTTCTTCCAATGTTAAAACACCTGGATGTTAAAACGTTGCATTCCCTAAGCTTTTCCGTACTTAGGAGAGAAGTCAAAGGCTTACATGCAGCACAGAGAGCAGAACTGGAGACATTCTCCTGCGTAAACCATCATAATTCCAATATATCGCTCATTGAAGCATCAAACAGCAGCAAGGTCTGTTTCCTTGTGTGAGCTGTATTTCACCATGGAAATACATGGCTTCCTGAGCTTTTACAGGTGCTTTGTAATCTTGTATCCTGTTTTAGCAGGTATAACAAGGTTGTAAGAAATGAAAGTTGTTATGGGAAACCGGTCGATGTGACACCAAAGAACAGTCCCTTGGTAGGATTGGTCCAGAGTGCTCACATAGGATAAATGTTTTCTATAACCACATGTTGATTCATCTGTATGTAACTCAGTTTTCAGTAATCATGTGGTATTATTGCATGTATTCATATGATAGTGGTTAAGTTGTATATCTTTTATTATTTTCATATATCCATGCATTTACTCACCATATACAAGCATATGTTCTGTAACCATTAAGCAATAAACCT
This sequence comes from Aspidoscelis marmoratus, assembly GCA_014337955.1. Classification (NCBI taxonomy): domain Eukaryota; kingdom Metazoa; phylum Chordata; class Lepidosauria; order Squamata; family Teiidae; genus Aspidoscelis; species Aspidoscelis marmoratus. The sequence continues at coordinate 6,238,001 of MTQE01003491.1, forward strand.
TCCACTTAGAATGCAATACAGTTCTTGCATGTGAACTCCATGCATACACACAGTTTGCTGTGCACTTGCTAGAAGCAAGCTCTGCTAAGCTAAGAAATCCTAACAGCAAGAGCCTGGGCAAAAGGGGAGCAAATCATGGCTTATCATTGGATCAGGAGACACTGAGTAGAACGCCCCTAAAGCATGGTGTCCCCCCCAAAAAAACCTACTTGTATTCCCATTACTAAATTGTGAGGATTATTTCTAAATCCAGCAGAGAGACCTCTTTTCATTTGAATATACATAATCTGCATTTCGGGAGCTTTAATCCTCAGAAACTGCTGATTCTTTTAAAACTTTGGAAATGGTGAGCTCTCAAAATAATTTCAAATCTCTTTAAATCTTGAATTGGAATATACCTGAGGCAGCTTAGAATAGGGGCATGCACAGATTTTGTTTTGCATTTGAATTTGAGTCGAATCGAATGTCAAAACATTCGATTCGATCAGAATGTTTAAAATCCAAATGCAATGAAAAACAATTTGAATCCAGTACATTTGAGTCTAATTGTTTGAATGTTAGGTACGAATTTGAAGGTATGAATTTGATCGAATTTCGAATGTTTAGAACATACATACACACCACTAGCTTAGAAGGCTTTGAGGTGAGATGCTTCTTGCATCCACAGGAAACTTTTAACACAGGATGCACGTGTCTGCATGTAACTGAATAATCTTCTGTTCACTGAATGGAGCCTCTTTGTGAATTCTCAAATCAGTTATACACAAGAGAAGCATGCAAAATTGGCTAGTTGATTTCACCAGTTCTATTTGTGGAGCGAGGATGCCTTAACCTTTGACCCTCCAAGCCCTATTCAAATTAATCCAATAAAGAAGAATCTGTGGTAGTCCGCCGACTTCCTGGAAATCTATACCTCTCCATCTTTAGCTGTGTGAACAAGGGAAGCCATAGTCTGTTTGACAGGGGATATGGAGTCCCACCTTCCACACCACATAGGTTTTATTATTCACCATTTTGTATTGCGTACTATTTCTGTTTCAAAATGGCTGACACAGCTCTCCATTTTGTGGAGTGATGTGAGGAGGATGACATGAAGGAAGTTGGAAATGTTCTCAAAAGACATTGAAAACAGCCTGGGTATGAAAGAATGGTCACTTCAAGTTGCCTAGGCACATAATTCTCTCTTGGCCTTGTTCGTGGGACCCAAGAGGAGCTTCAACATAACATGATTTGTCACTAGGTTAAGTGTCAGAAACATGGTACGTGGTCTATCTAACTATCTGAAGGTTCCACTCCAAATTTTCAGTCAGTGTCTCCTTCATTGGCTGTTTTAGGCTTGCACGTGAACAATTAAAGTTCAACCGAGTTCAGTGGCACCCTTGACTCTGGTTCTGGTTACACACTTTTAAAGATGCAAAGAATATGCAGCTGTTAAGACTGCTGACCAGAACAGCTGGTTAAATGTACATAATAGTGGCCATAAAAGAGCTGCTTTGGCTGCCAGTTAGCTACTGGACTCTAACCTTAACCTATAAGGCTATATGGCTTTGGCCCCAAATATAAAGGAATGCCTTCTCCAATATCAACCTACCTATGCCTTAAGGTCTGTAGAGGAGGGGGCACCCAGAATAGGACCTTTACAGTGGTGGCTCCCAGACTATGAAATAGTCTTCCCCATGAGGTGGTGGTTCAGGCACCTTCAAAGATCCAGAAAACCTGTGAAGATACACCAATTCACCCTGGCCCTTGGCTAAGGAAACAGCTTTTCATCCACATTTTTAGACACTGCCGCTATTTTTAGCGTATTCATTTTATAGTTTCCTATTTATTTTTGTGTTGTGCCCTGAGATAGGTAGATATAGATAAATAAAATAGCTGTAGTGAAACTGAGTTTTATAGGGGTCCAAAAACAAGTGCATATTTTTAAATTCTGTTATCTTTTCAAATTTATTGATAACTAAATTTGTATGGAATATGTAGTAAAAACTGCTATCTTCACCTTTATTGCATACGTCTGTTTAAAAAAATGCTGCAAATGATTAACTGTATTGTGAAAGAAAGATGTACCTTCTGAACTCATTTTCTGCTGCCTTTTAAATCCTTGCATTTATTTCTCTCTAGTGTTTCCTTATTTCCTTTAGCCACAAAGAATGCAGGTCAGGGATCGAGTACCATTAATAAGGGTGAACTTATTAATGGGTGTAACTTGCCATAACCCATCCTGAGACCTTCAGGTATAGGGTTGGATGAAATGGAAATACAATACATAACTTGCCACACTGCACTGAAGCAAAACCTGCTGAATTTCCCTTTTCTGGACAGGAGGAATTCAAGATCCGGCTTTTCCTAGTGCAGTGATGGCCAACCTATGACACGCGTGTCACAGGTGACACGCCAAGCCCTTTTGGGTGACACACCTGGTCACCCTGGCATCTGGGCGTGTAGTGCTTGCTTGTTCTTGAAGTGTATGAAATACCAACTTTCAATTGAAGATTTAGCAAACAAAATTCAACAACAGAAGTCACTAATGTAAAGAATTATTTGTTTTTGCTTTTAATAAAGTACATATATCAAAAATGTAACTTTTTTACTAGAGCTACAAATATCGCAAAATTATGGATATTTCTATCCATATGTAACACAGCACTCGAGTTATGCTAGGTTTTCTTGCGAATTTTGACACACTGAGCTCAAAAGGTTAGCGTCCTAGTGCAACTCTGTCTACAGCTTGCTTTTGGAGTCTTTTTTTTGGGGGGGGGGCTGGTCTGTTGCTCTTAAATGTCCCCAACTTGCCTAAGTGTTTTGTTTTCCTGCCAAAATGAAACCGGCAACACCTCCAAATATATACAAAGCATTTATATATCACCCTGCACTGATAAGCAGTAGATTCAGGCCCTTGCACAGTGGTAAAAAAGCCTTCCCCTGAACCCACACAAGGGCCTCATCTTCCCAGAGGGTGGCATTTCTGATATTATTATTAACCCCCCACAACTGCTGCATGAAGGTTTCTACGAAGACCAGGGGCGCTTTCGCACTTGCTGCCGAAAAACAGATCTAAAACGATTCGTTTTCCAGCCATCTGTTCTTCCAAGGATCTGTCCCAAATAGGGACAGATCCTTGGAGGCCCCATGTGTCTGCACACGCATGGGGCAGCCACAGCGAGGCCAGATTGGGTGGCTGGATCGCCCGGGTATTATGTGGAAGCCGTGGCACCCAGGGCCGAAGGCAGCCGGATTCCCACGCCACCGGCACTGCCCCCGGAGCCACGGGACTGGAGCATGCAGCAGGCTGGGCTCTGCCATCTTGCTTCCAGGAGTGTCACTCCCTTCTCCAACTGCCATCACAAGGCTAGGAACCATCTTGCCTGAGTGGAGTGGAGAAGACACAGCAGGCTGGGCTGCTCTGCCATCTTGCTCCCAGCAGTCCCCCTCCCTCCTCCAACTGCCATCATCCGAAGGCTGAGAACCATCTTGCCTGAGAAGAGTGTAGAAGAGGCAGCAGGCTGGGCTGCTCTGCCATCTTGCTCCCAGCAGTGCCCCTCCCTCCTCCAACTGCTCCCATCACAAGATGGCAAAGAGACTACGGCAGCCGATCCACCAGATGAAAACTGTCTGGCCCTGAGGCTGAGCAGGGCGAGGTTAAGTAGATGCCGGCTGACCATCTCTACCATCATCTGGTTTGTCATCAATGAAGAGAAAATTCAAAGCAAAGAGAATAAGAAAATTCCAGCAATATAAAATGAACAGAAGAACTGGAGCTGAAGACCTCAAGCGCTTGCTTTTTGCTGTTCCCTGTTCCCTCCCACACCATTTTCCTTTTGTTTCTTGTCTCTTTAGATTGTAAGCCTGAGGGCAGGGACCTGTCTAAGCTTAATATAATATTGTACAGCGCTTTAGAAATAAACTGTAATAAACTTCTGCCTCCAGCGCAGAAGCTAAGTTTATATGTTGTCTGTATGTGCGTCTTGTGTGTTTATATGTAGTTTAAGGGCCTGTGCGGAAACACCCCGGGCTCAAGCGGGCGTCCCTCTCTTTATTTCTGGGTGTCCCTTCAACGGGGTGCTTTTCTGCTTGTTGTCCAGGCGACAGGGCGGGCAGCCGCACCACCTGCCTGGCAAACATCTCCGGGACTGACGGATCAGGAGATTCCATCGTGCGCCTGAGTTGGCTTTCGCTTTCGCTTTCGCTTTCGCCGCAGGGGACAACGGGGCGGGGCAGGCGGAGGCGGCTCTCGGAATCCCCCCGCGATCCGATTTCTTAACCCACCGCGTCGCTCCAAAGCCAATCGGTTCCGCCCTTGGTGACCTGCTGCCGCCGTCCCGGCCGTGCGTCCGTCCCGAAGGGCTTGGATCGCGGTGGGGCGGGCAGAGCAAAGCCCCAGCATGGGGTGGCTTCTCTCCCTCGCCGTGCCGCTCCTGTTGCTGGTCCTTTTGTGGTGGGGAGGCAAGCAGCAGCAGCAGCAGCAGCGGCAGCAGCGCCGGACGTCGGCTGGCTCCGGGCGGGAAGAAGCGATGCCCGGCGGCTCCGCTGCTGTCTGCGCCCAGCAAAGGAGGAGGAAGAACTCGCGGAGGCTTCAGCCGCCGGCCTCGCGCTCCGGTGTGGCCGCCACCGAGGCCGATCCGGATTTTTTTCCGAGGTAGGGGCGGAGTGGGTGAGTGGGTGGCTTGGCACCTGGGCAGGAGGGTGGGGAGTGGAGTGGAGGAGGAAGAAGAAGGGTTGGCTTTTGTACCCCGCTTTTCTCACCTTGTACTGTGACTCGCTCAGACAGACGAAATAAATAGAAGACCCTCCTGGTTGCACTGTCCGCTTCAAGAAGGATAGGGCCTTCTTGGTGATGGCCCCTAGACTTTGTGAAGTCTTTCCCCTGCGGGGCCCTAGGCTGAAGATACACTTTGTATCTTCAGGAGATTGGTGAATACACACCCATTTCCCTTGACTTATGGCTGAGGAAGCAATTTTAAGATGATTGTTTACATTTTTAGCCCGCCCTATACCGGGAGGTCTCTTGGCAGGTAACAACATCTAAAGCCAAACATTGTTAAAACAGTAATAATTTATATTAACAACAATAGTATCTGCAAGCCGGAAGGGAAAAGTATATCCCCATTTAACAAAAGGCCAGGGCAAAGAGGTGCATTTGCACTGCCTTCCAAAATGTGTGCAATGAAGGTGACTGACGCATCTCAAGGGGGAGACTATTCCATAGCCTAGGGGCCATCACTGAGAAGGCCCTTTCCCAGGTGCCAACTCCCCTTTTGCTGCTGTGGGTGGTGGGACAACCAGGAGGGCCTCCAGATCTTAAGGCACGGACAGGTCTGATATGTTGATTTTATGTACTGTTTTTATTGTGGTAGCCTGTCCTGAGAGTTTTGGGTATAGGGTGGGATAAAAATGCAGATAACTGAGTAAATAAAAGTCGAGATGCCTGGTTTTAAAATCCTTGCCTGTTTCTAAATTGGAATAGCACATTGATTAGGTCCCAGCCAAGTACCGGTTCTTCTTAGGGGTGTAGAATGTGCCCTGAGATATGTTTCATAAAAGACCCTGGCCTAAACGGTGCTGTTGCTCTGCACATGGACTGGGGCTGGGTTGCATACAGTACTTTTGCATGCCTGGAAGAAACCTGTCGGTCAGCTAACATAGAGTGATGAACTGTTTGTCTCTTGCAGGCCTCCAGTCTTTCGCAGAACCTCAGAGCAGGTCTGCATGGCAGAGCCTGTGTGTCTCATTGAGAACAAGCGCAACGGGAAGCTTGTAGTATGTGAGGAAGCTGCAGAGATACTAGGAAGGGTCGGTCAGCCCGTGGTGGTGGTAGCCATTGTTGGGCAGTACCGCACGGGCAAATCCTACCTGATGAACAGGCTTGCTGGCAAGAAAAAAGGTGAGAAGAGGGCAGTATACTTGGAACATAGCCAGGGCCTGTTTGTATTCACTGCCCGCTTTGTATAATACCATACCAGACTGGTAAGGATGGAGTGCAGCGGTGGCCGTCCATGCTACACATGCTGGACTAGCCCTGTACCTGGTTGGCAGTGCTTGCAGTGTGAATAGCCAGCACCGGCATCAAGTGTGCAATCAGACACTGGCATTCGGTGCACGGTCAGACGTTGTCGTGCAGTCACACCCACTTGCTGTGTGGAAGCTGCTGTGCAGGAGTGACTTAGCCCATCTGTGGAGTGCCTTTTAGCAGTCCACAGCTGGGTTGCCCAGAAATGAGCCACAGGAAAATCAGGTCGAATTGCTGTGGCTCCTGGGTGCCGATGGAGCAATGCAGAGAGGGGCCTGCATTGCACCATCGCAAGAGTGCAGAAAGTCCCCTAGTTCAGTGATGGTGAACCTTTTGAGCTCAGTGTGTCAAAATTCACAAAAAAACCTAGCGTAAATCGGGTGCTGTGTCACATCTAGAAATATCCATAATTTTGTGATGTTTGTAGCTGTAGTGAAAAAGTTACATGTTTGATATATGTATTAAAAGCAAAAACAAATAATTCTTTACATTAGTGACTTTTGTTGCTGAATTTCGTTTGCTAAATCTTCAGTTGAAAGTTGGGATTTCGTACACTTCAAGAACAAGCAAGCACTACAGGCCCAGGTGCCTGGGTGACCAGGTGTGTCACCCAAAAGGGCTTGGCGTGTCACCTGTCACACGCGTGTCATAGGTTGGCCATCACCGCCCTAGTTTTTAAATAAGTGAAAGAATACATGTATCATATCAGCTTGCCTGGGGTGTGCAAAACACTGTTTTGGATGTTTTGAAATTGTACAGTTCAATCCCCCTTTTTTCTTCTAAGTGAATTCTTCTCTGTTCCTCCCTCAGGTTTCTCCTTGGGCTGCACAGTGGAGGCTGAAACGAAGGGCATCTGGATGTGGTGCCTCCCTCATCCACGAAGACCAGATTGTACACTGGTGTTGTTGGACACAGAGGGCTTGGGTGACGTGCAGAAGGTGCGCTGAGAATGTCGGCATTAAGAGATGGGGGGAAGAATATGGCTGCTTCCAGACAGTGGCTGGAAAATGTGCTAGCAAGGATATTTGGGGGTGCTCATGAGACCTTGGGCTAGACACAGCTCTCTTCTGAGCTCTCACAGCCCCACAGGGTATTATGTTGTGTGGAGAAGAACAGAAGGTTTGTCAGCTGCTTTGAGTCCCCTTAAATGGATGAGAAAAGCAGGGTAGAAAAGCCAACTCTTCTTCTTCCTCCACGAAGCCAGCTGGGTGACCTTGGGCGAGTCACAGCTCTCGTCTGAGCTCTCACAGCCCCACCTACCTCACAGGGTGTTCTGTTGTGTGGAGAAGAACAGAAGGTTTGTCAGCTGCTTTGAGTCCCCTTAAATGGGTGAGAAAAGCGGGGTAGAGAAGCCAGCTCTTCTTCTTTTTCTACTTAAGGATGTTTGACAGTATCAGAGGAGAGGATGGGTGTTTTGGGTATTGCGACATGCCTGTTACAGTGTAGGACTGAGAGCAGGGACTTGGGTTTGTTTAATCTGATTTATTTATTTAAGAGTTTGTATCCCACCCTCCTTCACCAAAAGGTCCCGGGGGTGCGTCACGATGATAAAAATATTAAATATATAAAGTATGTTTAAAACCTATTTAATATATCATCTGTAATCCTCCCTCCCTGGCAGGAAAACATCTGGCTTAAATAAATAATAAAATCAGGTCTTGGAAAGCGTGAATGGAAGTGGGCCACCCAACGCGAACGTGCCCTCAAGTGTAAGGTCATAAAAACATATGGTTCTGTTTCAGGGTAGCATGGATAATGATTCGTGGATCTTTGCCCTTGCGATTCTGCTCAGCAGCACATTTGTGTACAACAGCACCGGCACTATAGACCATACAGCCATGGAGAAACTTCAGTATCCTTTTGGGATTATCAGATCCTTGGGGGGTGGGGGACTTGTGTGATTTTATTGGCAAAGACATAAGTCAGCCTGAGGGCTTGCTTCTAGAATGGCATTTGGGAAGAGCAGAGCCTATGAAGTGAAGGCAAGTGGAAGATTTCTGATCTGGCTTTTATACCCTGCTTTTCTCATCCATTTAAGGGGACTCAAAGTGGCTAACAAAGCTTTTCTATTCTTCTTCCCACAACTGACACCCTGTATGGTAAGTGGGGCTGTGAGAGCTCAGAAAGACAGCTGTGACTAGCCCAAGGTCATCCAGCTGGCTTCATGGGGGAGGGTGGAATCAAACCCAGTATTCCCAGATAAGAGTCCGGCTCCCTAACCACTAGACCAAACTGGCTCACAAAATTTAAAATGGTTAGTTTGGAAACTGTTGAGAAGTATGTTAGCTGTCAGGTTTCATCAGTGTTTGATGCTTGCTCTATAGGGGTTAATTCTAGTATAATGCAAGAAGTGAGACCTAATAGGAGATTTAGGGTACAATCAGACAGAGTTTTTTAATTGCCCCTTTATTTATTTATTTATTTATTTATTTATTTATTTATTTATTTA
>MTQE01003491.1:6247380-6266831 GCA_014337955.1 Aspidoscelis marmoratus
TTTATATTTTTATATAAATATATATATTTTGTTTCACATCTGTAAAGCGCCGAGAACATGGACAGCGCTGTAGAAATAAACTGTTAATAATAACAATAATAATAAATAGAGAGCAGGGTTGCTTTTTGGAGATACAGTTTAAAGTGTTAGAAATTATTTCCACCCTCCTTCATTCTCCTGTGAATGTTTTCGTCCGCCAGTAGGAACAGACAGGCCCACTTCATGCGTGTTTTTGTTTTTCTTAACGGGCTCCAGCTACGTCACAGAACTGACAAAAAAGATCAGAGCAAAGTCTTATACTGGGCAGGACCAAGAGGAGGAGAGTTCGGCAGAATTTGTCCGTTTCTTCCCAGCGTTCCTTTGGGCAGTGCGGGATTTCACTTTGCAGCTGAAAATCGACGGCCGCGCTGTTACTGACGATGAGTATTTGGAGAGTTCTTTGCTGCTGCAGCCAGGTGAGATAAGAGTAAAGCAGAGTAGTGGCATCAGAATAGCAGCATCCATCTGAAACTGTGGCGACTCCAGATTATATCTGTCAAGCTTTGCTCAGTGGCAGAGCAAATAGCTTGGAAAGCCGATGGTTATTGGCTCGATCCCCAGCCTCTCCTGGAAGTAGGCAGTGGCAAACCACTTCTGTATCTCTGCCAAGAAAACTGCCTAGAGGTGGGAGGGGTTGTAGCTTAGCAGTAGAGCAAACTGCCTGGAAAGCGGAGGGCTTGATCCCTGCCCTCACCCCAGAAGTAGGCAGTGGCAAACCACTTCTGTATCTCTGCCAAGAAAGCTGCAAGGAGGTGCCTGTGCAGCCAGACACCACTGTGGTACCCATCAACAGCATGGGCTGGGTTAAAACCATATTGTAAGGAGTGATATGATCTTGAGAGAAAAAATAATAATTCTTTAGCGTTTGTCAAACTGCGCTGAACTCTTAGCGCGCTCTTGGGCACCCTCAGCCCTCTCAGGGCTCTCCTAAGAGTTCACAGTCCATGTTGTACGCCTGCTGCCCGTCCTCAAAACAACACCCAGAACACGCTGGAAAGTTTTATGTTGACTTAATAAGAATAAAAATGTGGAAAATAAAAAGAACAGTACAAAACTAAAGGTACAAAGCGTTCAGCAGACGCACCAACTGAATTGAACGACGCTCACCAGGCAAGTGCCTGAAAACAAAAAGAAAAGAACTGGAGCAAGCTCTTCCAGTTGAAAGGATAAATCATGGAACACTTGCACATGGAATGATTGCTGATATCCAGGGCACTGAAGCTTGGAATCTAAAATGGCGTCCCTGGACACTCACCTGACGCTTTTTCTCCTCTAGGTGATTCTGAGGAAATTGCAAAATGCAACATGCCCAAACTCTGCATCCGCAAGTTCTTTCCTAAACGGACGTGTTTCACCCTGGACCGTCCAGCTAAGAGGAAACAACTGCAACGTCTTGAAGAGCTGGAAGACTGTGAGCTGGCGGAGGATTTCTTGAAACCGATGTCCCGTCTCTGCCAGCATGTCTGGGAGACATCTCAACCCAAGACGCTCCCGGGGGGACAACTTGTGAATGGAACAAGTAAGGAAATCTGAGGCTAATTCGCACTACAGCCCGTAGTGCATGATTAGGGAACTTCTGGGGAAGAGCCTCCATACCTTGAGGGGGCTGTGACAGTCTCCAGGGGACCCCTGCCTTCCCAGAAGTTCCCTAATTATGCACTAGGTATGACACCAAGTTACTTACCTGTCCAGGCAGTGGACATGCACACCTTTTCTGGTGCTCTGGGGTCACTTGAGGTGCTGTACAAGCACATTAGCACCTTGGACAACCATAGACCTGACTGTGCGTGTGCAGAGTGCCAGGGTTATCATGGTGACAGTATTCGATCGCGGGGTGGTGGTGGTGGCTAATGTTGACTCCAAATGTGAGCGCTAGTTAACATTGGTTCATTGCACTCCTTTCCTGTCCAGCAGAAGTGCAAAATCCCCCATGGTTGTGGGTAGGGAGGGATTTGGTTGCAACCTGTTGGGAACCATGAAGCCCCTTGGCTACCTGATAGCAACATAGAAGGGTTCTGAGAAGGAAGGAAAAGGAGAACTACTTACCCCTCTCTGATTTGACATAGGCTACTTCAAGCTGGGAATCAGGCCCTTTGCTTTCACAGACACTCCCAGACGCCATGGGGTGCCTCTATGAGGTTTTCTTGGCAGAGAAATAGAGGAAGAAGAGTTGGTTTTTCTACCCCGCTTTTCTCATCCATTTAAGGGGATTCAAAGCGGCTGACAAAGCTTTCTATTCTCCCCACAATGGACACCCTGTAAGGTGGGTGGTGGCTGTGAGAGCTCAGAAAGAGAGCTGTGACTATCCCAAGGTCACCCAGCTGGTTTCGTGGAGGAGAGCGGAATCAGACCCTGTATTCTCAGATAAGAGTCCAGCTCCCTAACCACTAGAGCAAACTGGCTTGTGCATTTCCCAATGCCTATTTTTGAGGAGAGGTTGAAGTTTGAACTGGCAACCTTTTGTTTTCTGTTTTGTTCTGTCACTGAGCTACAGCCATTCCCAGACTCCATGGGCACCTTTAGGTATCCTGGTTCAGATACACAAATGGTGTCCTATTGACTCCTTTTGGGGAGAGGTCAGGGATTGAACCAGCAACCCTCCGCTTTCCAGGCCCTTTGCTCTACCGCTGGAGTTGTTCATGGGGACCATCACTTGCATATTGTTCCATGTCCACCATTTGTGATTTTGTGGCATTGCTCTCCTTTCCCTTTTGGAAGTGCTTGCATACTTGATGAAGACCTACATTGCTGCTATTAATAGCGGCGAGGTCCCTTGCCTAGAGAATGCAGTCCTGGCGCTGTCCAAGGTTGAGAATTCAGCTGCTGTGCAAGAGGCCATTTCCCATTACAAAGAATGCATGGAGAGGAGCCTGAAGCTGCCCACAGAAAGTATGGAAGAGATGCTGGAAGCGCATGATGTGTGTCAGAGGGAGGCCACAGACGTCTTCATGGACCGTGCCTTTGGAGAGAACATCAAGGATTATCAGGAGGAATTTGAGGTCTGTACCCTTTGGTGACCCTGTTGTTGCTAGTAGTGTGAAGGAAAGCCACAGTTCAAAAATGGAGGGGTGCTTTTATCCGTCCATCTTGTCTGTCTCAGGGTGGGTAATAACATTAAAAATCCAATACGTTAAAACAATAAACAATCTATATTATATGTCTGCAAATAACTACTAAGTGGTAAGGGAAGAGGTGTCTCCATGTAGCCAAAGGCCAGGGCAAAGAGGTGCGTCTTCACTGTCTCCCTGAACATACAGAGTGAGGGTGCCTGACACACCTCAACAGGGAGATTATTCCATAGCATGGGGGCCACCACTGAGAAGGCCCTCTCCTGGGTGTCCACCCATTTTGGGCAAAAACATGCCACATTCTCTGTGCCTCTGGCTCTTCCACAATGGGAGATGCTTCCTCCTCTAAGGCGGTATTCTTAAGATTGCACCCAGGGCAGATGAAAGCAAAAACCTCACCTGCTCTTGACCCCCTGCAAATTGCCTTTGGAGGCATCCTGTATGTTCCTCTGACTCAGAGGCAGTACTTAGGCATCAGGTCTGTTGACAATTGAATTGAGAAGAGCCCTTCTGGATCCAGCCACAGCCCATCTAGTCTGTAAGAACATAAGAGGAGTTCTGCCTGATCTGGCTATAGCCTACCTAGTCCAGCGTCCTGTCTCACATAGTGGCCCACCAAGTGCTCCTGGGCTTCTCAAGCTGGAGACAAAAGCTAAGCTTTCATCTGCTCTGGACTCCCTGCCTGCCTGTCTCTTTCTACCAGCTTTCTGACTAAGCCCAGGATGTGGGTTGGCCTGTCTTTTTATCCTATGGACATCATCATTTCGGTGCTTTGTATCTGGATCCGATAGGACAACCTGAATCAGAAGAAAGAGGAATTCTTCCAGAGGAACAATCAGGCATCCTTGGACTTCTGCCGGACTAAACTAACAGAACTCTCCCAGGACCTAAGAGATGAAATCTGTTTCTGCAGGCCGGGTGGCTATAAGCACTTTGTGGAGAAGCTGAATAAAATAGAGGAGGATTATCGCTTGACTCCTGGGAAAGGAATTCAGGTAGGATCATTACTTTGCATATTGTTGGTAGCATAGGTTAGATGTTCTTAATGCAGTGTATCTTTGGATGCTAATTTGAGGGCAGATTAATGATGTAGACTTTTAGTTTGGCCATAGCGTTTCAAAAGAACCATAGACCCTTTCTATACTTATCATCTTTTAATGTAGATCTCTCTCTGTTTGTGCGCATGTTTGCGTGTGTGTTTTCTTTCTGCATGCCTCCTTTGTTCCAGATCAGGGCCTTGGTCCCTCTGATAGTACCAATTAAACAGTACTACCAGAAATCCAGATTAAGGGCCTCTTAATCTGGATCAGGTTCTATCTCATGTAGACAGAGCCAGCGGCACGGCTTCCTTGATCCACCTTACTGTATAGGATCTCGGGAATGGTGGATTGTATCCTGTGAATGTTTGTTTATTTCTTTTGTGCATGTTAATTTCATGGTTAAGCCTTTGAAAGATTTCAAGAGTGGCTTGCTGATGTGTTATTAGAGAAGGTGTGTGTCTTCCAACTCACAATCTAAAGAGACAGGACGCACAAGGAAAATAGGGATTGGAAGGGAGAAATAATCCTTTGTCCACACAGGAGTGTAGATCAGGCTATGGTGCCCAAAATGGTGTCCTCGTCTGGTTTAATGGTGGGCCTTTGAGGTCTACCAGTGTACAAGGGGGTGGTATACCAGACTGAGGACACATTTGGATGGCATGTCTCCATGGTCCAATATACCACAGCATTCCCATTTCACCTGGCTGAAGGGTCAGTCTCTCTTTGCAGGATTAGTAAGAAGAATTTGAAACCTCATAATATATTGAGACCCACCCCACCCCTTTTTAATCTTCAGAGTCCCTATTAGCAAGTAACCATCAAACCCCCTTCTACTCTACTTACAGGCAGACACAGCTTTTGAAGAGTTCCGGAAATCCATGGAACCCATGGCAAAGTTTGTCCTTTGTGCAGATGATGCTCTAAACGAGAGAGAGAAGGAGATTGAAGGTGTGCGTTCCTGGCAAATGTATAGATTGATACAGAGGCAACTCTAATGCTCATGAGGCCTAGCCAGTGGTAGCTGGGGCATGGGGAGAGGGCTAGGAATCCCTCGCTCTGTTGAAGGCCAATTTGTAAGCTTCCTTTGGAAGTGGAACATGGTCCTGCCCCTTCCTGGTTGCCATTAAAAAATAGCAACAGAAGGAGTGTAACCAGGAGCAGCTGTGGGGAGCATTCTCTGTCTAGCCTCCATCATGCTCATCTGCCCCTCATGCTTCCCTCACTGCCACATAGATACCAGAATTGTGAAACAAAGACTAACAATTCCAACCCTCTTTGTGTGGTTTGTTGGTCCTGAACCTCTGTTTGATATTAGCCCAGCTAGGCTAGAAGCTTTATCTGAATGAGGTTCTGCGCATTTCCTAATGGCTGGAAATTCATGCTCTGCTCTCACCTTCTCTCCTGGATCCAAGCTCAACGTGACCAGGCCAGAAAAGCCAAGGAGCAGGCCAGACTCTTCGAGGAGCGCTGTGCCAAACTGGAGCAAATTAAGGCGGAAGAAGAACGTAGCCATGCGGAACGTATTCAGCAGCTGCAGGAGAAAATGAAGGAGGAGGAGAAGCTGAGGGAGGAGGAAAGGGAAAGGATGATAGAGCATAAAGTCAAGGTAAGAAGAATTGTTTACAACATCGTACATCTGGAGCACCACCAAGAATGGTCCCGTGGAACGTTCTGGACCTGAGGGGCATGCTGCCCACACACCTCCATGGTCCGGAATACTAGCCCTGGTCCAGCTGTAGATCTCACCATTGAGGTCTACAACTAGACCAGTCTAGGGCTCCATTTTCATCACCTTGGCCCAGTCTTATGCTTTGGGGTGGTAGTGGTGGTGGACTTGGCCTAGTCTGCACTAGTGTGTGGACGGCTATCTCTTATTCCAGATTTTGTTCCAGAATAAGGGGGAGTGCAGTGAGCCTAAAAGTCTCAAGTTCTCTCAGGAGTACTCAAATCAGAAGTTGCACGACTCACAACCTCACAAAGTCAGCTAAGAAAGGCCTGAAATAAGAACTGTTGTTGGGGCAAACCAAACTGGACCAAAACCAGAAAATCAAGCAAAACTGCGTTTTGAAGGGAGTTGAAGGGAAACTGATCAAATTTGCTGATGACACAAAGCTAGGGGGGATTGCAAACACCAGAGAAGAGAGAGAGAGGATTCAAAAAGATTTAGAGAAACTCGAACAATGGGCTGCAACTAATAAAATGGTATTTAACAAAGAAAAATGCAAGGTTCTGCACCTGGGCAAGAAAAATGAAAAAAGCACATATACAATGGGAGGAATTCGGCTGAGCAGCAGCACATGTGAAAAAGACTTGGGTGTCCTGGTAGATCATCAACTGAACATGAGTCAACAGTGTGAGGCAGCTGTAAAAAAGGCAAACGCAATCCTGGGGTGTATTAGGAGAAGCATAGAGTCCAGAGAAGCATAGAGTCCAGATCACGTGAAGTTATTATCCCCCTCTACTCTACCTTGGTCAGACCTCATCTGGAGTACTGTGTCCAGTTCTGGTCACCCCAGTTTAAAAAAGACACTGACAAGCTGGAGCAGGTTCAAAGGAGAGCTACCAAGATGGTGAACGGTCTGCAAACCATGTCCTATGAGGAACGGCTTAAGGAACTAGGAATGTTTAGTCTACCAAAAAGAAGACTGAGAGGAGACATGATAGCTGTCTACAAATACCTCAAGGGTTGTCACAAGGCCGAGGGATCAGCCCTGTTCTCACTCTCTCAAGGAAGGACTAGAAACAATGGGGTGAAACTGCAGGGGAAACGATTTAGTTTAGATGTTAGGAAAAAATTTCTAACAGTAAGAGTGATCAACCAGTGGAACAGGCTGCCACGGGAGGTGGTTGGTTCCCCTTCGATGGAGGTCTTCAAGCAGAGACTGGACGGCCATCTGTCTGAGATGGTTTAGGAGATCCTGCCTTGAGCAGGGGGTTGGACTCGATGACCCAGGAGGTCCCCTCCAACTCTTCCATTCTATGATTCTAGTGCACCCCAGGATGTAGTAAAAACAAAATGGAGTAGTGCATTAGGATTCCTGAAACAGGCTTCTAATACAAAAGAAGTGGATTATGGGTTTTTCCCCACTAGCACTAGAGTAACCATTAAGGACCTTTAATGGGTCCTTAATGGGTACTCTAGTGGCTAGTGGAAAAACACCCTATGATAGGCATGGCTCAAGTATACACGATCAGTTTCTTGATTGACCAGTTATATT
This sequence comes from Aspidoscelis marmoratus, assembly GCA_014337955.1. Taxonomy (NCBI): domain Eukaryota; kingdom Metazoa; phylum Chordata; class Lepidosauria; order Squamata; family Teiidae; genus Aspidoscelis; species Aspidoscelis marmoratus. Next base: position 6,254,746 of record MTQE01003491.1, read on the forward strand.
CAGGAATACAAAGAAAGCATCACGTCACTGATTGGATACAGCAGGGCCTCAAAGCAAGCTAATAATGGGCGATTTTGCACTTCCCTTCCTGTCTTGCTGGACAATTTCGTGCTCCACCCCTAGTGCATGATTAGGGAACTTCTGGGAAGGCAGGTGGTGTCTGGAGGCTGTAACAACCTCTTCAAGGTGCGGATGCTCTTCCCCAGAAGTTCCCTAATCATGCATTATGGGCTGTAGTGTGAACGGGCCCCAGGACAGGCTAGAAACAAGAGTGCTTTTAACTTCAAGGCTAAATCCTTTCTTCACTCCCATCTGTTGTGTCCCCAACATTCATGCTTATCTGTGGACATTCCACTTAACTGCTGCTTCTCACTCAGGTTGACCTTCACTTTGTGTTTAAGAAGTTCCCAGAATCCTCCTTTCAGATCTCCATTTTGGCTTCACAGCCCCTTCACAGTGAGGAAGTGACAGAACGTTTAGCAGTTTTAACACCCCCCCTTTCCTGAACAAAGTGTGGGAAGGTGCCAGTATTTGGTTCTTAATGCTTAAATACGAGAATTGGAGGTTGATGAGTCCTGTACAATTGTGCATCCGCGCAGGAATGGCTGGCTATATTTCCTTTCAGGCAGACAAAGGGTTATGTCTGCATTACGAAAAATGTGGATTGGGATGATCACCTTGAACAAATTCAGTGAAGTGTAGCCAGTTTCAACCGAGGGGAAATCTGCCCCAAAATATTTTCTCTTCGTCCGAAAAGTCTCTCATTTCGCAATGGCCTGAGAAATGATTTCACACCCATCGGGTAGAAAAGCCAAGTTGTGTGAGTGTTGTAATTATGGGTGCATCCCCCATGCACGTTTGGTCTGGTACCAAAATCGGGTTTGGCAAGGGCCGCCCCCGTGCGTTTTAGGTTTGGCCTGATTTCCGCAGACCAAATTGCCCAAATCCCTGCCATATTTGGTACCTGGAAAAACAAGTCTGGACATGGTTTGGGCGATTTGGTCTGAGCCAAGCCATTGCATGGGGATGGTCCTGGACTTCATGATCTCGGCTGACAGGAAAGATTGGCTTGAGTTTTAAAACTTTACTCCCAAAGTGAACTGAAGCCTCTATCCTGCCGAGATCTTGAGTGTTCTCCCTTTTCCAGGGAGGCAGTAAGATTGCCCAGGGAGGCAATAAGTAGCTTGCCTGGGAAAGGGAGTAAAATAACAGTCCCCGCATGGTTTGCATGGGGACATCTGAATCCGCCTCCAGCCTGGCATGGGGATGCCCAAGATTCGATCTCGGTCCCGCACCTGGTCCCATGCGAGCCCAGTCCACATCCAAATGGCGCCAAATGGCTTGCCTGGGGACGGGGCCTCGAACTTGGCTCACATCCATCCAACAGGGCTGCTCTGAATGGATGCAGAAACTCAGATGAATGGCTTCTTTGTATTCCCTACCTTTCTAGGAACGAGAGCAACTTCTGAAGGAGAAATTTGAGCTGGAGGCCAGCAAGTTGCAAAGCGAAATCCAGGGGCTCAAGGAAGACGACAGCAGGGGAAAGTGGATCTTTGCGATGGGAATGGTGGAGAAAGTGTGCAATATGATGGCAAGCCTGACAAGTTCAGCTTTGCATTTGCATAGCATGTACCAATCGAGAAGCTCAAGGGGTTCGTCACAGAGAAGATCAAGGACATAGGCTTTGCTGGGAAAGATGTGAGCTGGTTTCCGGATTGGTTTGAGAACATCTGAGAATATCTTCGGTCAGGAAGCTGAGAACATTCGATTCCCTGATGTGGCTTGAGGTCCCCATTCCCAAAGTGTGCTCTTACATGTAGTCCCTTATTAGGGCAAAGAGGTTTAGGTAGTATCAAGCCTTATGTGTGGAAGAAAGAGCAAGTGAATTCCCTACACAGTTACTATGATGTTCACTTCCAGTTTGGCACGATTCTAAAAATGTCTTGCTCTTTCCCTCAAACTTGGTTGAGACTAGAAATAGGAAATGAAAGACCTAGATGAAAACAGTTATCTTGCATTGCCCTCTGGTGGGCACAGTCTAGACTACATTCGGCGTGGGTTTTTTCTTCTCGTCCGTACAGAATGGAATAGAATGTATTGCTTTTGGGCACTTCAGAGGAATAAGGTATAAATCCATAAGTAAATTACAAGGGGTGGCAAAGAATGCATGCATAGAGGAAATGCACCAAGTTCGATAAATGATAGCAACTTTTAACATTCACCCTTTAGCACAGATATTCCACTATCTTCTTACAGACTGCAGAAGCTTTACTATCTATTCTTTCTTCACGATAATCCTGTGAGGTAGGTTAAGCTGAGCAGAAGTGACTGGCCCAAGATCGGTGAGTGAGGCTTCGTGCCTGAGAATCCTAGGTACTGACCCAACACAGAAATGGCTTCTAGCCCCTCCCTCCTTCCCTCTCCTCCCTCCTGGGACTACTGGGTTTGATTGTGCCCTCCTCCACGAAGCCAGCTGGGTGACCTTGGGCGAGTCACAGCTCTCTTCTGAGCTCTCACAGCCTCACTTACCTCACAGGGTGTCCTGTTGTGGGGAGAAGAATGGAAGGTTTGTCAGCTCCTTTGTGTCCCCTTAAATGGGTGAGAAAAAAGGGGTAGAAAAGCCTTCTTCTCTTCCCTCTCTTTCTCCCTCCTATCCTTCCTTCCATCTTCTGTTTCTTCCTCCATCCTTACCTCTTCTTCCCTCCTTCCTTCCCTTCCCTTCTCTCTCCCATCCTCCTTCCCTCACTTCTCCTTCCCTCCTTCCCCCTCTTTCTCCCTCCCTCTTTCCCTCTGTATCTGTGAGGAAATATTAACAGAACAGTGGCATGTGCTGTGTTCAGTTCAGATTGCTGGCTCTGATCATTCTACGGTGGAAGACAGAAAACCTGCTGTTTGAGCTTCCCAGGCGGCAAAGTCTGCAAATGGGAGAGAGGAAACACCTTCAAGGGCCATAAAGATAAGCTGAACTGCTTTTAAAATAAGCATGAGATACAATCATCTTAGAAAGGGAGCCAGGAAAGGAAACGTTTGAAATACTGGCTTTTAATGGGTGATTCACTTTCATGTTTGTATCTGACTGGTTACGCTCTGTAACTTGTAACAGTATAAAGTTTGCGGCAACATTGATGACTGGTTGTTGATTCCTTGCCTTCAGTGCGCGGAATAAATCAAGATTCTTCATTTGAATGCTGTTTTTGTTTATAAGCAAACGACGGCCCTCACATTCTGTGCCTGTGCTTTATCCAAGCAAAGGGAAGTGAACTAGATGTTTTATATTTTTGGGGAGCTGGGAGGAGAAATGTCATTTCAAGACATGGTGGTGCTGTTGTCTTTAAGAAAGAGGGAGGAAAAACCTCACATGTATGGCTGGACAGTTTAGAAGCATGTAAGAAATTAAAAAGTGTTGTGGCTTGTTTTTGGTTGGGAAAAATAGTCTAGAATGGGCCGGGATTCCTGCCACTAGTCGGACCCATCCTAGGCGGAGTGGTAAAGATGGAGGCATCTTTTTAATTCTCATTTTGTGCGAGGGTGGACACAGACATGCACACCCTAAAAATGGAGTACTGTCATTTGGTGAATTGGAACATTCCACATCCAGGCCAAGTTCCAACTGGCCGAACAACAAGAGCCCCTCAATAACATTGTCTTTTATTATCTTAAACATATTAAATATGATCTTTATTAAACTAAACACTTCCCGGCAGATCTCTTGGAACTGTAGACATTTAACTCTTCACCCCCTTCCCCCTTTCAGATGGGGAACACCCCCAAAGCATGGTTCCTCCCCGCAAAACCCCACTTGTGTTCCCAATGATAAAAAGTGAGGATTATTTGTAGATCCAGCAGTGAGTCATCTTTTAATCCGAATAGGGATTCTCCATGTTTTGGGACCTTTAGTCTGCAGAAACAGGAGATCCCTTGGAAACTGTAGGGACAGAAAGAATTCAGGCCGAATTCAAACCTGCCGAAATCCTGTGTTGGAATGACGCCCCAGTCTCTGTGCTTCCCCCTGGGCCCATTCAGCTTAAGATGGTCGTATCGCCTGCAAAACATACGCTTGAAACGAGACTCAAAATGCTCCTGCGTGTGTATTCTACGTAAGCTCTGCCATTGATTGCCTTTGTAATAGAGGATCATTAATGCCTCAGGCCCACATCAAAGAGCTATCTGCAACAGGTCGGGTTTATTTGCCGGCAGAATGCTCAGCAAACAGAGGTGGGTTTGCTTTATTTTCCCTAATGACGGGAAATCTGAGGCTGATGTGCAGTGAAAGACGAATGTCAAAGCGGATGGGAATCCTAGGTGCTCCGCTGAGGAACTGACCAGAAAAGCAAACTTCTGAGATACTTTGGACTGCTGGCTGGGAATGACCTTTTGAAGTGGAACCTTTCTCTGAAGGCAAAAGGGAGCCACTTTGCCCTGTCTGAATGGAGATGTACTTGGGTTTTATGGTCCTTGAAGGTATTCTGGCTGTGGCTGTCGTTGCTACCAACTTGCTGGTGTGTATCACAGTCTACATACACAAGGAGTTGCGTTCTGTCACCAACTACTTGATTGTCTGCCTGGCAGCAGCTGACCTGTGCGTGGGCGCCTTGGCCATTCCCTTCTCGATGGTGCTGAGCATGGATTACATCCTGTGCTTCTACACCTGCCTCTTCCTCACTTGCTTCCCAATGGTCACGACCCAGTTCTCCATTCTGCTCCTGCTGGTCATCGCCATCAATGCCCACTTGAAGATCAAACTGCCCAACAGGCAAGTTAACTTTTTTTTTTTTTTAGTGTACGAAATACTTGTGCATCTGTGTACATGAGGTTACGAAGGCAGCATCCATGGTGCATTGAGTCGCTTAGAGCTCGACTCTGTTCTGTGGCCCACATTTAGGCATGTTTTGGTTCAGGGTTGGCTAAGGTGAGCATCAACCCCTCATTTCTGTGGTCAGTTTTCATTTGGGCTTGACCTCAACTGACCTCTAAAGGAGCGCCTTCTCCCATATCGACCTGCCCGTGCTGGTCTGGAGGGGAGGCCCTTCTGGTGATCCCCCCGCCTTCAGTAGCTAGGCGGGTGGGCACCCGGGAGAGGGCCTTCTCGGTGGTGGCCCCCAGGCTGTGGAATGGTCTCCCACTCGAGGTGTGTCGGGCCCCTTCCTTGCTCCTATTTAGGAGGGCAGTGAAAACGTTCCTTTTTACGCAGGCCTTTGGTTGAATGTTCCCCGAACTTCCCCCCACTGAAAACCACTGCTGTTTTAATTATTCTTGTATTTTTAAAGCTGTATTTTAAACCTGTTTTGATATAGCTCTTATATGTCTGTTTTTAAATGCTGTGAGCCACCCAGAGACCCTTGGGTATGGGGCGGCATATAAATGTAAATATAAATAAATAAATAAATCCATAACAGTTTCTCAACCACCAGTTCCCTCGTCCTACTTTCAGCTGCTTTGTCCACTGCCTCACCGCTCCCAAAGAACATCAGCCAACCTTGAGAGAGAGAAAGAGAAGGGTAAAAGGCTGGGGAGAAAAAGATCCATATGGCCTACTGGGAGCAAGATATTCAACATGGGGATATCAGCTGTTGCTGAACTTTGGTTCCCATGATACCTTGCATTGCAGCTGATTAATGAGTGGTGACGGTCAACATCTAAAGGTCTAGGACAGTGATGGCTAACCTTTTGAGCTCGGTGTGTCAAAATTCGCAAGAAAACCTAGCTTAACTCGGGTGCTGTGTCACATCTAGAAATATCCATAATTTTGTGATATTTGTGGCTCTAGTAAAACAGTTATATTTTTGATATATGTATTTTATTAAAAGCAAAAACAAATAATTCTTTGCACTTGCTAAATCTTCAGTTGAAAGTTGGTATTTCGTACACTTCAAGAACAAGCAAGCACTACACGCCCAGGTGCCAGGGTGACCATGTGTGTCACCCAAAAGGGCTTGGTGTGTCACTTGTGACACGCGTGTCATAGGTTGGCCATCACCGGTCTAGGAGTTGATGTTCTAGTCTCCCAGGGTCTGCTCTGGCTTTCTGAATTTCAGATGTTGGAAGGTGTCACCTTTAGTGATCAAAAGGTCCTCTTGGCTTGCATCTCATTCATGAGAATTTTTGCTTTACGCAGCTATGCTATGTATGTGAAGAAGGGCTGGATGGTGGTCACTGTGGTCTTCTGCTGGCTTCTGTCACTGCTCATAGGTCTGTCTCCAATGATGGGCTGGAATCGCTTGCAACAGTTTGTGAATGCTGACAACCAGACAGCTCCAGCCAGCTTTGCCTCAGAAAGATCTGCCTTTGTCCTCCTTCCCCAGGAAGAGCCTTTTGGAGGTTTCCTCGCCAAGGTCTATTTAGGCCGGCAAAACTTGAACTATAGTGAAGTCCATAAAGGGCACCTTGGCCTCTGCACTTTCACCTCTGTTTGCAGCCCAGAGTACCTGGTTTACTTTCTCTTCTTTATCTGCACTTTATTGCCGCTGATAGCGATGTTGGCTATCTATGCTGACCTCTTCCGGATCGTCCGTGGCCACTTCCAGTCACAGGCCCTGTGGCCAACCAAAAAGAAAGAAATGCATCTGGCCCGTACTCTTGTTCTCCTGGTTGGCGTCTTCTGCGTCTGCTGGATGCCTCTCCAAGCCATCTATCTTGTGCAGCTGCTGTGCCCAAGCTGTGAACACTACCAGTCGTTGGACCGTCTAGCCGTCTTGCTGTCTCACCTTAACTCCTTGGCCAACCCCTTGGTCTACGCTCTGAGGAAGAAGGACTTTGGACTAGCTCTCCAAGCAGTGCTCCTTGAGCATGTCTTGCACTGGCCTTGGCTAAAGACTTGTCGCCGTCGCAGTGCCAGAGTATCTCCTCAGGCTTAACATGAGAAAGAACGTGAAAGAAGAACTTGGGTGGTCTTGGTTGACTTCCAGGTTTCTCTGTGGTTTACTAAAGTACAGTTGCTCCCCCTACACCATTTGCCCACAGAAAACCCACAAGCATGGAAACGGGGTATGTTGAATAAGAACAGAATATAGAACAGATCTTGGATATGCAAAAAAAGAAAGAAAAAAGAGAGAAGACGTGGGCTGTGTCCAGACTTGCAGAAGAAATCCGCAGTTAAAGCTTAAAAGCGCAGCTTACCTGCTGCGCAGCAACGACCTACCATCCTGACTAAAAAGCAGCTCTGTAGTTTTCTTAGAAGCTGCAAGAGCTGAGTTGGCATGCGCAGTCACATGGGATGAGGCAGCCAATCACATTTGAGCTGCCCTCCTGCTCTTGTTAGTCTCTTCTCGCCATCCTGCTGGGATTGGTGGGAAGATGTAAAATGTTGCTTCTATTGCACAGAGAGTGCTGTTAAATAATCAGCATTAAGGTAAGTGCGCAGTAGTGATTGAATAATACACTGCCACAACAATCTATTTATTTATTGTTGTGAGTGACGCCTCAGTTGTGACTTGCGCATTCTGCTGTCCAGTAGAAACAAGTCTGGACCCACCCCTGTTTTGTTTTGTGGTTAGAGTGATGGACTCCTATCTCGTAGTCACCAGGTTTGATTCCACACTCCTCCACGAAGCCAACTGGGTGACCTTGGGCTAGTCACAGCTCTCTTTCTCAGCTGCCACAGTCCTATCTGCCTCAGGGTGTCTGTTGTGGGGAGAAGAACAGCAGGTTTGCCAGCCCTTTTGCGTCTCCTTGAATGGGTGAGAAAAGCGGAATAGAAAAGCCAGCTCCTCCTCCATCTGTTGTCCTAGAATAGAGGGGCATGTGGCTGCCTGAATTTTCTGGAAGTCCATTTAGGTCCTAAAAGCTAGGAGGCGACGTGGATACAATTCAGCTTTTGAATTTCAGTCTCCATTGGTTAACCTCAATATCTCTTCACAGTTGTCCCTCATATGGCATGGCCTTATGGTGCAAACCTTTGTCATTGTCCCTTGTGGAAAGTGGGGATTAGAGAAGTCAGCCTACCACTGTAAGTCAGAGATGCCTCAGGGAGAAGGCTCCATCCACAATTACAACCTGGTGCTGTGGCTGGTGCTCCTTCTGTGCATCCGGTCATCTCAAATGCCCAGATGCGCGCATTGGTACATCTGCGCATGCATGGATGCCTGTGTCACCTCCGTACTTGTGTGGATGACTGTGTCAGCTTCCATGCATTTGCAGTGGACAGTGTAATGGACAGCTGTGATGGCAGCTCTGTCCAGAAGATAAGTAATCAACATTACTGCTGGAAAATGCATAACCAGTGCTGGGTTTTCCAGAAACAGTTTTTAGCACTTCTTGGTGGGGAAATAGCAGGGCTGTGGTGGGGTTGCCCTGGATAAGTGAGGCAACCTCTCCATAGCAGCACTGTAATGGTGCTATATTCCTCTAGTCTGGATAGGGCCTTGTCAAAAGACTATCAGAAGCAGTCTCACCATCTGTGATGTTTTCTCAGCTATAGCTGGCCATATATTGTGCAATTGTCAGTGATCTGTGAACAATTAAGGGTTCAGAAGGATCCCAGTTGCACCTGGACACCCTTCCATTGTCTGTATTTCACTCTTAACTTCATCTCATTTTGGGTGCTGTCAGCTAAGCGCCATTGAAAGAAGCCCACTTAAGTCAGCAATAGGGAAATCATTTCCACCCACAAAGCAATTATTGAAATTGAAGGAGCTGAACTGCAGAAAGCTATTGAATATGGCAACATTAAAGCACATAATGGACATCAGTAGATGTCGATAAGCCCATTATTTAAACAAAAGCTGTGGCTTGGCTCTCAGCATTTTTAGAGCCTTAAATAAAGCTAATGAAATTGATTCTGCTCAAAGTCCAGTGCAATAAACTTCACTTTTATTGTGCGGAGGTAAAACAGTCAAAAGAAGAAACGGTGCATAGAGAAAAAAAATTGGGAAGGGGCCATTGTTGAAGAAAGATGTTTGCAATTATAGATCATTAGTTGTAGTAGTCTTTAGAATGCTTTTGCAATCTTTAGGATTCAGATTTATTTTAGGATGGGATTCTCAGTGATTTGGTATAACTCAGCTTATTTGACTGGCTACCAACCAAAGCTGTGTTCCAGTTGGAGCTACTTAGCAGGTATAATAAATCAGCCATCTATTTTGTGTAGCAAGCTCTAGTTGCTGATTTCCACATGTTGCAAATGTCTGTAAGAAAAATAGCAACACTGCTCCTCACAGAAATATAGACTGTTTCTAGATAAAGTGCAAACTGCTTTAGAGTGACATTTAATTTTTAGCTAATAGAATTTTCAAACCACTCGATAACTCCAGGCTTCTTTGATTAGGACAGGTGGATTCAAGTAGTCTTTCTTTTTTTCCCTTTTGCAAATAAACTTCCATCAGTAAGAAATGCAAGTACTGCCATAATGCTAACAAGCTAAGTGGAGAAAGATTAAAATTTGGAAGTGTTGCTTGTTTGGATGACAGTGAATTTGAAATAAAAGGGAAGGGAGAGAAAAGAGAACTGTAAAGCTTTTCCAGATTTTTTTTTCTTTCCCCGCAATTGGGGTCTTAATAAACAGGATACTGGGCTTGATTTTTCGGATACTGTAAAGGATGAGCTCTTACATGCCCCTCTCCCCATTTCCATTTTGAGGTGATAGTAGCTACAAAATACAAGCAGCACTATGGACTTTCAAGTCAACTTTGAAGAGAAAGGCCAACTCCAGACATGGGCCAGATAACACCATAAAAGGTGATATTTTGGACAATTGCCTGGGTATTCTGATGGCATGAAATAACCGGAAGTGCATTATTGCCAGCACTGCAAATGTGCAGCCATCTATTTTGGCCCTGCACATGCGTGATGGCCACAGCGAAAATGGCTTATAACAGGATTTAGGGGGGATATGGTAAGGCAATGGTGAGGTTGCCACAGGTACTTCTCCAATGGTGAATAGTAGACTTGGGCCTTTTCTGCATTTACCTTGTGTTAATCTAGATTAGTTGGTCTGGAATAACTGGGCCCTCTGATGCTGATTATGTGGAGGCATGAGTCGGATCAGCACCATCTGTATTGATACAGTGGATCTAGCCCATGCTTCCCTGTGGCTCAGCCTTGGAACGTGGGCTGAAAAGCACCCCCATGGTTCTGGAACATGGACGCATGCCATTTACACTCTACTCAGTTGATCTGGAACAAGACCCTTAACTCTCCTGTGGACCTGATTAAACAGATCCACAACAGATTTGAATTAAGAGCCTCTTAATCCAGATTTGGCTTCATCCACTGAGATGGAGTTAGACCAGTGGGGGACAGGGTCTCTGCATGCAGGGAGGGAGATGGGAGGCATGGGATCCAGATTAAAGGGTTCCTTAATCTGGATCACCAGTCAGTGCAGAATGGGCCTTGGAATTATTCTCCCACTTGGAATATCTCATCCTCAAGAAAGCCTCAAATCTGTTCTTTCTGTATCACGTAGCCACCATCCAAATGGCTAAAGGCCAACCTCTAGCTGGCAAGAAGGGCAGCCAAATGACTGTGTGTCAGATATGGCTTCCTCTCACTCTTGCAGCCTTTATGGTGAATGCAGTCAACTTCTCTGAGACCGCTGCACCAGCGGGATCGCCATAGGCCTGCCATAGTCTGTCCAGCATGTGTATATGGCAGGTTCCTATTGGCAGGTTCCTATTCTGGGATATAATCTAGAATAAGGCCCAGTGTAGAAAGGACCTAAAATTTTGCATATGAATGCAGAATTTAAACAAAAGGGGCTCCAGTTTTTCTGAAGAGTTCTTACAGAAAGACAGTGCGGCAGTGTTGGGAATGCAAAAGTTATTCTTTTTTGTTTGCCACAACTTGCATGAATATGAGCTATAATTTATTTTGCTAAGGACAGTAAGTTGCACTTGAAGAACGTGATACCCTCACCCTGCAACTTTGAGGTGTGTTTTGCCCATCATTTGGGGGAACTAGAGTTCCCATGAGCCATAGCATACACCTAGCAAGGAAAAGAAAGATGGTATTAGCAGCTTAAAATACAAAACCAAATAAGGATGAAGGTATATAAACCCTCCCAAGGAATTAACCCCAAGACAAACAGTACAGCAGCAGTTCATCTGTTCCCACACTGCAGTGCCATATGAAACTCAGGCTGTGGTCACTCATGCCTAAAGTTTAATCTAGCTTCAGTCCACCTTCAGAGTGAGAGAACACCGCAGCAAAGTGACCAGTAGTTTTCTTTCAACGTTATTTATCCCAAAGGTGAATTTTCTGAGGCATTTAACATGGAAAGGAAACAGCTGGTCACTTTGCTCATGTGTTCTCTCGCTCTGAAAGTGGACTGAAGCTGGATTAAACCTTAAGCGTGACTGCATTACTTTATTGTTACTAAGTAGAAATAGTTTTTTCCCCCTAAGAAAGGAGATCACTAGTTAAGATGGGCTGTGGTCACACCTAAGGTTGAATCCAGCTTCAGTCCACTTTCAGAGCGAGGGAACATCAGGAATTTTCTTTCCACATTATCTATCCCAACGATGAATTTTCTGAGTTATTTAACACTGAAAGAAAATTACTGGTCACTTTGATGATGTATTCTCTCACACTGAAAGTGGACTGGGGCCGGATTAAACTTAAAGTGTGAGCACAGCCTTAGCTTTGCGCATGAGAAATGAGAATTTTTTTCTCTAAACTTCCGCCCTTGTGTGGGCAAAGGTCCTCACCATCTTCCGCTTGTATGCTTTCCGCTCCCCTCCCCGTCTTCCGGTTCGTGAGGCGCAGGCGCAGCAAGGCGTGTCCCCTCCCCCCGCGGCTGCCTGGGATTGGCTTGCTCAGATCGCGCAGGCGCTCATTGGCCGGCGAAACCTCGCGAGTCTTGGAACCCTGTGAGTAGCGTGCGGGTAACCCCGTGCGGCCTCTTTTCCTTGCCCGGGAGCGCAGAGGCAGCACCGTCGGCACGGTAAGGCGGCTCGGGTGGGCTGGAGGAGGAGGGCGCTCGGGACGGGCCCCGCGTGGAGGGAGGGAGCCGGAGGAGGCCGCCGTGATCCCGGGAGGGTGGCCGAATCAGAGGGTCCGTTTTCTCTGAGGAAAGGGGGGCTTGGCGTGGCCCCCTCCGCGGCCCATGCAGGGCGAGAGCAGAGGAAAGGACGATGAGGGGAGGGGGGCTGGGG